>OU342740.1:527032562-527543186 GCA_910589775.1 Avena eriantha | reverse complement strand
AAACCTGGAATTTTTATTGATGAAGAAGGGGATGCCTTGGGCATCCCCAAGATTTGATTGCCTTGTACTTCTTGGATATTTCTTGGGGTGACATGCGTGGCATCCCCAAGCTCGAGCTTTAGTCTATCCTTCATCTCATTACTCATTCCTTCCATACACCTGAAAATTTTCCTTCATACAAAACTTCACACAATCTCATTAGCAACATTAGTGCACTTAAATACTAAGTCTCAAGGTTCAGTTTTCTGACACCAAATAAACTACATTAGAACACTAGCTACTATTACTTCCCTCAAAACAGCTCAATTCCCCAAAGACTCAAGGAAGGAACTAACAAGAAGCAAATGCAGAAATGGCAGAAATCTGTCAAAACAGACCAGCAGGTAAAGACGAATTTGTTCGAAGACCTTCTGTTGCTCAAATCAAAAAGTGTGAACTAACTAAAGTTTAGATAACACCTGGTCAAAGCACAAAACATTACAGCTCATCCGACATACAGAGCCTCTCACGAATATTACGGTGAAGCCATAAATCTGTTTCGGGACAACAACTTTCCCAATCATTACTTCACTCTCATTAGAGGTTACTCTTGGCACAAAAAGCAAATAAAAAGGATAAGGAGAGGTTATACAGAGGTAATACTTCCAAGACTCATCTAAACTCTTGGTGTTATCTCCCAACAAGTACTTTTCTTAACGCCTTTAAGTTAGGCATAAGAAGCAAGAAAGAACAAGTGTTCTCAAATGAGAAGCATTAAGACCAACTTTCTTGCCCTTACCTCTCTTACTTTTGTTCTTAACCTTGGGAAATATGATTGTTTGGGGGATAAGAAAGGTGCATGGTCCCCTTTCCACATCTATATTGCTCCAAGGAGTTCTAATAGGGACCTTCCCAAGTGTAATTTGTCATTTTCCTGCACATTCAATAACAAGATAACAATAGAAATCGTTTTTCCCAGATCTTTGTAAACACTCCTTCAGCTATTCCAAGAGGTAATATGGTAGTATTATTAGTAAGAGATATTTCTTTTCCTCCTTCAATGATCCCCCAAGTATTCAGAGATTTATAAATATCTTTGGGCATAGGAAAAATTCAGACATGATATCACAGTGACTCGAAAAGTTCATTGTTCATCTCAATCTTTACTGTAGGGAAACCACTTTGATGGTTCAGAGTTTTTTGGAACATATCATGATGCTCCCTAAGCGTATGATAGCAACTCCTCTAATCTAGTAATGCTAGCCTTAAGAGTGTCCACCCTAGCAAATATTTTGCGAAAGAAGTATCAGTTTGGCTAGCAAGTTGTAAGTCGTGATCAATTCTTTATAGCATTAATAGCATCATCCTCATTACAATGAGGAAATCTCCTCCCACAATAGCATCCAAAGCATATCTATAGAAAAGAGCAATTCCAAGGTAAAAAACTGCTAAGGAACAAGCTTTAGTCATTTTAGGCTCCATTTTTTCATGTGATCGGAGATTCTAGACCAAGCTTCCTTAAAACTTTCCTCAACTCCTTGTTTAAAAGTGAAAATCATATCCTCGGGTGACGTAGTGATTGGAGCAAGGCTAGACATAGTGACAACTAGAGGGGACTTAATTTTTTTTTTGTGTTTTTCAAATAAGAAAGCAACAAGTAAAACTATTTTTGTGTGTTTTTGAAGAACAAACAAGAAAACAAAAGCAAAAAGAAACTAAGCAAAATAAAAACAATAAAGTAAAGAAATTGGTTATGAGGGATTCACCTTGTGAAGATGTCCTTGACTCCCTAGCAACGGCGCCAAAAAATGCTTGATGGCTCAATGCACACGACGCCTAGAAAAATGCTTGATGGCGGTGTTGATGTAGAGCTCGTTGGGAACCCCAAGAGCAAGTATGATGAGCACAGCATCAAGTTTCACTCAGTTATGAAACCAAGGTTTAATCGAACCAGTAGGAGCAAGGAAACACCTCAAGGTGTTACTAGCTGACCTTTTGGCAGGACGCACAACCGGTGCTAGTAGCACCGTGGAGACTGCAACAACACAACCACAGAACTTATTCCCCAACTTGCGATGAGGTTTTTCAATCTCACTACCGTGTTTGTCGAAAACAGGATTAACCGTATCAAATGAAGAAGTAAAAGTTTGCAGAAAGTAAACACAAAGCAGTAAAAGATTGTAGATTGAATGTAAGACAAGGAATGGGATCCATAGTTCACTAGAGGTGGCTCTCCTTAAGATAGATAACAATGTTGGGTGAACAAATTACTGCGGGGGCATTGACAAACACCGAGAAAGCAATAACATGCATATACTAATCATGCTTGACTCCTCTGAGACTTGATTGGGGCATTACAACATAATACATAGACCGCCAGTCCACTGCATGCTATGACTAATAATCCACCTTCAGGTTATCATCCGAACCCCTCCAGTATTAGTTGCGAGCAACAGATTATTGCTTTACGAACTGCGTGTAAAGTAAACAATACGATTGTTCTATGAACAAAGGATTGTTGTTTTCTCCCTAGTAGCAACAAGACATCTAGTACCTTAGAGATTTATGTCACTTCCCCAGATTACCAGGAGCATGAACCCACTATCGAGCATAAATACTAACTCTTGGAGTTGCTAGCATCTACTTGGCCCAAGATAGCTACTAACAGCACCAAAGCATGCAAGATCTCAAATAACAAAGACATGATAAAATCAATAATCAAATCTGAAATAGTATCTCAATATCCATCGGATCCCCGCAAACACAACATGTATGAATTACAAATATATGACTTGATCATGAACAGAGCTCACAAGATCTAAACATGAAAGCACAAAGGAGGAGAAACCAGCCATCTAGCTACTACATAGATCCGTAGTCCAAGGATGAACTACTCACGCATCACTCCGGAGGCTTGCATGGTGATGAAGTAAAGCCTCCAGGGTTGAATTCCCCTCTCTGGCAGGGTGCCGGGAAGAGCTTTAGATCCCTCCCGATCTAGGGATGGAGATGATGGCGGCTACAGACTCCTTTCGTGGATTTATTGAATCGGGTACTTAGGCTTTCAATCACCGAGGGCATCTTATAGTCGGAAGGGGACGGCCGAGGGTTGTGTCAGGGCTGGCCTCACCACCCACCCTGGCGCGGGGCCCAGCCTGGTCGCAGCGGCCAGGTGGTGTGGCCGGCCCCTGGCCCTTCTCCGTCTCGCATTCTGGCACTTGATCACTTCTTCCGGAAAAATAGGCACTTTGGCTTTTGTCCCATTCAATTCCGAGAATATTCATTTTCTGGCTTTCCTGGAACCAAAAATAGCAGAAAACAAGCAGCTGGGCACTGTGGCTCTTGTTAATAGGTTAGTCCAAGAAATCATATGAAAAAGTACTCCAAAGTTGGAACAAAACACAAGAAAGTGGATAAATCCAAGCATGGAACATCAAAAATTATAGATACATTTGCAATGTATCAGTATGATGAGCACAGCAGCAAGTTTTCCCTCAGTTATGAAACAAAGGTTTAATCAAACCAGTAGGAGCAAGGAAACACCCCAAAAGTGGTTGCTAGCTGAACTTTGCAGGGGCGCACTACTGGTGCCAGCAGCAACGTGGAGACCTGCACAACACAACCACAGAACTTTGCCCCCAACTTACAGTGAGGTTGTCAATCTCACCGGTTTTGCTGAAAACAAAGGAATTAAACGTATTGTGTGGAAGAAAGTAATAGTTGCAGAAAGTAAACATAAAGCAGTAAAGAATTGTAGATTCATGGTAAAAGAAAGGACCAGGGTCCATAGTTCACTAGTGGTGGCTCTCCTTAAGATAGATGACATGTTGGTGAACAAATTACAACGGGGCAATTGACAACATCGAGAAATCAATATGCATATACTACTCATCTTGACTCCTTTGAGATTTGATTGGGCATTACAACAGTATACATAGACTGTAATCCAACTGCATCTATGACTAATAATCCACCTTCAGGTATCATTCGAACCCCCTCCAGTATTAAGTTGCAAGCAACAGATAATTGCATTACGCATTGCATGTAAAGTAAACAATACGATTGTTTTATGAACAAAGGATTGTTGTTTTTTCCCTAGTAGCAACAGCACATCTAGTATCTTAGAGATTTCTGTCACTTCCCTAGATTACTAGAGGCATGAACCCACTATCGAGCATAAATACTAACTCTGGAGTTGCTGGCATCTACTTGGCCAAGATAGCTACTAACAACGAAAAGCATGCAAGATCACAAATAACAAAGACATGATAGAATCAATAATCAATCTAAAATGGTATCTCAATATCCATCGGATCCCCGCAAACACAACATGTAGAAATTACAAATAGATGATCTTGATCATGAACGGAGTTCACGAGATCTAAACATGATAGCACAAAGGAGGAGAACCAGCCATCTAGCTACTACATGGACCCGTATTCCAAGGATGAACTAACTCACGCATCACACGGGAGCCTTGCATGGTGATGAAGAAGGGGCCTCCAGGGTGAATTCTCCCCTCCGGCAGGGTGCCGGGAAGAGCTTCAGATCCCTCCCGATCTAGGGATGGAGATGATGGCGGCTATAGACTCTTTCGTGGAATTTTGATCGGGGTACTTAGGGTTTCTGTATCGGAGGGCGATATATAGGCGAAATGGGAGGCCGGCGGGGGTGCCGGAGGCGGCCAGACCACCCCTGGCATGGGCCAGGCTAGGCCGCGCGGCCAGGTGGTGTGGCGGCCCCCTGGCCCCTCTCCGTCTCGTATTCTGGCTCCTTGTGTCCATCGGTGAAAAACTGATTTTGACTTTTGTCCCGTCCAATTCCGAGAATATTTATTTTCTTACTTTCCTAGAACCAAAAACAGCAGAAAACAGGCAGTTGGCACTGTGGCTCTTCTTAATAGGTTAGTCCAAGAAAAGTGTATAGAAAGTACTCCAAAGTTGGAAGAAAACATAAAAAAGTAGATAAAACCAAGCATGGAACATCAAAAATTATGGATACGTTAGCAACATATCAGCAGTTTGTGTACGCTAGTTAGAATTTTTTTTCTGTTGTGAACTCTACAAATATTTCTATAGAAGAAGTTATAAATTTTCTATAATTATATTGTTCTGACCCCCAAACATAATTCCGAACATCGTTGACTTGGTTATCCATGTTAACATCAGCTATCATCCCCTGTAAAGCTCTCATTCACCCATTGCCTGAATAGAGACATGCAGAGCAAAATTACCAGCAAGATCAGGAGTTTTCAAGAACTCCTAAACAGAAGCATCCTCTCTTGTGACAAAACAAAAATGCCTAGGGAATAGGTCTAAGGCAATGATGCCAAGCCAGTCATCTTTCCACATTAGAATAGTTGATCCAGACCCCACCTTGCAAGTGGCAACTCCTCTGAATATAGGCATCAACTTAATTATGTCTTTCCACCAAAATGATCCACATGCCTCTGCCGCATGAGGAATTTTTATTTCATAATAAGAACTCCATATAATATGAACCCAAGAAGTATCCACTTATTGTAGAATTTACGTAAGTATTTCAATTGTAAATCTTCATTCTGTATTTTGAGATTTAGATTCTCCCATCCCACCTTTTTCCTTTTGGTTTACAAACCTTATCCCAAGCTATCAAAGGATTGCAATGCTCGCCATTCTCATCTTTCTTGTTGCATAATCAATGCCTCCTTATTTTGTCTACATATTTGATAAGCTTTGCGGGCATTTTCAAAGAACACATGGTGAACATAAGAATGGATGTTAGTAATGAGTTAATCAAAGTGGTTCTACCACTAAACTTTTTTTGATCTTTTTTAAGGTTGCATGAATTGTGAATGTGAAAATATTGTGCCACTTCGGTTTGGTGAGTTCTTTTTTTCAAATGTTGAATGCTTGTTATTATTCTTTATCTCTATGTTACTCATAGGCGAGTAATGTTTAAGCTTGGGGGAGTTGACATCTCTATTTTATATAGAGATTTTCGAGGTTTTTCCAATGGTTCTTATTTGTTTTCAATGGTTTTCACCTTCCAAATAAAAAAATATTTCAAAAATAAAGAAGCCTTAGATTCCTATTTGGTATCTAGGCCAAACACCTTAGGAAGGATTTGAAGCCAGAAATGCATTATTTGGAGGAAACAAACAATTCCCCAATTGGAGGAATTTTCATTAGAAGTAGAACACGCTATAACAACCTCATGTACGGTCATGGGTCGTCATACGATGCTGCCGTTCCAAGTGCCACAGCCTTCTCCTGGTCAAATGGAGCAACTTTCGTGAAGTGCCAGGAGAAAGAATCCATTCAGCGCCACCACTATCAATTCCGGAATAGAGAGAGAAAATATCTAAAAGAAATAGGAAACACTATTCGATCTACTCCGAAATCTTCGACATCAAGATCATTCACTCCACCATCATCGTCCTTTCATAGATAGAGAGAGTCATTCTTGTAAAATTAGGGGTGATAACTCTATTCATACTTAAATCCAAGTATTGTATTTGTTTGTCTCCCTCCTTACTGTGGCTAGCTATGGTAATATCGAGATGAGCATTGTTTATACAATTATTATGTCTTTGTGTTGTTCCCGTCTCATGTTTGAGTAAATCCACCAAGGTGTGGGAGACGTAAGAGATTGGTGAGATGTGTTTGTCCTATTTCCCTTCCATCCATTTGTGAGAATTATTACTATTATTGATTATAAGAATGACTATCCATGTTACGAATAAAATTTGTTGTCTAATCTAATGGGCCAAACAACATGATTCAGAGACCTATGTGGGTCAAAACTTCATGTTTGGAAAAACGTCGACATCCGAGCGAGTATGGTCGATATCAAAGAGGAGCTAATAAAACTCGAGGAGCACGAGGAACCATTAAACATAATGCATCCGTCTGATCTAACGACCGTAATTTGTTGTGGTGATTGTGACCGGTGGTCACATGGAACTTGAAAATAGTCAAACAAGCCCCACAGAAGGAGTTTGGCTATTCAAGGGTTTCTTGCCTAGTTGTACTTCAATATGAAGAATTACAATCACTTATTCGCATTATTCCATTTGTCACATTCACTATCACCATGAGTTGATTCTCTTCGTGTCTAATCTCTCATCTGTAGGAAACTCCAACTTCAATCAAGATCGTTTTCTTATATTTTATTTACTTATAAGGAGTGTTCAAACTCTCTTCCATCACTTAATCCACACCCACCTATTTTCTATTTCAATACTGGCAGTCAATTCACTCAAGACAAGTGATACCTTGGGTGTAGCATAAACACCATAGATAAACACTTCCCAAAACTCTTTGTTGGGATTGATATAAGAAACCAGATGAATACTTCCATGAAAACGTGTTTTGATAAACCTATACTCTTCAAGGTATCAGGTGGTGGGATGCTCCGGCCTGATCTGGGTATATCATGTCCTGGTCAGTGAGCTTCGGTGTCGGATGTGGTTCGCCCCAGGCTCTCTCCCCTGCCTGCCATGTGGCTAGGATGTCGGATCTGGGTGTAGTGGAGCTAGAGCTGGTGGTTGGCTCCTACCCGCGTCCTGGATAGATCTTGACCAGGTGGGTCTGGATCTAGTACTATCCTACCATGTTAGTGTAGGGCTCATTGTGGCCATGTCTGTCGTCCCAGTGCGAGTTGGATGCTAGGGCCGCGGCTCCGGAAGGTGGTCCACACGTTTGGCTCTCCGGTGGTGATATGCCGTCTCTTTGGTTATGTGGGTGGCGAGGAGCGAACAACGGGGGATCCTAGGGTTGACGATGGTTTGGCAGTGGTAATGGTATGATGACATTGATACCTTCGTGTGGCGTAGTTATGATTTTGGGCGAAAGAACAACGTTACAGCGCCAGCAGCGACTAGGCCCGCGGGTTTCATGTCTCTCTTGGAGGCATCGTTGTGGTCACCTCCCCCGTGCTAGTACTCCAGGTAAGAACCCTTGGCCGTTTGGGGCGTCGTCACCCTCTTTGGTCACATCTCGTCGTTATCGGCTAGCAAGATCAGATCCTATATAGAAACCCTTCGATGCTGGCCGGGGGGGGGGGGGGGGGGGGGGTAGTGACCTCCTATCTTATACATCATGTGGATTTTTTGTCACCGCTCCCGGTCCTTGTTCGCTGATAGGATTGACGCTCCCCGGCTCGGAGCGAGAGGACAGTTGGTTCTCCCTGGTGACAGCTTGGTAGGTCGTGTGCGACGATGCCAATGGTTTCACGAGGAGACGTGGGCGTTCCTCTAGCCGGTAGTCTCGACTGCTTCTCGTGGGCGGTAGCTACTCATGTTTTCCTTTTTAAATCTCTGCTATGCTTTGCTTTGTAACAGAGTTTTCTCATCACTTTGTATCGGTTCAACCATGTAGTTTTATTTAGACCGTGTCCACCTGGGAGGATACCTTTGAAGCGAAGGAAAGTCAGCTCCTCGATCTCCCAGGTGGGCAGGTCCCAGCCAGCCATGCGTGACAGCGTAGCTCAAACCGACCACCCCAGCCGGTCACCGCCCTCCCTGAGATGTCCGGCCGGCGGGTAGTTCGTACCAAGCCCGGCCGGTGCAGCCTTGGGGAAGACTCAAAGCGCCTGGCAGTTATTATTGGCCTTCGTGGCCGGCGCCGCTGCGGCACGTACGACTGCTGCGTCGCAACGGCCGCCCGATGGAGAGCTAGCCATCAATCCCACGGATGGAGAACCGCCGGACGAACGCCTGCTGGCCGTGTGCTTCGCCTGCAATGCATGTACGTACGTACGTACGCCCCCCTCCAGGTTGGGGCTTGTGTCGATCAGATATTTTGCTATTGCCTAGTAGTATATTGCAGTACTGCTGGCTCCGTCCGTGCTTTACACTACTACAAGGACACGTAGGTCGAAACTGATCAGTTCCCACACCTGCAGACGTGATTCAAAAACAAGGACACGTATTTTTTGTTTTTGTTTTTGACAAATCTGACTCGTTGACAAAACTAATTTGTCTGACTCTTTAACAAAACTATTTCGGAATCTGACCCTTGGAGTCGATGCCATCAAAAATGCAGTCGAACTTGTGCAGGGTCAGCGTGCCAACATCAAGCAGCAGGGAAGGAGGTCGGCTGCTTCCCTGCCGCTCCGTGTTGACGCGGACATGCATAATTACGGCTTTATTTTAAATGGCGTCGATTGTAGAAGTCTGATTCTAAAATAGTTTACTAAGACGGTAGATGAGAAATTAGTTTTTTCTATGGGTCAGATTTTTTTTAAAAGAATAGCAAGGACACACCCCTACTTACGACAGTTTTGTGTCGAAAATAAAAAGAGGTCGACAGACAGACTTCGGCTCAAAACCAGGTCCTGGTCGTACAAATGGGCCTAAATGATTAACCAGGTACAGGTTAACAAAGGCTCGAGATAATATGGCGCTTTGGGCCGTTGTGGCCTGGCAGTGCACAGTACCGTGGCAAACAACAATAACAACCCATTGTATGTTGCTCGTGAGTGATTCTGTGGCAGGTAAGGCCATGCCCATATATATAAGCTCAAAGTTCGGCCCAAGTCTATATTTAAATCGGAAATAATATCGGCTATATAGCTCGGCTCTGATAAAAAAAACATTTACCGATGCCTCGCTCTAGTCTATCTCCAGTTTTGCGACGGATTTTTTTTTATGGATTTTTCTCGATGGATCTTAGAGTGTGGCCCACGGTGCAGCAAGATCCAAAAACGAGCCTTTACCGGGACGCAAACCATCCACACGTACTAGACTGACGCATTCGCGGTCTAAGGATAACATTTGTGCTCGCGCATGTCCATGAAGATAGCGCAAACGTCCTTCCTCTGTCCGTGCCTAGCCCACATTGCAACGAACCCGTACCGGGCTCTTGCGCTTCCCATTAATGGCGCCCGCACCGTCTGGATGCTTACTCGCTTACCCTACTACAGCCGCTTTTCCTTGTTAACCGCGTCCGAACACGGGAAGGACTCTGCGTCACCCCCGATGCCCTACCAGCCTCCTATACTTCACATTAATGGCCGACCTTCATAAGAGGGCGCACATCTCGCATCTTCCCCCCCCCCCCCCAAAATCCACCACATCCCCTGATCTGCTCCCCGCACCCCTCCTCCCTCCCCCGCTTTGTGCCCACCCACCACACGCCCACCATCATGTACACCGATCGTCGTTGGCTTCACATTTGGGAGGCGCACGCCTTGTACGAGGCGAACAATTTGGCGCCTCCGGACTCCTTCCGCAGCGGGTGGGAGTTCAACGACGACGGCGTCCCAATCCAACCGGTGTCGCATGGTGTGGAGCTACATGCGGCCATCTGACACAAGTGGGTAGTGCGGTTCAGGGCGGAGCAGCAGTCGGATCCGAACTGGGATCCTGACAATTTTGCCACGTGGATTGAGTTCTTCAGCAAGCGCTGGGAGAGGAAGCTCGCTATGTACAATGGCGATGGCCCTCCGCTAGCGGACAACAACGTTGTCGGACGTAGGTTCTGCTGGAGCGTGTCAGGCCGCACGCTGGTCTCCGTAAAGGCACCAGTGCATGTCGGGCCTATTAAGGCCTCCCGTCGCACACGGAGAGTCCTTCCCATGTGCGGCGCGAAAGAGCGCTGACGCTGCAAAAACTCGACCATCTGCCTGTGGTCTAGGCAGGACCCTTCGTCGGTTTGTCACACACCGAATATTTTCTGGAACCATAACAGATATGACACACATGACCCATTTTAAAGAAAGCATTTGCTTAGTAGCAAAGCATTGCCCACGTCCCCTCCACTGCTAAGCATGTGCCTCGTATTTCCGACGTTGCTTAGCATGTGCCTCGTATTTCCGACATTGCTTAAACTTGCCACTGTTTCTTTTTCTGTCCCCTTTTACACACAGTGAGTCATAAATCATTGTTTTTTCTTGAATTCCATAAGTCGTATTCGTGAATTAAGAACAACAGTTATAATAGTATAATTAACAGATCCATCCTCCTCCTCGCTTACCAACGAGGAAGCGGACGAACAACCCCCATCATCCGTTGGTAGTTTTATTAACCATTCCATGAGCATTGCACTATTTACTAGTCAAGTACTTAGTCAAATTGAAAGCGGTACTTTAGTTATACTTGTCTATGATCGAGAAACTGTGCTCCAAGTCGTCCATAACCGCGGACACGGCTTTCAGAAAGATTTACCCTGCAGGGGTGCACAAATAGCAACACACACTCGATCAACCTCGGAAAAACCAAATCAAAACCCACCGAGGCATTCACGACAAAGCAATCACAGAATTCAGAAATATTTCAGGGGGCCACCCCATTAAGCTACCTGCAAAGAAGTTGGCCGGCTCCGAGATGGAGCCAAGGTTTGTGTGGACGGCGGTAAACGACTGGGAACCCGAAAATGTGACTGGGCTTGTCGATACAGCGAAAACGTGTCACGATCCAAAACAGTACAGGTGCTCCTCGCACAATCTTAAATAAAGCAGTAACATGGCATAAGTACAGGATAGTAATAAAGCCCCAAACTAATCATGGCCCCAAGAAATAAGAATGAATCAAGCTCTGGCTCAGGGGGGTCCATAAGGCCTCCCGGATGTGGATAGTGCAAATAGTCAAGGAACATGAATCAAGTACTCGGGGTCCTACAGGACACAAGTGAGCATGAAAAACCAAATAGCAGATATTGCTCACCGGTGCCTCTTTCATTAGTTATCCCATTACTACTCAGGTTATGTTGCTTAGGTACCTCGTTATTCATCAGACTCTCACATACCCTACACATGCTTTTCTACGACCCGCATGGCTCAAACAACTCCTGTAGTAACGGCTCATGGGATGGAGGAACAAGCTGCGGTGGGGTTTAAAAGTAAAGGCTATGCAGTACTTGGGATTCAATTTAATGCAATCGCGACTCAATGATGCAAGAATAAGATAGAGGCAATAGGTACTGTATGTATGCAAGCATTTGGTAGTGCTTGCCTGGCAGCTCGGTTGAAGCGAGAGATGGATCTGGGTAGTACTCCTGTGATTCCCGGTAATTCTCCTGCTGGGCGTCTATTCGAAGAAGAACCAAACAAACAAGGGCCAACATAAATTAAGTGCACAAGCATATGAATTAAAATGCGTCCAGCAAACAAGCATGCCATGATGAATGATGCACAATTTACATGGAATTAAAGTAGCATGGCATGGTGAGGCGTGAGGTACAAGAATAAAGCATTTTATGATTTATTTAGTCAAATTTTATTGCCATAAACAGTTCAGATGTTTAATAATGACATGATGCATGCTTCAATTCAGAACAAGTACTTCACAGGTAGAACGGGCTCGTCGCGCTGATCGGTTTAGACATATTATTTGTCAAATTTGGAGTTGTAGAATTAAAGTTATTAATTTATTAAGAAAAGGGCATTTTATTGTAATTTTAATCATCTCGAAATTTTAAAGTGCTCAAACAATATTTTGAATGTTATATTTGAATTCCTCACATTTTTCTGATTCAAAAACATATATCATTTGTATTAATTGGATTTGTATTTTAAAAGTTATTTAAAACTGATTTGAATTTGAATTTAAACAATTACTGAAAAAGTGTAATTAAAACAGAAAAGCAGAAAACATTTTACACTCAGGCAAACCCAGCCCAGACGCTGACGGGTGGGCCAGTGCTGACTGGGGCCACGCGCGCGGAAATTTCTTTTGCTACCGCGGGCTTAGCCAGCCTCTGCGATTGACAGGTGGGCCCGCGATTGGAGGCCCACGTGCCAGCGAACGAACACGCAGAGACTGCTAGGTGGGGCCGAGCGGGAGCGCGAGTTACGGCATAAGGAAACAGGGGGACTTTTCTGCAAGAATGCCAGGGCGGCTGACAGGTGGGGTAGGCTAGACCGCGGGTTGAGGCGGCAAAAGAACAGGGGGGGTTATCTGCAAAAAGGGGAAGGCCGCGGTACTGTGGATCTTCTCCACCGTCTGGCGGCAGATCTGCACGCGGCGCGGATCGGGGACTCAAACTGGGGACCTGGAGCTCGCGCTAGGCGGCGGTGACCAGTGCGGTAGGACGTGGGTGTTGGCAGGAGGGAGTAACGCGGCTAGGTAAGGCTCTATGCGGCGGGTACGACGTGCAGACACCAGCGTCTGGCAGCACACCGAGGGCGCTCGACGGAACGCGCGGCGCGACCAGGCAACGGCGAAGACGGCGAGGATGTCTGGGAGAGAGCTTGGCTTACCGCGAGGCTGCTGGCGGTGGTGGTTCGGGCAGAGGAGCGGGCGATCGTCGACGTAGCAGGCGCCGGCCGGAATTAGGGTTTCGTCGGGACGACGCAGGTACTGGCGATCCTGGGGATCCTCCTCCACGTCGGCGCGTATAGGGAGCAGCAGGGGGCTCTCCTTGGTCTTCTCGACCACCTCCACGCCGCGCGCGCCGGCAGGAACAAGAGGTGGACGGCGGTTCTGGCGGCGGTCGGCGAGAGACGGTGGCGTCGGAGAAGAAGAAGGGGAGGAGAGGGCAGGGCCCTGGGGTGGATCTGGGAGAGCCAGGAGACGTACGGGAGGAGGGAAAAGCAAGGGGGAGGAAGGGGTAGCGTGTGGGCACGGCAGAGATAAAGGTGGCCTCGGCCACCTTTGCTTCTCCTCCTCACGTGGTCGAGCTGGGGCTCGACCTGGGGAAGCCAAGGCAGGGCAGGTAGGGCTGCCAGGTGGGGACGGCATGGTGGAGAAGCTGGGTGGGGCTGGCACGGCAGGTAGAGAGAAAGAGAGAGGAGAGGGGGCTCGGGTGAACTAGGGTGTAGCTAGGACATGCTCGGCATGGCTAGGGTTTCGGGGTGGTTAGATGGGTAGATGGGGTGTGGGCCAGGGAGGGAGAGAGGCCAGTTGGGGCCAGCATGGTAGAGAGAGGGAGTGAAAGAAAGAGAGGTGAGATTAAGGGTTTTAGATTAGATCTAGGTTTAGATAGAATTAGAGGCTAACTAGGCTAGGGTTTTAATTAGGTTTTTAGGTTTGAAAACTTGTTTATAAGACCACCCAAGAGGGAAAAGAGAGTGCTTTGAATTAACATGAGATGAGGTGGAAGAGTAACCAAGAAAAAGAGAAAGAAAAGAAGTATGGGAAGAAGCCCTCATTTGAATCATGCATGGAGATAAATAAAAGAAAAGATGCTGATGAGAATAAGGGGAATGGTAGAGAGATGATGTCGAGGATCCCACCAAGAAGAACCACTAAAACAAAGGAAAAACAAATGGGTTAGAGGTGGTGATGGTGGTTGCATGGCCCATGCAAAAATGATAAATGCCATGATTTATTTTGTGAAAACAATAACAATAATATGGCATTATTCTTATGCATTCCCAAGAAGTGGAATAAGGCCAAGCAAAAGAATTTATAGAATTAGATCCACCCCACCCACATGAGCTAGAATAAATATCAAAAGAAAAAGGAATACAAGCTCATGGATAAATGGAATGGTGGAATTATAAGGTGGTGAAAAGAAAGGTGATGGAGTTGAATAAAAGATATGCCCCCAACTCAACTTGGGCATTTAAACAATATATCAATAACCAAATACAATATCAAGAGGCAAATACAATTAATAATGCATATGAGAGAAGAACCAAAAGAAAAGTGTTTTATATGATGCTCAAATGCAAGGTGGCATGATGACATGAGCATGATATAATTATGATGCAACAATTATATATAGGAAGTAGCCATTATATTACTAGACCAAGAAGCATTACAATTGTTAGACAATTGGGATGCTACAACTCTCCCCCACTAAACAGGAATCTCGCCCCGAGATTCTAGGAAGAAGAAGACTCAAAGAGGGTAGGATACTTGGCACGGAGCTCATCTTCACGTTCCCAAGTGGCTTCATCAACGGAATGGTGCGACCATTGCACCTTGCAGAACTTGATGGACTTGTTGCGAGTCCTTCTTTCTGCGACTTCAAGAATTTTTATGGGGTGTTCTTGATAAGACAGATCTTCTTGGAGATTGATGAGTTCATGGTCCACGGTCCTGCCGGGATCCTTGAAGCACTTCTTGAGTTGAGAGATGTGGAAAACATCATGGACTTTGAGTTGTTCAGGGAGCTCAAGAGTATAAGCAACTTCTCCTCTTCTTCCACGAATTTTGAAAGGACCGATGTATCTAGGAGCCAGCTTTCCTTTGATACCAAAACGGTGCGTGCCTCTCATGGGAGTGACACGAAGGTAAACGAGATAACCAGGGACATACTCCATGTCCGTGTGCTTTCTGTCATAATTGCTCTTCTGGCGACTTTGAGCAATCTTTAGATTTTACAGAATGATGTGAACTTTTTCCTCCGCTTGAGTTACAATGTCGGGGCCAAACAATATTCTTTCACCTGCGCCCGACCAACCAATTGGAGTTCTACACTTGCGACCAGAGAGAGCCTCAAATGGTGCCATCTTTAGACTTTTCTGGAAACTGTTGTTGTAAGAGAATTCAGCATAAGGAAGACATTCTTTCCACTTCATGCCGAAAGAGATAACGCAAGCACGGAGCATATCTTCCAGAATCTGATTGATCCTTTCAACTTGTCCTTGTGACTGAGGGTGGTAAGCTGTGCTGAAGTTTAGTTTTGTTCCCAAAGCATTTTGGAAACTTCCCCAGAACTTGGAAGTGAAGATGCTTCCACGGTCTGAACTGATCTCAAGAGGAACCCCATACAGAGAGACAATTCTGTTGATATAGAGCTCAGCCAACTGAATTGCAGTAATTGTTTCCTTGACTGGAAAGAAGTGAGCTACTTTGGAAAGCCTGTCAATGACAACAAAGATTGCATTGTTGCCCTTCTGCGACCTTGGAAAGCCAGTGATGAAGTCCATCTCTACTTTCTCCCATTTCCATTCCGGAGGCTTCAATGGCTATAGAAGACCAGAAGGTTTTTGATGGACAGCTTTAACTCTGTGACAAACATCACACTCCGAGACATACTTGGCACAATATCGTTTCAAACCAGGCCACCAATATTGTGTTTTCAAGTCCATGTACATCTTAGTGCTGCCAGGGTGGATAGAAAGAACAGAATCATGCGCCTCCTTGAGAACTTGCTCTCTTAAACCCGGGTAGTTCGGAACAAACATCCGGTGTTCAAAGAAAAGAGTGACTTGGTCATCTACGTGGAAAGACTCATACTTCGGAAGCTGAACGTTGGAGATGATCTTTTTAGTGTAAGGATCACCAAGTTGAATGGAACGAACTTTTTCTTCCAAGAGAGGTGTTGCCAGAAGGTTCAGAAGATACCCTTGATCCACAATTTCAAGGTTTAGCTTGCAGAATTCCTCGCACAAGAGAGGCTGTTGTTCTTCCACCATGAGATTGTTAACATAAGCTTTTCGGCTGAGAGCATCGGCCATGACATTGGCTTTGCCCGGGGTGTAGTTGATGGTCAAATCGAAATCATTGATTGTTTCAATCCACCTCCTCTAACGAAGGTTGAGATCAGGGTGTGTGAATATATACTTCAGACTCTTGTGATCAGAAAAGATCTCACAACGGTTGCCAAGCAAGTAATGCCTCCATACTTTCAAAGCAAAGACAACTGCTGCGAGTTCGAGGTCATGTGTAGGATAGTTGATCTCATGCGTCTTCAACTGTCGAGAGGCATAAGCAACAACTTGCTTTTCTTGCATAAGGACCGCACCCAATCCTTGCAATGATGCGTCATAGAATATATGGAAAGGCTTTGATGTATCTAGAGGAACCAAGACTGGTGTGGAAGTGAGCTTCTCTTTGAGTGTTTCAAAGCTTGCTTGACATGCAGGAGTCCAAAGGTATTTCTTGCCTTTCTTGAGGAGATCGGTAAGAGGCTTCGCAATCTTCGAGAAGTTTTGAACGAATCGATGGCAGTAACTGGCCAAACCAAGGAAACTCCGGACTTCTTTGACATTTATGGGTGGAAGCCAGTCCATAATTGTCTTAATAGTTTCTGGGTTGACGGCAATGCCCTTGGCAGAAATGACGTGACCAAGGTAGGTGACTTGAGGCAGCCAAAACTCACACTTGGAGAACTTTGCATACAGGCGGTTCTCACGAAGTTTGTTTAGGACACACTGAAGGTGTTCTTCATGTTCTTCTTTCGACTTAGAATAGACTAGAATGTCATCCAAACAGACCACAACGAACTTATCAAGATACTCCATGAAAACCGAGTTCATAAGCCTCGAGAAGGTGGCAGGTGCGTTGGTGAGACCGAAAGACATGACCGTGTACTCATACAGGCCATAGCGGGTGGTGAAAGCTGTTTTAGGAACATCTTCCTTGCGAATCTTGATTTGATGATAACCACTTCTCAAATCAAGCTTAGAGAATACCACAGCTCCAGCTAGCTGATCGAAGAGATCATTAATCCGCGGAAGGGGATATTTATTCTTGATTGTTTTAGCATTGAGAGCCCGATAGTCAACACAAAGTCTATCAGTCTTGTCTCGCTTCTTCACAAAGATGGTTGGACTACCCCAAGAAGAAGTACTGTGCTGAATGAAACCCAACTTCTCTTGTTCATCCAACTGAAGTTTGAGTTCAGCCAACTCAGCAGGACCCATTTTATACGGCCGCTTGGAGATAGGAGCGGTACCAGGTTCAAGTTCAATGACAAACTCAACCTCGCGATCCGGAGGCATACCTGGCAACTCTTCAGGAAAGGCATCTGGGAACTCACAGACTACGGGAACACTCTGAATACCTTCCATAGCATCATCATTCAGAGCCACCAAAGAATAAAGCTGAATTGCAGGAGTCAGACTTGGAGAATAGACTATATGACCTTCAGGAATTTTCAGAGAAACCGATCAGCACAATCAATCACAGCTGCATTTGCTGTTAACCAATCCATGCCCAAGATAACATCAATATCAGAATTGCTCAGAATAATTAAGGAAGCCGGAAATGAAGAGCCACCAATCTCAATTTGATTGCCATGGCTGATATGAGCAGCCCTCATGTTTGACCCAGGAGATTGTACCACAAGACGGTGTAATAAAGGAACCATAGCCAGATCTTGCTCATGCACAAACTTGTGAGAAACAAAAGAATGTGAAGCACCAGAATCAAACAAAACTCGTGCAGGAACTGAGTTAACAGGAAGCATACCCATGACAATTCCAGTAGCATGCTCAGCTTGAGCGGCGTTGATACAGTTGGCACGAGCAACCGTAGACCCAGGCTTAGTGTTGATGTTGAGAGCCCGAGGTGGAGGTGCACGAATCATAGGAGCACTTGCCGCAGGTCTTGGAGGTGGTGGTGGAAGAGCTTTGTTGTTCATTGGACAATTCCAGTGCTGATGCCTAGTGTTTCCACAAGTATAGCAAGCACCAGGTGGACGTGGAGCAACGTAGCCAGGGACTCCGCCAGGCGCTCCAGGGTAGTTGTGGTTGTAGCCCCTGGGAGCCGCAGTGAAGGAGTTTGGTGGCCTTGGTGCGTAGCTTGACGGTCTTGGTGGAGGAGGGAGCGACGGTGGGGTGTTAGGAACCCAGACACGACGCTTAGAAGGAGCTGTCATAGCAGAAGAGCTTGCTGTATCACGGCTGTGTTTCTTTGACTCCTCAAACACTTGCCTACTTGCTTCTTCCTACAGAACTGTGTGTTGGAGTTCCAGAAAAGACGCCGGCCTTGCATGAGTGATTGCATATTTGATGGATGCATTGAGGCCTTGTCGGAACCTCTTTTGCTTCTTCTTGTCATCAGAGATCTCATCGCCACCATAACGAGAAAGGTTCATGAAGTTTCTGATGTAGGTATTGACATTGTCAGTGGCCTGCTTGAGGTTGAGAAACACTTCCTTCATCCTTTCCATGACAATTTCTGACAGATATTGTTCTTTGAAAGCAGTAGTGAATTGCTCCCAAGTAGGCTGAAAACCAGAGAGATCTGCCTTGAGGTAATTTTCCCACCAGAGAGTTGCATCTCCCTTTAGAAGGTGAGTGGCACATTTGACCCATTCTTGCTCGGGAACATCCGCAGTCATCCGCAACCTTGACACTTCACGAAGTTAATCATCCGCATCAAGTGGCTGATCAGATACCTCAAATTGGCGTGGGTTGAACTTGAGAAAACTCTTGATGTCTCCTCGCTTGGGAGGTTGAGGTAGCGGAACAAACTCATTCCTCCTCACGCTTTCCTCGAAGCGCTGATGGTTCTGCTGCATAGTGCCCAAAGCATTTGCAATACTTGCCAAAGCAGCCCCAAGTTCAGGTGGTATGTCCTCCTCAGAACGGCGTGGTGGTGCCATCCTGTGATTGATATAAAACACAAGTCAGTACTATAATGGAGAATGATAATAATCCAAAATAGTACCAAAATGGAATTAACCAAGATTAAAGGATGCAATTCACTGAGGTGATATTAAAATATCAACAAAGTTAAAGGCAACTAGAAGATATTAAGCATAACGCACACGACTGAACAAGGAGTGTGGTAGACAACTAACAAAGAAAAAATTTCTGCAAATTTCGGCATTAAAATACCACTATATGCGCAAAACCACTTCACGAATCAAGATTAGTAACTCTACTAGTTCAACATACAAGAGCAATGATAACGGTAGTGGTATGGTCGCGACTCCATTTCGCACTCAAATCATTACTTCGCACATGAATCAGTAAAACACATATCCCAACACCTTCTTCTTAAGATGAACCTAAAGATTGGTAACTACGAAAAAGAACACCCCAACAAGATAACGTCGGATAACAAAGAGTAAGATAGATCGCATCGGTATACAACGAATCAGAATAGATCGCATCGGTTTACAAAGGCCTATCGGTATGGAATATACCAAGAGTTGATAACCAAAAGGCAAATAGTGATAACATTTGGATGCAATAGATAGACAAGGAATTCACACACACACATACACACACAACCTATGGTACTACGGAACCCAGAACACGTGAATCCTAGTATGAATTTTAGAAGAGGATTGAAAACGTTACACTTCCTTACCAGAAAAGGGTGGTTGGGTGGGTAAGAAGAAAAATGGAAGCAGTCCTACTCTCACGTTTTGTTTTTCCCTAGTATACATAGCTACCAAAATATTTACTAGACTGACAACGACCATTTTGGCTGAGACCCTGAAGGGCGGGATGGCTCTGATACCAATTGTAACTACCTCGGTGAATTACGCTCTTAGTTACATGCCTGGATGAACGAAAGTGGTTAAAATAGTACGGTGGGGCCTAGGGCCACTCACGGTAGACCTTTCGGCCGTCCTAACCACTTTCAGAACATCGGGACAAGAACGAGCGGCGTAATCGGTAGGCGAAGGGATCAACTACATACACAAATGAATATGTATGCAAGCCACATACAACAGTCCTTAGAGCCATTCCATCTAAAAGAAATAGAAATATTGCAACGCCATACGGCAAGATTCAAATATCCTAGATAGAGATAATAATTTAGGATAGCTCCTCATACAACAAACATCAGAGTATCAGGCGGAAGCGGAAAACAAGATCCGAGTACGGATAAGAAGCAAATCGACATAAGATGCCCCATAAATAAACACATCCCGCCCACAGATCTCACGGATCCCCGTTCCCGGAATATCTACACTGAATGATCGTTGCCAACATCATCTATCTCCTCCACCCAGTATCCATCTTGCGGATACACCTATTCATCTAAATCAAAAAATTTATCGTGTGAGACCCTAGGGGTACTCAGCAAGTCTTTATGCCGCTAAAGGGGACACAACCTGGGGTGACGCAATTGCAGCAAAAGATAATATCTAGCAATTCTATAGATACTCGCTAACCATCCGCTTAACCAATGATAGACGGATGTCCGTGAATTAAGAACAACAGTTATAATAGTATAATTAACAGATCCATCCTCCTCCTCGCTTACCAACGAGGAAGCGGACGAACAACCCCCATCATCCGTTGGTAGTTTTATTAACCATTCCATGAGCATTGCACTATTTACTAGTCAAGTACTTAGTCAAATTGAAAGCGGTACTTTAGTTATACTTGTCTATGATCGAGAAACTGTGCTCCAAGTCGTCCATAACCGTGGACACGGCTTTCAGAAAGATTTACCCTGCAGGGGTGCACAAATAGCAACACACACTCGATCAACCTCGGAAAAACCAAATCAAAACCCACCGAGGCATTCACGACAAAGCAATCACAGAATTCAGAAATATTTCAGGGGGCCACCCCATTAAGCTACCTGCAAAGAAGTTGGCCGGCTCCGAGATGGAGCCAAGGTTTGTGTGGACGGCGGTAAACGACTGGGAACCCGAAAATGTGACTGGGCTTGTCGATACAGCGAAAACGTGTCACGATCCAAAACAGTACAGGTGCTCCTCGCACAATCTTAAATAAAGCAGTAACATGGCATAAGTACAGGATAGTAATAAAGCCCCAAACTAATCATGGCCCCAAGAAATAAGAATGAATCAAGCTCTGGCTCAGGGGGGTCCATAAGGCCTCCCGGATGTGGATAGTGCAAATAGTCAAGGAACAGGAATCAAGTACTCGGGGTCCTACGGGACACAAGTGAGCATGAAAAACCAAATAGCAGATATTGCTCACCGGTGCCTCTTTCATTAGTTATCCCATTACTACTCAGGTTATGTTGCTTAGATACCTCGTTATTCATCAGACTCTCACATACCCTACACATGCTTTTCTACGACTCGCATGGCTCAAACAACTCCTGTAGTAATGGCTCATGGGATGGAGGAACAAGCTGTGGTGGGGTTTAAAAGTAAAGGCTATGCAGTACTTGGGATTCAATTTAATGCAATCGCGACTCAATGATGCAAGAATAAGATAGAGGCAATAGGTACTGTATGTATGCAAGCATTTGGTAGTGCTTGCCTGGCAGCTCGGTTGAAGCGAGAGATGGATCTGGGTAGTACTCCTGTGATTCCCGGTAATTCTCCTGCTGGGAGTCTATTCGAAGAAGAACCAAACAAACAAGGGCCAACATAAATTAAGTGCACAAGCATATGAATTAAAATGCGTCCAGCAAACAAGCATTCCATGATGAATGATGCACAATTTACATGGCATTAAAGTAGCATGGCATGGTGAGGTGTGAGGTACAAGAATAAAGCATTTTATGATTTATTTAGTCAAATTTTATTACCATAAACAGTTCAGATGTTTAATAATGACATGATGCATGCTTCAATTTAGAACAAGTACTGCACAGGTAGAACGGGCTCGTCGCGCTGATCGGTTTAGACATATTATTTATCAAATTTGGAGTTGTAGAATTAAAGTTATTAATTTATTAAGAAAAGGGCATTTTATTGTAATTTTAATCATCTCGAAATTTTAAAGTGCTCAAACAATATTTTGAATGTTATATTTGAATTCCTCACATTTTTCTGATTCAAAAACATATATCATTTGTATTAATTGGATTTGTATTTTAAAAGTTATTTAAAACTGATTTGAATTTGAATTTAAACAATTACTGAAAAAGTGTAATTAAAACAGAAAAGCAGAAAACATTTTACACTCAGGCAAACCCAGCCCAGACGCTGACGGGTGGGCCAGTGCTGACTGGGGCCACGCGCGCGGAAATTTCTTTTGCTACCGCGGGCTTAGCCAGCCTCTGCGATTGACAGGTGGGCCCGCGATTGGAGGCCCACGTGCCAGCGAACGAACACGCAGAGATTGCTAGGTGGGGTCGAGCGGGGAGCGCGAGTTACGGCCTTAGGAATCAGGGGGACTTTTCTGCAAGAATGCCAGGGCGACTGACAGGTGGGGTAGGCTGGACCGCGGGTTGAGGCGGCAAAAGAACAGGGGGGTTATCTGCAAAAAGGGGAAGGCCGCGGTACTGTGGATCTTCTCCACCGTCTGGCGGCAGATCTGCGCGCGGCGCGGATCGGGGACTCAAACTGGGGACCTGGAGCTCGCGCTAGGTGGCGGTGACCAGTGCGGTAGGACGTGGGTGTTGGCAGGAGGGAGTAACGCGGCTAGGTAAGGCTCTATGCGGCGGGGTACGATGTGCAGACACCAGCGTCTGGCAGCATACCGAGGGTGCTCGACGGAACGTGCGGTGCGACCAGGCAACGGCGATGACGGCGAGGATGTCTGGGAGAGAGCTTGGCTTACCGCGAGGCTGCTGGCGGTGGTGGTTCGGGCAGAGGAGTGGGCGATCGTCGACGTAGCAGGCGCCGGCCGGAATTAGGGTTTCGTCGGGACGGCGCAGGTACTGGCGCTCCTAGGGCTCCTCCTCCATGTCGGCGCGTATAGGGAGCAGCAGGGGGCTCTCCTTGGTCTTCTCGACCACCTCCACGCCACGCGCGCCGGCAGGAACAAGAGGTGGACGGCGGTTCTGGCGGCGGTCGGCGAGAGACGGTGGCGTCGGAGAAGAAGAAGGGGAGGAGAGGGCAGGGCCCTGGGGTGGATCTGGGAGAGCCAGGAGACGTGCGGGAGGAGGGAAAAGCGAGGGGGAGGAAGGGGTAGCGTGTGGGCACGGCAGAGATAAAGGTGGCCTCGGCCACCTTTGCTTCTCCTCCTCACGTGGTCGAGCTGGGGCTCGACCTGGGGCAGCCAGGGCAGGTCTGGTAGGGCTGCCAGGTGGGGACGGCGTGGTGGAGCAGCTGGGTGGGGCTGGCACGGCAGGTAGAGAGAAAGAGAGAGGAGAGGGGGCTCGGGTGAGCTAGGGTGTAGCTAGGACATGCTCGGCATGGCTAGGGTTTGGGGGTGGTTAGATGGGTAAATGGGGTGTGGGCCAGGGAGAGAGAGAGGCCAGTTGCGGCCAACATGGTAGAGAGAGGGAGTGAAAGAAAGAGAGGTGAGATTAAGGGTTTTAGATTAGATCTAGGTTTAGATAGAGTTAGAGGCTAACTAGGCTAGGGTTTTAATTAGGTTTTTAGGTTTGAAAACTTGTTTATAAGACCACCCAAGAGGGAAAAGAGAGTGCTTTGAATTAACATGAGATGAGGTGGAAGAGTAATCAAGAAAAAGAGAAAGAAAAGAAGTATGGGAAGAAGCCCTCATTTGAATCATGCATGGAGATAAATAAAAGAAAAGATGCTGATGAGAATAAGGGGAATGGTAGAGAGATGATGTCGAGGATCCCACCAAGAAGAACCACTAAAACAAAGGAAAAACAAATGGGTTAGAGGTGGTGATGGTGGTTGCATGGCCCATGCAAAAATGATAAATGCCATGATTTATTTTGTGAAAACAATAACAATAATATGGCATTATTCTTATGCATTCCCAAGAAGTGGAATAAGGCCAAGCAAAAGAATTTATAGAATTAGATCCACCCCACCCACATGAGCTAGAATAAATATCAAAAGAAAAAGGAATACAAGCTCATGGATAAATGGAATGGTGGAATTATAAGGTGGTTAAAAGAAAGGTGATGGAGTTGAATAAAAGATATGCCCCCAACTCAACTTGGGCATTTAAACAATATATCAATAACCAAATACAATATCAAGAGGCAAATACAATTAATAATGCATATGAGAGAAGAACCAAAAGAAAAGCGTTTTATATGATGCTCAAATGCAAGGTGGCATGATGACATGAGCATGATATAATTATGATGCAACAATTATATATAGGAAGTAGCCATTATATTACTAGACCAAGTAGCATTACAATTGTTAGACAATTGGGATGCTACAGCAGTGCTTGCCGACGAATCGATGTCGTGATGAACAAGAGTCTCCGGTTGTGAAGGAGGAGGAAGGTACAAAGGTTGGGAAGGTGGAGCACCCTACCCTACTAGAAGACCGGATCCTACCCCTCGTATTTCGGATTGACCTCCTCGGACGACGACTGTGAAATCAATTTGGAGGACTGTTGTTCATACCCTCACAACATCAATGAGTTAATTGTGTGCGACCTCTGAGAAAACAGCCACAAGTCATGCACACGATTATACCTTAGGAAACATTTTGGGATGACTCGGCATACCTACAAAGCGGAGCATGGATCTAAAAAATACTCCACTTACCCTCATGTCTCCTTTTTCCACTATGCGGCCTCATCTTCTCTTCTCTAGTCGACGGGGATACCAAGTGAAGAATCCGCTTCATCCCAGCTACCTACAAATCATATCAATTATGCGACCCAGTAGATCTGCAGTACAAGGTTAATACCATTGCTCCCTTTTCTACTAGTAGTAGATCATCTTTTGTGCAAAATAGCCAAAAAATATTTCATGGTATTCAACAGGATTGTATCAACATGTAGATGAAGCAGCTAGATTTTCCTGCGATATCTGTACCCAAGTTTATTTGGTTATTTAGCTAGCATTTTCTTTTTTTACTCAAGATCTTAAGTAGGGCTTTTCATTGTTTCATTTATAATAATATAGGCTAAATGGCCAAGTATGGTGTTTGCATCGACATTTCAAGTCGTAGCAATGCTATTGACGAGCGTCCTATTGAGCATAGAGTACTCATTAAAACAACAAAACACAATATAGTTTATCATCGAGGTTTGATTAATATCCTTTTTTCACTTATATACTAGCTAAATTGTGTTGTGCTTAATCCATATATTCTTCATGGTTGTGTATGTAGGTTCTAATTTTATAGGGAGAGAAATTTTGAGCGTCACTGTGCGCTATGCATGCGGCAATGACATGGAGATGACTAGGTCACAATTCAATAGGAATGCAGGCGGATGTCTGCGTATGCACTAAGACCTGTCCGCTACTCATCCAATTCATTTTCCATGCAATTTGCTCCATGCAGTTCTTAATCAAATTTGCCCCTCGCATAATTACGCGGACTGTCCGCCATGTCCG
The DNA here is from genome assembly GCA_910589775.1 of Avena eriantha. Taxonomy (NCBI): domain Eukaryota; kingdom Viridiplantae; phylum Streptophyta; class Magnoliopsida; order Poales; family Poaceae; genus Avena; species Avena eriantha. The sequence goes on along the minus strand of OU342740.1, from coordinate 527,517,496 downwards.
CGGATGGGCGGCTTGCATCCCTACAATTCAATCATATTAGGATGTGAGTGCGTCAAGGTGTTCCTTCCATTCCTCTGTATGTTTTCCAAATGTCTTCAAAGGAAAAAAGAAAGATGGTAACCAATTAGCTAGTCACTGGTATTTGAAATTTCCTATTAACAATAATGCAGATATAAACTAATATATTCATCATTTTATTTTTGTTTCAGTACTTTTCAATTAGCTACACAATGAGGTATCTTCTGGACTTTGGCATTGAAGAAGAATGAGGATTGCCAATGGACACATGGTTCCCTGAGTTCATCGAAACCGAGAAGTATGTTTCGCTGAAGAAGGACAAGACTAGGGATATGACCATCTTAACTGATGTTGTGGAGGCCTTTAAGTTGAAGGAGGAAACAATCGACGTGTTCGACTTCATCGTTGAAAATGATGTTGTACGCCTAGTTATAACTCCTTTGTGATGTGCATTAGTTAATATGCTAAACTTTGTAGTTTGTTCATGTGAACTAATGTGATATATGTGTACTAGTACCTTGTGCTTTTATTTGCCAATAGTTGGTAAATATAGCTTTGCAAGCAATAAATTTGCTTTTACTTATTCATGGTGCGTAATATAGCTTTGCTATCAATAAATTCCAAATATGTGGTACACAAATATTATGTGTTAAACTTTGTGAAATTGATCGTATGGGCACCTAGAGGGGGGTGAATAGGTGCTACACCAATTGTTTAGTTCCTTTTCAACTTTAGACTTAACACAAAGGTAAATTCTCTAGATATGCAACCAAGGAAAATTTCCCTATATGTAAACCTAAGTACTAAACGAGTAAAGGAGGAGAGAGTGGAACAAGGTAACCGTAGTGGAGCACGCGGAGACACATGATTTGTTTTATCGTAGTTCTTTCCTTGTTAAGGAAAGTGTTAGGCCACGTAGATATAAACAAAAACTTTTTCCCTACGCGGTGATCCGAGGATCTAGCTGAGGTAGTAGGCCACGGGGATTACCACCAGATGCGCAGTTGTGGAATTGATGAAGCACGTTGCTTGATGCAGTGCAGTCCTCACGATCCAATCATCGAAGTGTTGAACGTACAACACCCCCGTCAATATCCACACGTACGAGTAAGAGCGACGACGGTGAACTGCTAGGTCCGATATGGTGGCAGGACGGAACTGACTAGAGCTAGGGTTTTCAAAGCATGGAATGACCTAAGCGTCACACCACTCTAGATAAGTGTGCCCCAGTATATGGGGGGAGTAAAAGTGGGCTCCACTCACTTGTGGCCCATTTACTAAAGCCCATATTAGATGAATGATCACTACAAGAAAATTTGAATTTTATAATGCACGATTTTCGTGGTTGAAGGCCCTTTTTTGTGGTTAAAAAGTCTTCAATGACGGATGGCCTTTGGGTAAAAGCCCCGTCACAAAAAAATCTACAACGCTTTTTTTTCAACCGTGGTGGATCGCACCCTTTAGCCACGAAAACTTGTTCTATCGTAGATCTGTTCGCCAGCCACGTTGACTGCTGACGTCATGCAAACTGCCACGTGGCAAACGTCATTAACGGTCACAGAAACCGTGATAGAAGTCTGGCCCAGCCAAGGCATGCTAATTATTAAGTGGACAGGCCCATGAGAAGAGCCCAATAATACTACGACCCTTTACTGTTTTGTCATGCACTGTTTAAATTGGGTCCACTAATGCATCTAGCCGCGGCCCGCGAACTTTCGGACCTGATACTGTTTCGGCCTACAGAAGGCCCACATTCGTCGAATACTATGCGTCTGATGACTGATACATTGCAAATGTATCTTTAATTTTTGATGTTCCATGCTTGGTTTTATCCACTTTCTTGTGTTTTATTCCAACTTTAGAGTACTTTTCATATGATTTCTTGGACTAACCTATTAACAAGAGTCACAGTGCCAGTTGCCTATTTTCTGCTGTTTTTGGTTCCAGGAAAGTCAGAAAATGAATATTCTCGGAATTGGACGGGACAAAAGCCAAAGTGCCTATTTTTCCGGATTTCATCAAGTGCCAGAATACGAGACGGAGAGGGGCCAGAGGGCGGCCACACCACCTGGCCGCGCGGCCAGGCCTGGCCCGCGCCAGGGGGTGGTGTGATCAGCCCAGGCACCCCCTCGGCCTCCCCTTCCGACTATAAGATGCCCTCGGGACGTAAACCCTTAGTACCCGATCAAAATTCCACGAAAGAGTCTGTAGCCGCCATCATCTCCATCCCTAGATTGGGAGGGATCTGAAGCTCTTCCCGGCACCCTGCCGGAGAGGGGAATTCACCCTGGAGGCCTTCTTCATCACCATGCAAGCCTCCGGTGTGATGCGTGAGTAGTTCATCCTTGGACTACTGATCCATGTAGTAGCTAGATGGCTGGTTCTCCTCCTTTGTGCTTTCATGTATAGATCTTGTGAGCTCCGTTCATGATCAAGATCATTCTGCATGTTGTGTTTGCGGGGATCCGATGGATATTGAGATGCTATTTCAGATTGATTATTGATTCTATCATGTCTTTGTTATTTGTGATCTTGCATGCTTTCCGTTGTTAGTAGCTATCTTGGCCAAGTAGATGCTAGCAACTCCAAGAGTTAGTATTTATGCTCGATAGTGGGTTCATGCCTCTGGTAATCTGGGGAAGTGACAGAAATCTCTAAGGTACTAGATGTGATGTTGCTACTAGGGAGAAAACAACAATCCTTTGTTCATAGAACAATCGTATTGTTTACTTTACACGCAGTTCGTAAAGCAATAATCTCTTGCTTGCAACTTAATACTGGAGGGGGTTCGGATGATAACCTGAAGGTGGATTATTAGTCATAGACCGCATTACAACATTATACATAGACCGCCATCCAACTGCATCTATGACTAATAATCCACCTTCAGGTTATCATCCGAACCCCCTCCAGTATTAAGTTGCAAGCAACCGATTATTGCTTTACGAACTGCGTGTAAAGTAAACAATACGATTGTTCTATGAACAAAGGATTGTTGTTTTCTCCCTAGTAGCAACAGCACATTTAGTACCTTAGAGATTTCTGTCACTTCCCCAGATTACCAGAGGCATGAACCCACTATCGAGCATAAATACTAACTCTTGGAGTTTCTAGCATCTACTTGGCCAAGATAGCTACTAACAATGGAAAGCATGCAAGATCACAAATAACAAAGACATGATAGAATCAATAATCAATCTGAAATAACATCTCAATATCCATCGGATCCCCGCAACCACAACATGCAGAATTACAAATAGATGATCTTGATCATGAACGGAGCTCACAAGATCTAGACATGAAAGCACAAAGGAGGAGAACCAGCCATCTAGCAACTACATGGATCCGTAGTCCAAGGATGAACTACTCACGCGTCACACCGGAGGCTTGCATGGTGATGAAGAAGGCCTCCAGGGTGAATTCCCCTCTCCGACAGGGTGCCGGGAAGAGCTTCAGATCCCTCCCGATCTAGGGATGGAGATGATGGCGGCTACAGACTCTTTCGTGGATTTTTGATCAGGTACTTAGGGTTTACGTCCCGAGGGCATCTTATAGTCGGAAGGGGAGGCCGAGGGGGTGCCTGGGCTGATCACACCACCCCCTGGCGCGGGTCAGGCCTGGCCGCGCGGCCAGGTGGTGTGGCCGCCCTTTGGCCCCTCTCCGTCTCGTATTCTGGCACTTGATGACATCCGAAAAATAGGCACTTTGGCTTTTGTCCCGTCCAATTCCGAGAATATTCATTTTCTGACTTTCCTGGAACCAAAAACAGCAGAAAACAGGCAACTGGCACTGTGGCTCTTGTTAATAGGTTAGTCCAAGAAATCATATGAAAAGTACTCCAAAGTTGGAACAAAACACAAGAAAGTGGATAAAACCAAGCATGGAACATCAAAAATTATAGATTCATTTGCAATGTATCAACATCCCCAAGCTTAACTGCTGCTCGTCCTCGAGTAGGTAAGTGATAAAAAGAAAGAATATTTTTTTAGGTGACATGCACCATCAAAGACTTGATCAAAGTATTTGTAAAACATTCAAAGCTGGGATCATAGTACTTCAATCATAACATGAAATACAAAGTTCTAGCAATAAGCTAAGAAACTATGATGCAACATGAAAAGGCACAAACAAAAGATTCATGACTAACAATGCTTTGCAAGATGTTTGTTTGTTTCACATAAAGAAAACATAGCATAATAGTATTCAGCTTGTCCCTCTATAGAGTAGCAAATATAAATGCATAGGCCACCTTCAAAGTTCATAAGAGTGACTAGATACAATAGTTTAAAACAAGCAATATCAAAGTATGCATCAATCAACTGGTCTTGGGACAATGCACATAGAACTAAGAATGGCCACTATGCTCTCAAAGTAGATGCATAAAGATAGAAGGTGGAGACTCAATATAATGGTGGAAGAAAGGCCTTTGTAAAAGGAAGTAGGGATTCAAGTCTCATAAAGAGCTTCCAAAAATTATGGTACTTATAGCTTTCAGCTCTCATTGCCCCTATCATAAGCATATTGAAGTGATTAAGGTTAAAGTGACACAACTAAGAGGATATGCTTGACAAGTTATAAACCGAAATCTCATGCCCCTTACTTACGAAGACCGATCCTCATGCTACTCAACTTCAGTCACGAGTAAGCTCTTGTCATTGTAAGTATGTGTGTATCATTTAGAACCGCCAACGTGGTACCCCTTGCACATGATACGGGAGCTTTCCCATAATCAAAATGACAAGGCAAGCAGACAATGAGCATCTCAGCGATCTTTTTATTTGCTATTTGCATAGGTTTTTATTGAGGATGCTTCATAGAGTGCTCATTATGGTGATGCTGCAAGTTTCTACCATGATTAGGCATGGCTTAGGCTAGCGGCCCAGGCGTTTCTCTAACACACATACAAACTCCATGATCTTACAAGTTCCACTTTTATTTCACACCGACGGGATCCGTAAGTAAAAGAACATGATATCAACGGGGTACAAAGTACAAGTGCAATGTTGAAAGCATTCCCCATGAAACATGGTTCTGCTAATTTCAACTTATAAAGCGCAAGCATATACGCAACAAAGAAGGACCCAATGGTTCAAGTTTATCAGAGGCAAGTAAAGTAAAGTGTGTCATCAAGTTCGTGAGAGCTTTAATCACTAGTTTTCTCATAACAAGTTTAATTTGGAAGGTAAGAAAAAGCATGAATATACTTGGAATAGCATAAGCTAGTAGGTAGGTATGGTGGACTCTTTGGAATAACTTGGTTTAGGGAGTTGGATGCATGAGTGGAACTCATACTTTGTTGTGGAGGCTAGCAAAAGACTGGGAGCGACAAACTAAGAGAGCAATAATGGCCATAATCATGCAGAGCGACAAAACATCATTGATCGAAGCATAAAGTGATACTACAAGTTGAAAACTGAAGGATCATAAAGGCTATGGTGACTTGAGATAGTCATAGCATGGTGTGAGCATGCGCCAAGTCAACCCAAATAAAGCATCAAAGGAGAATACCACTATACTATGCTTTAATATGCTAAAACAACGCTTGATTCATCCAAGGCACATTAAGCAATCTCAATTGCTTATAACAAGTCATGCTACAGCAAAGAATACTAAGCATAAAGCCAAAACAATATCAAGCATGGCATGACAAAGCATAGGCCACATTCAAAAACGAGCTCTTTTTACCACATAAGCATGAACTTTCCTACTCTTTTCCAAACCAAACCAAACTATTGGCAAACCAACGTATGAAAGAGGGGGCCCAACCAATTTATTCAGAAAACTAAGAAAACCAAGCGAACGAAAAAACAAAACGAAAACAAAAAAGAAGACGCTCCAAGAACAACACAACTGTGCATGAAACAATAAAAATGAAGCATTTGGAAGAAACCTGGGATTTTTATTGATGAAGAAGGGGATGCCTTGGGCATCCCCAAGCTTTGACGCTTGTACTTCTTGGATATTTCTTGGAGTGACACGCGTGGCATCCCCAAGCTTGAGCTTTAGTCCATCCTTCATCTCATTACTCATTCCTTCCATACACCTGAAATTTTTCCTTCATACAAAACTTCACACAATCTCATTAGCAACATTAGTGCACTTAAGATAAATAAGTCTCAAGGTTCAGTTCTGACACCAAATAAACTTCCATTAGCACACTAACTACTGTAGTACTTCCCTCAAACAGCTCAATTCCCCAAAAGAACTCAAGGAAGGAACTAACAAGAAGCAAATGTAGAAAATGGCAGAAATCTGTCAAAACAGACCAGCAGGTAAATACGAATTTTTCAGAAGACCCTCTGTTGCTCAAATCAAAAAGTGTTAATCTAACTAAAGTTATATAACAACCTGGGTAAGAAGCACAAAAAATTACAGCTCAATCCGACATACAGAGCTCTCTCACGAATTTTTACGGTGAAACACAGAAATCTGATTTGGGACAGCAACTTTCCCAATCATTACTTCTCTCTCATTAGAGGTTACTCTTGGCACAAAAAGCAAATAAAAAGGATAAGGAGAGGTTATTACAGAGGTAATAACTTCCAAGACTCATCTAAAACTTTTGGGTTATCTCCCAATAAGTACTTTTCTTTAACGCCTTTAAGTTAGGCATAAGAAGCAAGAGAAAGGATCAAGTGTTCTCAAATGAAGAAGCATTAAAACCAACTTTCTTGCCCTTAACTCTCTTACTTTTATTCTTAACCTTGGGGAAAATATGATTGTTTGGTGGAGAAGAAAGGTGCATGGTCCCCTTTCCCACATCTATTATTGCTCCAAGGAGTTCTAATAGGGACCTTCCAAGTGTAATTTGTCCTTTTCGTGCACATTCAATAACAAGATAATCAATAGAAATCGTTTTCCCAAGGATATTTGTAAACACTCCTTCAGCTATTCCAATAGGTAATATGGTAGTATTATTAGTAAGATATATTCCTTTTCCTCCCTCAGTGAGTCCCCAAGTATTCAGAGATTTATAAATATCTTTGGGCATAAGGCAAAATTCAGACATGATATCACAGCGAGCTTGAAAAGTTTCAGTGTTCATCTCAATCTTTACTGTAGGGAACCACTTTGATGGTTCAGAGTTTATTGGAACATAATCGTGATGCTCCCTAAACGTATTATAGCAACTTTCTAATCTAGTAATGCTAGCCTCAAGAGTGTCCAACCTAGCAAGTATTTTTGCGAAAGAAATATCAGTGTGGCTAGGCATGTTGTAAGTGAGGATTAATTTATTTATAGCATTAATAGCATCATCCTCATTACATTGGAGGTAATCTCCTCCCACAATAGCATCTAAGGCATATCTATATCAAAGAGCAATCCCAAGGTAAAAACTGCTAAGGAACAAGCTTTGAGTCATTTTAGGCTCAGTTTTTTCATGTAGATCGGAGATTCTAGACCAAGCTTCCTTAAAACTTTCCTCAATTCCTTGTTTAAAAGTGATAATCATTTCCTCGGGTGACATAGTGACTGGAGCAAGGCTAGACATAGTGACATCTTAGGATAGGAACTAAATTTTTTTTGTGTGTTTTTCAAATAAGAAAGCAAACAAGTAAAACTAATTTTTTTGTGTTTTTGAATAACAAAACAAGCAAACAAAGAAAAAGAAACTAAGCAAAACAAAAACAACAAAGTAAATAGATTGGTTATGAGGGACTCCTCTTGTGAAGATGTCCTTGACTCCCCGGCAACGGCGCCAGAAAATCGCTTGATGGCTCAATACACGACGCCCAGAAAAGTGCTTGGTGCGGTGTTGATGTAGAGCTAGTTGGGAACCCCAAGAGGAAGGTATGATGAGCACAGAAGCAAGTTTCCCTCAGTTATGAAACCAAGATTTAATCAAACCAGTAGGAGCAAAGGAACACCTCAAAGGTGTTACTAGCTGAGCTTTGGCAGGGCGCACTACCGGTGCTAGTAGCAATGTGGAGACCTGCACAACACAACCACAGAACTTTGTCCCCAACTTGCGATGAGGTTGTCAATCTCACCGTGTTTTGCGGAAAACAAAGGATTAAACGTATCGAATGGAAAGAAGTAAAAGTTTGCAGAAAGTAAACACAAAGCAGTAAACAGTTGTAGATTGTATGTAAAGAAAAGGACCGGGATCCATAGTTCACTAGAGGTGGCTCTCCTTAAAGCTGGGTGAACAAATTATAGTGGGGCAATTGACAAACACCGATAAAGCAATACATGCATATACTAATCCTCTTGACTCCTTTGAGACTTGATTGGGAATTACAACATTATACAAAGACCGCCATCCAACTGCATCTATGACTAATAATCCACCTTTAGGTTATCATCCGAACCCCCTCCAGTATTAAGTTGCAAGCAACAGATTATTGCTTTACGAACTGCGTGTAAAGTAAAAAATACGATTGTTCTATGAACAAAGGATTGTTGTTTTCTCCCTAGTAGCAACAGCACATCTAGTACCTAAGAGATTTCTATCACTACCCCAGATTACCAGAGACATGTACCCACTATCGAGCATACATACTAACTCTTGGAGTTGCTAGCATCTACTTGGCCAAGATAGCTACTAACAACGGAAAGCATGCAAGATCACAAATAACAAAGACATGATAGAATCAATAATCAATCTGAAATAGCATCTCAATATCCATCGGATCCCCGGAAACACAACATGCAGAATTACAAATAGATGATCTTGATCATGAACGGAGCTCACAAGATCCAGACATGAAAGCACAAAGGAGGAGAACCAGCCATCTAGCTACTACATGGATCTGTAGTCCAAGGATGAACTACTCACGCGTCACACCGGAGGCTTGCATGGTGATGAAGAAGGCCTCCAGCATGAATTCCCCTCTCCGGCAGGGTGCCGGGAAGAGCTTCAGATCCCTCCCGATCTAGGGATGGAGATGATGGTGGCTATAGACTTTTTTGTGGATTTTTGATCGGGTACTTAGGGTTTACGTCCCGAGGGCATCTTATAGTCGAAAGGGGACGCCGAGGGGGTGCCTGGGCTTGCCACACCACCCCCTAGCGCAGGCCAGGCCTGGCCGCGCGGCCAGGTGGTGTGGCCGCCCTCTGGCCCCTCTTCATCTCGTATTCTGGCACTTGATGACATCCGGAAAAATAGGCACTTTGGCTTTTGTCCTGTCCAATTCCGAGAATATTCATTTTCTGACTTTCCTGGAACCAAAAACAGCAGAAAACAGGCAGCTGGCACTGTGGCTCTTGTTAATAGGTTAGTCCAAGAAATCATACGAAAAGTACTCCAAAGTTGGAACAAAACACAAGAAAGTGGATAAAACCAAGCATGGAACATCAAAAATTATAAATACATTTGCAATGTATCATGATCCGATGGATATTGAGATGCTATTTCAGATTGATTATTGATTCTATCATGTCTTTGTTATTTGTGATCTTGCATGCTTTCCGTTGTTAGTAGCTATCTTGGCCAAGTAGATGCTAGCAACTCCAAGAGTTAGTATTTATGCTCGATAGTGGGTTCATGCCTCTGGTAATCTGGGGAAGTGACAGAAATCTCTAAGGTACTAGATGTGTTGTCGCTACTAGGGAGAAAACAACAATCCTTTGTTCATAGAAGAATCGTATTGTTTACTTTACACGCAGTTCGTAAAGCAATAATCTGTTACTTGCAACTTAATACTGGAGGGGGTTCAGATGATAACCTGAAGGTGGATTATTAGTCATAGATGCAGTTGGATGGCGGTCTATGTATAATGTTGTAATGCCCAATCAAGTCTCAAAGGAGTCAAGATGATTAGTATATGCATGTTTTGCTTTCTCGATGTTTGTCAATTGCCCCGCTGTAATTTGTTCACCCAGCATGTTATCTATCTTAAGGAGAGCCACCTCTAGTGAACTATGGATCCTGGTCCTTGTCTTTTACATACAATCTACAAACAGTTGTTGTTTTGTGTTTACTTTCTGCAAACTATTACTTCCTTCCATTCGATACGTTTAATCCTTTGTTTTCCGCAAAACATGGTGAGATTGACAACCTCATCGCAAGTTGGGGACAAAGTTCTGTGGTTGTGTTGTGCAGGTCTCCACGTTGCTACTAGCACCGGTAGTGCGCCCTGCCAAGGCTCAGCTAGCAACACCTTTGGGGTGTTTCCTTGCTCCTACTGGTTCGATTAAACCTTGGTTTCATAACTGAGGGAAACTTGCTGTTGTGCTCATCATACCTTCCTCTTGGGGTCCCCAACGAGCTCTACATCAACATCGTACCAGCATTTTCCTAGCGCCGACACTGAGCCATCAATTACCACTTTCAGTTTCAGCATCAGAGACATATATACTATTAGGATCTTTAGCAGGTTGAGAGGGTTCTACAATAGTTTTATGTTTGTTTTTTCTTTTCTTACGAGTACTACCACTATTTTCAGCTTGTTGAGAATCCTGCTCAATTCTTTTGGGATGCCCCTCAGGATATAGAGGATCCTGGGTAGCAGCGCCAATTCTAGTTCTAATCTCATAAGCATGTTTTTCTTTGGCAGCATTAACTAGCAAGTCTTTTTGTACTTTAATAAGTTGATCTATTTGAGTTTGAACCATTTGAAAATGTTTAACAAGCATTTTAACATCATTAGAGGTTCTTTTCGCAATATCCTTCAATTCAACAATAGCTCTAGTGTTTTCCATTAGATGATTTTGCATCCTTTTATTAAAATTATCTTGCTTAACAATAAAAGTATCGAATTCTTCTAAGCATTGATCAGGAGGTTTAGAGTAAGGGATATCACCTTCATCAAAATGTTGGAGAGAGTGTACCTCAATAGTGGATGAGTGGGGAATTGGCTTACATAACTCTTCTATAGGAGGTAAATTCTTGACATCTACAGCTTTAATTCCGTTCCCCTTAAGACATTTCTTAGCTTCCTTCATCACTTCATCATTTAGTTCAATAACTCCCCTCTTCTTTGATGTTGGAATAGGCACAAGAATAGTTGGTTCAGGTATAATTGTCTCAGGTATCGCTGGTTCAGGAGGAGTCCAGTCTTCATAATTCTTGCTTATTTTAGTCATTAATTCCTCATATTCCTTGGGAGTCCTATTCCTGAAAACACAATCAGCACAGCTATCCAGGTATGTCCTAGATTCTTCAGTTAGTCCATTATAAAATATATCAAGAAGCTCATTCTTAGGTAATGGACATCCAGCTTGTGCATGAATCAAAGCACAAAATCTTGTCCGTGATTCAGGCAATATCTCCTTTTCTCCCTATTTAAAATCAAAAAGTTCCTGCAAAATAGCATGTCTAGCACTAGGAGGAAAATATTTCTGCAGGAAAGTACTAATCAAGCAATCAGGGCTATCAATAGATCCAGGAGGTAAATTATTAAACCAAGTTTTAGCTTCTCCTTTCAGTGAAAAGGGGAAAATCTTAGCAACAAAGTAGGTGTGCATCTTAATATCATCAGAAAACAAGCCACTCAAGGTAGAAAGCTCAGTCATATGTGCTACCGCACTTTCATTCTTAGTCCCACAAAAAGGTTCTTTCTCAACAATAGTTATGTAAGATAAATCAAGAGAGAAATCATAATCCTTATCTTTAATGTTTATGGGAGAAGCAGCAAACTTAGCATTAGGGGACAATTTGGGTTTTATAGTACGCCTCTCAAGGAGACTCTTAGCAGCACTCCTATCATGGGTGTTTTGACATTCTTTAATAAATTCATCGGTCATCTCAATATAACTGTCCTCAATATCATAGCTCTCTCTAGACTCAGGTGAACTAATAGGTGTAGTAGTGTCTTCATTAGGAGTTTCGGTATTTCCAGCTATAGTTCTAGCAATCGTAGCATCTAGGAAAGGACCTAATGAACCATTCTTAACAAGCACAGTAGAAACAGCATCATAAGTATAAGAAGTTTTAGATTCAGTAGTAGTAGCAGTGTGTGCAGCATGTGTATATGGTGGTGTAAGGAACTTACTCATAATAGATGGTGAATCAAGAGCAACAGAGGTGTTTAGAACCGTACCTCTTCTTTTAGTGGATGGTAAAATAGTAACCTTGCCATCACGAGACTTACCCATGATGGATGGATGGCAGCGAACAATAGTGATTCCAAGTGAACTTGATAAATAGAGCTATGGTCCCCAGCAACGACGCCATAAAATAGTCTTGATGACCCACAAGTATAGGGGGTGTATCGCAGTATTTTCGAGGGAAGTGAAACCCAATTTATTGATTCGACACAAGGGGAGCCAAAGAATATTTACAAGCCTTAACAACTGAGTTGTCATTTCAGCTGCACCTGGAAACAATCTTGCTCATAGCAGTTTATCAGCAACAACAGTTTTGTAGTAGCAACAGTAAAGTATCAGGAATAGTAAAAGTAAAGACAGTTGTAACAATTGCAGTAAACAGTAGGATTAAAGCGCGGTAGGCATAAGGATGGATGGATGGGCGTTGCATGGCCAAGACAATTCACATGGAAATCAGAACATAGGGCAATTGCAGATAAATAAGATAAAGCATCCAAGTACTAAATAATCATAGGCATGTGTTCCATATATAGTCATACGTGCTCGCAATGAGAACTTGCACACCATCTTTTGTCCTGTCAGCCCGTTTCTCAAGGGAACTACTGGCAATTAAGGTGCTCCTTTTAATAGAGCACTAGAGCAAAGCATTAACACTCTGTGAACACATGTGATCCTCACATCGAAGTCATTCCCTCCAGTTATCCCGATTTTTGTCACTTCGGGGCCATTGGTTCCGGACAACAACATGTGTATACAACTTGGAGGTAAGACCATAAACAATACTATCATAATGAATAAATAACATGTTCAGATCTGAAATCATGGCACTCGGGCCCTAGTGACAAGCATTAAGCATAACAAGTTGCAATAGAGTCAAAAAGCACTAATAGTAGATACTAGGCACCATGCCCTAACAATCTGATGGCATTACAATGAACAATCTCATCCAATCCCTACCATCCCCATGGCCTATAGCGGGGATTTACTCACTCATAGATGGGGGAAACATGGATGGTCGATGGAGAAGCGATGGTGATGATGATGGTGATGATCTCCTCCAATTTCTCGTCCCGGCAGGGTGCCAGAACAGAGTTTCTGGTTCCGAATCATGGAATCTGGTGGTGGCGGTGGAGCGGAACTCTTTGTGGAAAAATGTCAACCCCCCTGAGTTTTCAGGTCAGAAGGCAACTTATAGGCGAAGAGGGAGACCGAGAGGGTGTCTGGGGCGGCCAGACCACCCCCTGGCGCGACTAGGCCGAGCCCGCGCGGCCAGGTGGTGTGGCCAGGCCCCGGCCCCACTCCGTCTCGTATTCTGGCTCCGTGAGTCTTCTGGAGAAATAGGATTTTTGGCATATTTTCTGAGATTTTTCCTGATAGTTGATTTTCTGCACAAAAACTAGACACCAAGGTAATTCTGCTGAAAACAGCATCAGTCCGTGTTAGTTGTATCCAAATCACACAAGTTTAGAGGAAAAACAATAGCAAAAGTGTTCAGGAAAGTAGATACGTTCTGGATGTATCAGCGTCCCTTTAGCAGCCTCCGTCAAGTCGGTCCGATACTGTTAAGACCTACGGTCGGTCCGTCACTGTTCTCATAGCCCGTCGTGGGCCGCCCACTACCGACCCATCTTTGAGAAGGTCTGTTACCGTTCTGCCCTTTTATTGTTCCATCTGTCAACTGTTCAGGCGCCCTGGTGGCCTGCTACTATTATGGTCATGTATGGTTTGCCCTGGTAATTTTGTTCGCCTGTTATTGTTCTTTTCTGGTATTTTTTGGGTTTGTTACTGTTCTGGCCCTTTACTATTCTGGTCCATTACTGTTGTGGCCCATTTCTGTTGTGGTATGTTACTGTTCTGGTATGTTAGTGCTTTGGCCTATTTACTTTTCTATCCTGCTATGTTCATGAAGCATTTTGAGAATTGTACAAGTATCTAGCAGTATTACTACAAAAATATGATATTTTTCTAAGCTATGGAAATAATAAATCGGAGAAAAATCTCTGGATATGCTTACCTGAAGAAACCTAAATAAATGCCAGATTCGTAGTGGACACGAATGTTGAAGCTAGTGGCGATGGGGAACACAGAGAAGATGTACTCGATCTAGTTGAGAGGAGCTCAAACTAATTGAGAGGGGCTCGACCTAGTTCGAACAACCGCATTCCAAACGGTAAATGCAAAGGGAAAATAAGTGTGTGAGCAGAGAAATATGCATGTGCCCACTCTCATCGCACACCTAGAGAGGATCAAGTCCCACCGTCACCAATTAATCGGCCTCATTGTCAGGTATTTGTTGGTCCCACTTCAAGTATTTGCCGGTCCACCCATATCCACTCATGGTCCCACTTTTAAGCATTTGAAGGTCCCACTCATGTCAGGTTATCAGCCAAGTAATGGTCAAGGGTCTTGACTCGATGGAAACGCTCCGTGTGGGTTTTCGCGAGGCTGGGTTGGAGAGAGAGAGGGAAAAGTGAGGTCATTTTCGAGCGTTGGGCAGAACTAAGTAGCACAAGCCATAGTCAGGCACAGAACCAGTTATCCCTTTCTTTACTGCCCGCGATTTGTTTAAAGGTGGAACCAACTAGATAGAGTTTAAGTTCAGTTATTTCAAATGAACCAAGGTTAAACCTATCAAATAAACTTTTAGAAATAGCTGAAACACTTGTACCTAGATCACAGAGTGCATCAATCTCAAATAGTAGGTTCAAATATATCATCTAACTTAGCAGGGAGATTTTTAGATAACTTCTTATACTCATTTTGTAGCTCACATACCTTCATAGAAATTTTATTTATAAAGTGTTGGTACATGTCTTCATTGCTTCCCTAAATACTAGGGTTCTTCAAAGCAATCATTTTAACAAGATCCTCCACGATGTAATCCAGGGATGGAGCATTGCTATAGGCTAGCTCTTTAGGTTTTTCATCTTTATTTTCAACCCTTATCATCTTGAGGTCTTCAACCGGATTAGGCTCGGGCTTGTCCTATGAATCTTGCGAGTATGAGAGTTTGGCCCTCGGCTATCTTGCCCAATTGTGACTCAACGGTCTTTGTTCTTTCTTGTGGAGCCTAGACATCATTTCTAATAGCAACAACTTGGTTCAACAATTTACCAATAATAATATTATGGTTCTCCGTTATCTTGGTAAGGAGACTATTTTTCGCTACTTGAGTTTGCATAAAAGTTCTAAATGAATTTTCAATTGCAGATATATTACCATGATTTTCTCCACTATCATTATTATTGTTTGGAGAACTTGTAGGATTAGCAATAAGTATGAACCATAGTTTTGGTGCTTCCATGCAGGGTCGTAAGGATTACGAGCAATAAAGTCTACTTTCTCAATGTTAGTATTGGTGATAATATTAATTTGGGCTTTTTCTTTACTCTTGATTATTTTAGTAAGCTCATTCACCTTTGTAGTGAGTTCTTAATTCTTGTCCTCATTAATAGAGTTTACCTTTCTTAAGGAGGACCTTTATTGCAACATTAACTTGTTAGCCCATGAATGTGACTCCGTCTGTAGTGTCAAGCATAGTCTTAGACATGGGATTAAGAGCATTATAAAATAAAAGGAGGATTAACAATTCCTCCATCCCATTGTCGTGGTGGTGTCACGGCAGATGCCATGTATAGGATAAATGTGGGGACTAAATGCGCTAGGGGAATCCAGGGAGGGATAGTGTGGTGATTCCACACACGGAAGCTTTGTATTTGATCCACCTTCTCGGATTACAAGTGCTCCTTGAGCTGTATTGGAGAGAGGGGGAAGAAGGAACTCTCTTACTCTCGCCACTAGCTAACCCATAGGAACTCACTAGTAAATTGCAACACACTAGAGCTCAATCTCGTAAGGACCAACCAGAAATCAGCCCCTTCTACAGAGGCCCTAGCCCTCCTTATATAGGGGTGGCTAGGCCTCCACTTAGGGCATACGTGGAGGCATATTCCAGGGAATATGCCTCCTCCCAAAATAGTAAGCCGACCGGATCACTTTTCCCCCGCGTCATCCATGCAGAGGCTACGTGAGCCTCTACGGCGCCTGCATCATCCGACATTGGCTTTGTCATCTTTGTCGGCCACGCCTCGGTGGTCCTGCCTCTGTCCGCTTCGCTCACGCTCTGCGTACAGTGGTCACCTTTGACCTACGAGATACCTTCCTTCTCCTACAAGCTTGATATAACCCGGATCCCAGATAGTTGATCCAGCCACACCTGTTCCTACATACAAGTTAGATACATCCTTCCGACAAACGGCTTGAGTCAGTTGAGACCAAGTTAGGTGGACGTCCCCTAGTCCAGGTTACTCCGTGATCCGGCCTTCTTTGAGGTGACTCGGCCAGCACTTGCTTTGACCTTGTCGTACCTCGGCTAACTAGGCCTTTATACCGCGGCGTGACCCTACCCGGGGGTATCCCCCCAACATTAGTCCCCAAAGCTGGTGCGGTCTTAGCTGCCTTAGCCGCTAAGGCCACAACAGGTTCAATTTTTACTGAGCTTCTTGCTCCTTCTCCGAGTTACCTCTTGATCCGGATTCCATAGGTTTATTTTCCCTTGGCACATTCCAAGTTTTTACTTGCTGGCCGGGTTACCTCGTACTCATCCGGGTCATTCTTCCTTCTCTCGTACGCTTCCCCACGTGGAGGCTAATCATTACTTTGCCTCATTTTAAGGGCTAGCAACAGTAACCGCCGCAGCTATTGTCAGACGTTACTGTTGCACACGTCACGTAGCGCCTGCCTCCTCGTTAACCGCAACATAACGTCACGTCGTGGGATCCACTGCGCCTTGTGGCCCTTTGTGTGGCTCGTTGCTAATTGGCTGATCCGGACCATACACGGCCACATCATGTGGCTCGCCCGCAAAACGCGATCCCACTACCCCCTTACGGGAGTGGTTAAATAGGGGAGGGGCGCGCCCCTTGGGTCATTTCCCCGCTCCCACGCCCCTCTTCCTTTGCCTTTTCCTCTCCTTCTCCATCGACAATGCCGCCGCCGCCGCACCTAAGGAGTTACACCGCCGCTGCACTACTTCCATGCGCACCGGCGCCGCCGCCACCTCCGCACATCTTTCCCACCATAGGTCCCTGCTAGTCCAAGCCGCTTGCCTCCCTCCGCCGCTAGCGCAAGTGAGGAGAGCAATCTCGAGATGACTGAAGAGGAGGTCGCCGTCGCAGAGCAAGAAATGGAGGAAGACGCAACGAACGCTGACCGCGGCACGTGGGCCGGATCCTAGGTTTGCCAGGATGACCTGGACTGGCTTTATCACACCAGGCGTATCCCGGAGTGCGTCACCGCATGCCTCGCTGCCGCCGAACTTGCCCCCTCACCCAATCCGGGTGAGTATGTTGTGTTCCTATCACACTTTCAGCGGGGGTTCAGTCTGCCAGTGAGCGACTTTTTCCATGACTGGCTAAACACATACGAGCTCCATTCGCACCACCTTCCAACCAATGCCATCAAATCTCTTTCCGCCTTCGCCTCCACGATCGAAGGTTACGCCGGACTGTGGCCCACGGAGGAGCTCTGGATCTGGTTCTTTGGCCTTCGGCGGAATGTGATTCCGAATGTAGATCAAGATCCGGAGGATAAATAGCTCACGCAGTTCGGTGCTGCGTCAATCTGTCCACGGGGGCTGTTGGTCTTACCCCGAGTCACAGGGCTTGACTCTTGCAAGGGATGGGCCCGAACTTTCTTCTATGTCCGGAACAGCACCACCGAAGACCTGATCCGGCTGCGCCCCTATACTCCGGGTCCTCCTAACCCAGATTTGTGGGACGTCATCCCCAAGAAGCCCACAGTTTTGGCGAACCAAGTCAATAAGAGGTTCAAGGAGCTGAAGGAACTCGGATTGCGCAACAAGGATGCCATGATCACATTTGTGCGCAACCGGATCTCCCCCCTCCAGAAACGCACACACAAAGTGTGTCACATGAGCTGGGGCTGCGACCCCAACCGGACTTCGTCTTTCGAGTTAAGTAACACAGAGATCTACCGCCGGGTCAAGGCCCTCTTCACCACCCACAAGGACTTCTCCTCTGAATGGATGTGGGGAGTTGAACACTTTTGCCGAGATAGGCTTCCTCCTTCGGTAAGTCTCGTGCCCCAAACCTTTTTTCTGAATTGAATCATATGTCGATCTTTTTGTTGTAGATTTTAATCCTGATGCCTTTCTTTTCCTTAGATGTTTCTTCAGCAAACCATCGAGGATGGCACCGAGCCTTCCCTCAAATGGGCGCCTGACCGGGATACCTCGGACGAGGAAGAACCGGATCAGGAGATGTTCCTCCCAATGTCGGATGCGACCAAGCGACCCACCGGTAAACTCTCTTCCATTAGAGATTGGCCCGACGATCAGGATGATTCGGATTTTGAGGTGATGGAAGCATTTGACATTGTCCCCCTTTCTTATGCTTTTCCGGCATCAGCTAACCCCGGTGGGCAAATCCATGAAGACCCTCCCCTTGCTGTGGGTGATCCTGTACCGGTGGCGCCAAAGAAGAAAAGGGGAGTTGCCTCTGCATCCTCCTCCGGACCTTCTCAGCCAGCTAAGAGGCGAAAAAAGGTCAGGGACAAAACTGCCACCAAGCCTCCAACCAAGGCCACGGCCCGGAGGGCTCGAAAGACCAAGGAGCCCCTGACCTCGGATAAGTAAGCCTCTTCTCCCTTTGCTTTTTACTTGTTCTTCCTTTATTATAGTTTCTCATCATGCACTATTTGATTTGGCAGGGTGGCGGTGGAGGTCCCACATAGTGGATCCGGCATTGCGTCGCCGCTCTGACACAGTCCTTCTCCCCCTCGTGGCGACGATTCACGCCCGCTGAGCCCAATCCCGGAGGGTTCAGCGGCTGCTCTGGGTTCCGGCCCACCTCGTCAAGAGGAGGGCAACCTTGGAGTGGGGGAGACTGGCTCTGCCGAGGCAGCGGCAACCACTACTTTGGCTCCGCCGCAACCAGCTACCACCGAGGTTCCCTCAGCACCTCTACCGAAGCAGAAATCAGTACCAGCACCAACACCAACTCCAGCTCCAGTAGTAACAGCAAAAGCAACAGCAGCAGCACCAAGCCCCTCCACCTCGTCCGAGTCTTCAAAGGCTCAGCGAGAAGATACCAGCACCACCAAGGCAAGCACCAAGGCAGCTCCCAAGGGCAAATCCGCTGCAGCAACCTCAACCTCTCAGCAGCAGCCCAAGGGCAAGAAAGCACCTGACACTACCAGGGCAGCGTCCATCAAGGCTGGACAGTGCACACTTGCGTCCATGCTTTCGAAGAGAACTCCGCCACCGAAGGACGCCCCTGCCGAGCCAGCTGATGCGCAACTCATTTTGCACACCATCCCCGCCATTGCCCAGGTTGAGAGGAGGGAAGCACATGCCAAGGGTTTGGTGGCGCCCCATATGCTAAGCGGCGAACGATACCCTCTGACCTTGATCGAGTTTGTAAACAACTGGAACAAGGCGGAGTTCGTCTATGACGACGATCTCCTGGAGAAGTTCGCTCCCGCCGAATTTTCTGCACAGATGAATACTGCCGCCAAGGCAATTAACCTTGCGGGTCGGATGCTGGAGGTATGTTAGTTCGTATTTTCCTTAACATGTTGTAGATATTATTGATATAGCCATTAGTCCCCGAGCCTCCGGGGGAGTAACTTGTTACTCGGCCGGATGCTCCTTAGAAAACCAATGTAGCTCTTTTGATAACTTCAAATATGCACACACCTAGAGCCGGGTTAAGTTCCACTTGGCCTGGATCTTGTACACTGCGAATATGCACACACCTAGAGTCGGGTTAAGTTCCACTTGGCCCGGATCTTGTACACTGCGAATATGCACACACCTAGAGCGGGTTAAGTTCCACTTGGCCCGGATCTTGTACACTTCGAATATGCACACACCTAGAGCCGGGTTAAGTTCCACTTGGCCCGGATTTTGTACGCTTCGAATATGCACACACCTAGAGCCAGGTTAAGTTCCACTTGGCCCGGATCTTGTACACTTCGAATATGCACACACCTAGAGCCGGGTTAAGTTCCACTTGGCCCGGATCTTGTACACTTCGAATATGCACAAGACTAAGCTACCTTTTGGTACTCTTTTCAGGTGACCACCAACCGCCGGAGCGCTGAGTTTCAGCGTCTCCTGGACACTCACAAGATGTTGCGCGCAAAACATAACGCATTTCTCGCTGATCACGAGAAGAGGGGTAAGTTTTCTCCTTGAGAGTTTTCCACTTTCCTTCATCTTTTTCTGCCAAACTAATCCATCATTCGGTTTTCGCAGCTAGGGTGGAGGCTGAGAATACGATCATGAGGAAAAATTTGGATCAAATCAAGGGTATTTTATTTTTGCTCAACCTTGCTATGCTTTCTAACTCCTTTTCTCCTTGATTTGGCAAACATTCATACCTCGGCTTTGCCGGGTCAACAAACTATTTCAGCATCTCTTGAAGATAGTGTGCCCGTGCCTGATATGATGCTGCATTTTCTCGAACAAGCAGGGCAGCATCAGGCCGAACTTAAAAACAAATACGACGAGCTTGCCCTTCTCCGAGCCAAAGATGATGAGATTGCCAAGCTCAAGGCAGATATGAAGAAGCTAAAAGCACAGCACCAAGCCGAACTTCAAAAAGCTGGCCAGGACTATACTGAAGAGCGGGAGCGCCTCACCCTCCAGATTTCCAAGGACCAAGAACTTCTCCAGGAGGCCGACGTCAAACTTGAGTCGGCGAACACCAAACTTGTGTAGCTTCGCAAAAGGTGTGATGACTGTACCAAGGAGTTGACCCGGATCCACAACCATATCTCACGTAAGTTATTTTCCTTCATCCGGCATACTTCTCCGAATTGCTTCTCATGTCTTTTCCTTACTTGCGTCTCTTGTCTTATTTTCAGGCAAATTTCCAGAGGGCAACGCCATTGCGAGCACCGCTGTTGCTAAGTTCCGCCGAGACATGGGTACCCCCATTGCTCCTGACGCTGAAGAAATTCCCTATGACATGGAGGATTTGTTGGTCAGTTTGTCTTCCCGCGTGGAAATCATGAAGAACTATGGCAAGGATATCCTTGACGTGGCAATCCGGATCTTCAACGCCTTTTGGCCTGATGAAGATACTCCGGAGGGAACCGCAGTTCTTGTTGATAAGTTGATGGAATGTGAGACCCAGCTCGACCTTTGGAGGGAATCCGCTAGAAGTGCCGGAGTTGAGACCGTTCTCCACTACGTACTTACATGGTACGAGAAGATCGACCTCAACCTCCTAGCACGCATGCGCACCGGATCCAAATGGTCCAGCGACCCGGAGTGGATTTCTCGGCGCAAGGCTTGCGCCCATAGCCTCATTGAATATGCCCCCATTCATGAATGGAACGAGGGACTAAGCTTCCTTGGTGCCGCCGATGATGAAAATGCTGAAAACGTTGAAGATGGCTCGGATGAGGATGAAGAGGACGATGCCTCGGACATCAAAGACAGCGAAGATGACGCCGAACTTCCTCCTCCTGCTGCTCCTTGAGCGAAAAAACTTTAAAGTTTATCAGATCCCCGGTATGCCAGGTGCAATTTGTATTAAGCACATCAATTATGTTTTGCTACTAAGTTTATGCCGGATTAACTTGGGCATAGTCCCCGAGTTTCATTTTCCTGTTCCTCCAATTTCTTGGCTCGGCTCGTGTCCACCTTGGTTCGGTTTTATGACTTACGAGTCCGAGCTTCAAAGATTGATTTAACAGTACTTGGAAACTTTAGGATTAGCTCAAAATAATTCAGCATGATAAATTTAAAGTACACACAAGGTTAGTCTGAAGAACAAACTTCGGTTGGATTAAGTTTTTTCCCTTAGTCATTTTTCATGTGCTACGCAATTCCAAACTTGTTCTCTTGCTTGCCATGAAGCCAAATCTTGTTGGACAGCAGCAAGTTGAAGAGTTAGGTTTTTGGTGCTCACACACTACTAATCCGGCCTAAGTAGAAGCAACTTACGCTAGCCGACATATGAATAATAAATACAGAAGACAACTAAAATTATTAAGGCAGTCCCCGAGTTACTGCTCGAGGTGCCAAGATTTCATTGATAAGCTCATTTGTCGGCATACATACCGACATATGAGAGACTCGGATACAAACACTTCTCTGCTAAGTGTAGAAAGGACAAAGTAGAGCTACATTCCATGGATGTTTGGATTCCTCGCCGGACCTGTCCGCCTTGTTCTTCTCCTGTGGTTTTGCATCGATAAGATAATAAGAATCATTGTGCAATGCCTTGCTCACAATGAACGACCCTTCCCATGGGGGGGGGATAACTTGTGCATGCCAACAGTACGTTGTACCAACCGGAGTAGCAGATCACCTTCCCGGAAAACTCGGGGGTTTACTTTCCGGCTATGATAGCGTCGGAGATTTTGCTGATATATGGCGGATCTGGACAATGCCAATTCTCTCGCTTCTTCCAGCAGATCAACATCATTTTGCCGGGCTTCTTGCACTTCGGCTTCTGTGTATTGGGTGACCCTAGGCGAGTCATGCTCTATGTCGGCTGGTAATACAGCTTCTGCCCCATATACCAGAAAGAATGGCGTATAGCCTGTTGATCGATTCAGAGTTGTTCTTAAACTCCACAGTACAGATGGTAGTTCTTATTGAGAAATGTCAAGGCCGTAGCTCCATCACATTTTCTTATTGGCTTTACTTCAATCCACTTTGTAAATTTTTCAACCATGACCAAAATGTGAGTCATATTCCCTCTTGCTGGTTTAAATGGGCCAACCATATCCAAGCACCATACGGCAAATGGCCATGTAATTGGTATGGTCTTGAGCTCCGACATTGGCATATGTGTTTTTGTCGCATATCTCTGACAGCCATTGCATTTTTTCACCATATCTTCTGCTTGTTCTAAGGCACTTGGCCAGTAAAACCCATGGCGGAAAGCTTTTGCTACTAAGGATGAGGCATGATGCCCACATTCCCCTTGATGTATATCTCGGAGGATGTCAAGTCCTTCCTCCGGGTCAACACATCGCTGGAGGACATTAGTCACACTCCTTTTGTATAGCTCGGAATTGATGATCGTGTATGCTTTTGCTCTCCTCTGAGTTTGCCTGGAAAGTACCTCTTCAGTGGGTAAGGTTCCATCTTTTAGGAATTGGAATATTGGCAATGCCCAAGCTGGTACAGCTCTCACTGGGAACACATCCTCATCAATTTCCATTAGATCGACCGGCATAACTTCTACCGGATCACGCTGTGCAGTTCCCGGGTTTGTCGCGGCAGTCCCCGGGTTTTCCAAGGCAGTCCCCGGGTTTCGCAAACCACTCCCTACATCAATGTCCATGGGCACAGCCTCTGATTCTGGATTTGCCGGGATAAAAATTGAGTCGGACTCCGGGGATGGCCTGATGGATGGTTTTCTGAGGTGCTCCAATGCTACGCCTGGTGGAATTGCTTGTCGGGTTGAACCAAGCTTCGACAATACGTCGGCAGCCTCATTTTCCACCCGAGGTATATGGTGAAATTCGCATCCCTCAAAGTAACCAGATATCTTCTACACATGAAATCTGTATAATGCCATGTTTGCGTCCAAAGCATCCCATTGCCCGGAGACTTGCTGGACTACGAGATCCGAGTCACCGAAGCATTGTATCCGACGTATTCCAACCTCCTTTGCCACTTTGAGCCCATGTATAAGTGCTTCGTATTCTACAACATTGTTTGATGCAGTGAAGTGGATCTGCAGCACATATTTCAGCTGGTCCTTCTTTGGTGAGGTAAGCACAACTCCGGCACCTAACCCAGTTTTTGTTTTTGATCCGTCAAAGTGCATTCTCCAGTAGTTCGGATCTGGCAATGGTGGCTCATATTGCACCTCGGCCTAATCCACAAAAAGTCCGCCACAGCCTGAGATTTAATTGCTTCTCTTCTGTCATATTGCGGCGCATAAGGTGCTAGTTCAATTGCCCATTTTGCAATCCTGCCACTTGCATCCTTGTTACTCATTATCTCAGATATGGGAGCTTCACATATTACCTTGATTGGGTGTTCCTCGAAATAGTGCATCAGCTTCTTAGCTGCCATATACACACCATACGCCACTTTTTGATAGTGAGGATAGTTCTGCTTCGAGGCTGATAATACCTCACTCAGATAATACGCTGGCCTTTGCACTGACTTACCCTCTTCGTCGCGCTCTACCACAATTACTGCACTTACAACTCGGTTGGTTGCGGCTATATAGAGCAACATTGGCTCCTTTGATAATGGAAAGGCTAACACTGGTGCAATGGCTGACATTTTCTTTAAGTGGGCAAAGGCTTCATTGGCTTGCGGCGTCCAAATGAACTTATCCGACTTTTTCATGAGTTGATAGAGAGGCAGTGCCTTTTCTCCCAACCGACATACAAACCGACTCAACGATGCCAGGCAACCGGTGAACTTCTAGACATCGTTAAGACACTTCGGTAGCTCCATTCGTTCTATGGCCCGGATTTTAGTTGGATTAACCTCAATACCTCGGCTGGAG
This sequence comes from Avena eriantha, assembly GCA_910589775.1. Classification (NCBI taxonomy): domain Eukaryota; kingdom Viridiplantae; phylum Streptophyta; class Magnoliopsida; order Poales; family Poaceae; genus Avena; species Avena eriantha. The sequence continues at coordinate 527,492,975 of OU342740.1, read as the reverse complement.
ACGAGGAATCCGAGTAATTTTCCAGCCGGGACACCGAAGGTACATTTTTCCGGGTTAAGCTTCATCTGGAACCTCCTTAGGTTTGCGAACGTCTGCCTGATATCGTCAAGGAGCGTTTTGCTTTCCTTGGTTTTTATTACAACATCATCCACATACACCTGCACATTTTGACCAATTTGGTCATGCAAACATTTTTGCATACATCTCTGGTACGTTACCCCTGCATTACGTAAACCAAAAGGCATGTGCGATAGCAATAAGCCCCATATGGGGTGATAAACGCAGTCTTTATTTAATCACTTGGGTTCAGAGGTATCTGGTGGAAACCAGAATATGCATCAATGAACGACAACAACTCACACCCAGCAGTGGAATCTATGACTTGGTCAGTGGGAATGGATCTTTTGGACACGCCTTATTCAGGTTCGTGTAATCGATACACATACGCCAAACCACTGCCACGTTCGGATCATCCTTCTTCTTCTCCACCAGCACCGGATTAGACAACCAATCCGGGTAAAGAACTTCCATAATAAATCCTACAGCCAACAACCGAGCTATCTCATCTCCTATGACCTTTCTCCTGTCTTCGGCGAAGCGGCGGAGAGGTTGCTTCACCGGTGATGCGCTCGATTTTCGATGTAGAGCTCGTTGGGAACCCCAAGAGGAAGGTATGATGAATATAGCAGCAAGTCTTCCCTCAGTTATGAAACCAAGGTTTAATCGAACCAGTAGGAGCAAGGAAACACCCCAAAGGTGTTACTAGCTGAGCTTTGGCAGGGCGCACTACCGGTGCTAGTAGCAACGTGGATACCTGCACAACACAACCACAGAACTTTGTCCCCAACTTGCGATGAGGTTGTCAATCTCACCGTGTTTTACGGAAAACAAAGGATTAAGCGTATCAAATGGAAAGAAGTAAAACTTTGTAGAAAGTAAACACAAAGCAGTAAACAGTTGTAGATTGTATGTAAAGAAAAAGGACCGGGATCCATAGTTCACTAGAGGTGGCTCTCCTTAGATAGATAACATGTTGGGTGAACAAATTACAGCGGGGCAATTGACAAACACCGAGAAAGCAATACATGCATATACTAATCATCTTGACTCCTCTGAGACTTGATTGGGCATTACAACATATTACATAGACCGCCATCCAACTTCATCTATGACTAATAATCCATCTTCAGGTTATCATCCGAATCCCCTCCAGTATTAAGTTGCAAGCAACAGATTATTGCTTTACGAACTGCGTGTAAAGTAAACAATACGATTGTTCTATGAACAAAGGATTGTTGTTTTCTCCCTAGTAGCAACAGCACATCTAGTACCTTAGAGATTTCTGTCACTTCCCCAGATTACTAGAGGCATGAACCCACTATCGAGCATAAATACTAACTCTTGGAGTTGCTAGCATCTACTTGGCCAAGATAGCTACTAACAACGGAAAGCATGCAAGATCTCAAATAACAAAGACATGATAGAATCAATAATCAATCTGAAATAGCATCTCAATATCCATCGAATCCCCGCAAACACAACATGTATGGATTACAAATAGATGATCTTGATCATGAACGGAGCTCACAAGATCTAAACATGAAAGCACAAAGGAGGAGAAACCAACCATCTAGCTACTACATGGATCCGTAGTCCAAGGATGAACTACTCACACATCACACCGGAGGCTTGCATGGTGATGAAGAAGGCCTCCAGGGTGAATTCCCCTCTCCGGTAGGGTGCCGGGAAGAGCTTCAGACCCCCCCCCCCCGATCTAGGGACAGAGACGACGGCGGCTACATACTCTTTCATGGATTTTTGATCGGGTACTTAGGGTTTTCGTCCCGAGGGAAACTTATAGGCGGAAGGAAAAGCCGAGGGGGTGCTGGGGTCGGCCAGACCACCCCCTGGCGTGGGCCAAGCCTGCAGCACGGCCAGGTGGTGTGGCCGGCCCCTGGCCCCTCTCCGTCTCGTATTCTGGCACTTGATCCCTTCTGGAAAAATAGGCACTTTGGCTTTTGCCCCGTCCAATTCCAAGAATATTCATTTTCTGACTTTCCTGGAACCAAAAACAGCAGAAAACAGGCAGCTGGCACTGTGGCTCTTGTTAATAGGTTAGTCCAAGAAATCATAATAAAAGTACTCCAAAGTTGGAATAAAACACAAGAAAGTGGATAAAACTAAGCATGGAACATAAAAAATTATAGATACATTTGCAATGTATCAACCGGCTTTGCTCCGGGTTTGACATTCAAAGAGTGCTCGGCCAACTCCCTCGGAACACCTTGCAAGTCCTGTGGGGACCAAGCAAAGATATCCCGATTCTCACGGAGGAAGTTGACGAGCTCGGCTTCCTATTTGTCACTTAACCCGGCACCAATTGTTACGGTACGCTTAGGGAACAGATCATCAACACGCACCTTCTTGGTATCTTTTGCCTCTTGGAATGAGACACTACCAGCGGGTTACTCAGCGCCGACATATACTGCTGCGCGGACTGAGCCAATGCCGCCACCTCTTGGATTTTTCTCTTTTCTTGCGCAATCACGAGTGATTCGGCTAGGTTTGACCCGGCTGATGCACACTCAATGGAATGTCGGAAATCTCCGGCTATGGTGATCACTCCGTTTGGGCCAGGCAACTTCATCTTTAGATAACTGATGTGGCAACTTGTCATGAACTTGTTCAGTGCTGGTCTACCGAGTAACGCATGATACGCACTTTCTAAGTTCACCACTTCCAACTCCAAATTCTCAGTTCGGCAGTTATCTCTTGTGCCGAACAAAACGTCAACCCGGACCTTGCCTATGGGCTCACAAGAAATGCCTAGCACAATGCCATGGAAAGTTGTCCTTGTAGCTTGGAGCATGTTCTCCTAGATGCCCAATTTGCGCATCGTATCCGCATACATGATATTAATGCTACTACCATTGTCAATCAGCACCTTGGAGAATCCCACATTGATGTTAGGCCCAATGAATGTCGGATCCAGCACTAGTGCATATGAACCAGGACTTGGCATAAGCTTGGGATGATCTTTGATGCTCCAGGTAATTTCCTGGTCCGACCAAGGCATATACCTCATCACAGCTAGCATTACCGCATTCACTTCCATATGTCGGCGCTGCAAGCTCTTCCTGTCTGTCTCCTCTGTGGTGAACACATAGTAACTCTGATGATGCTCTCTGTACTCATTCCTCCCCTCATTTCCGTGGTACCTCTGATCCTGCTGGTTTTGGTTCTCCACCTGATGCACAGCATCCCTTCTCTCATGGTTGTCATACCTCGGCGGAGGGGGAGGCAACATTAGTTGTTGCATGTTCGCTCCAGAGAGCAATTGCTGCCGGGGTAACTCCTGCCGAGGTTGATCATTCCGAGGTGCCTGAGCATTCCCCGAAACACTTTGCTCTATTTTTCGCATCCACTCACACAGCCTAGTTGTGTGACCCACTGGGTTACTCGGATTAGGCGTGTGAAACTTACACGGCTGATCCAGCATTGCCTCATAGGTGTACCTCGGACGGTCATTCTTCTCTTGCCACTGTTTCTTCTGCTCTGGCGTCCAAGTTTTCTTTCCATCATTCCTTGGTGTCCATTGCTGCCCTCCGGGCTGATCCTGATTCACAACTGCAACTTGTTGTGAACTGTACCGATAATCCGGTCTGTCATCCCTTCTTTTACCTCGGTAATCATTTCTTTGGGATGATCCGACCCCATCTCGCGGACAATATTCCTCGCTTTACTCATTTGAGGTGAGCCTAGGCTGCGTCGGATCACCCAAGGCATATGAATCAGCAATCCGGATTGTTTCTGCCAAGGTGGTTGGCATATCCCTTTGCAACCTTTGCCACAACATGCTTACATATCTGCATCCTTGCGCAAACCAAGCTATGGCTTGTGACTCAATCACGCTCTCACACGAGTTTCGCACAGTGCACCAACGGGTTAAAAACTCCCGGTCAGTCTCATTCGGTCTCTGCCTGCACATTGCTAGAGTCTGCGGCCTGTTGGGCCTCTGATACGTACTTGAGAAATTGCTAACAAACATCTCCTCGAAATCGATCCAACAGTTAATACTTCCGGGCGGCAAATTGTTTAGCCATACCCTCGCTGGTCCCTCCAGCATCTGGGGTACATATCTCACGGCCCATCTCAAGTTACCCGTGGCAATTTTTACCGCAGTTGCATAGTTAATCAACCAATCTTCTGGCTTAGTGCTGCCGTCATACGTCTTTGTGCCTCTTGGTAACTGGAAGTTAGGTACCGGAGGTTCCTTCATGATCCGGGGCCCAAAACATGCTGGACCCGGAGGACCTTGACACTCAATTTGCTCTTACCTATACAACCGATCCAGTTTTAGCCTGGCGTCATCAGGCATCAAGTCTCTGCCTCCCAATCTTGACCCTATCACATGATAGTCCGGCCTGGGATAGCCAGCATTCACCATCTCCGAATTACCATCATTGTATCTACCTTGCTCCTGTGGAGCTGCTCTCTGTTGCATACCTTGGTCGGCACTGCGCTCTTGCCGTGGTATATTCCGCTGCTGCGGTTGACCTGCACCTACCGTATTACGCTGTCCGGCATTACCGTTTACAGCATTCCCTTAACCGCCATTGCCTTGGTAGCGGTTACCTCGGCCAGCTTCACCTCGGCTCACACTCCTTTGATCCTCATTTCTCTGTACTTCTTTTCCTTTCCCTGCCCTTACCGGGTCATATGGGACTATCTGCTTGTTCCTCCTGGCCGAGGTTACCACCTCTTCTCTCCTAGGACCACCATGAGGAGACGATGCGGCTCCAGCGGATTTCTCCGGGTTACCCACCGCCGAATGAACGATCTTGGAGGCCCTAGCTCTCTCCAGGTTTGCCCTGAGCAATTCCTCATTTTGCCTATTCGCGATCTGAACCAACTCATTGACTCTATCCTGCTGTCTCTGACGGGCTTCACTCATTAGACCTCCTAACTCGGATGCAGCTGCATCTGCTGCTCTGAGGTTCTTTGCCGGGGTACTGTACTTCGATAGCCCCACGGACAGACAGATCTCTGATTCCTCAATCCTGGTATCATCCTCTCTGTTCATTTCACTCATGAGATTTCTCCCCTTCACTTTTATAGCATCTACTTTATTTGCCTTTGCGTACTCACGCAGTGTCATATTCAACGACTGCTGAGCCGCGGCTATCTTTTTCGCACCCTCTAGTATTTTTTGCCTAGTTTCCTCTAGCTCGGCCTGTGCCTGAGCCGGATCTACTGCTACTGCTATTGGGTTTGCCAAGATATCCATTGCCTGCTGCAGCACATTCTCTGGCCTCTCTAGTTGAGGACCTCTACTTTTCCTCGGTGCCTTGGGTGTTACTTCCGAATCTGGTGCCGGATCCTTGCTTGCGCCTGCACCTGGCGCAGTCATCATCACCTCTGCACGGTCCGGGGAGCGAGTGATACGCGCCCTGTGAACCACGCTAAGGGGTGGCTCGCCTCCCTCGACGACATGCCGCGGATGAACGCACGACACATCGACAGCGACGTAGACCTTGTGCGCACCGAGCTTGACGAAGAGGCCGTTGCGCGGAAGAGGACGCTTGCCGAAGCAGCCAGCGTTGTCGCTGACAAAGTCCAGCGCTCCAAAGCGCTGAACGAGCCCGGAGACGATGCGTTCGCCGGTGCCGATGAGGTTTCCCGTCTGGATTTTCACCCCTGCTAGCGCCGCTAGCCCCACGGTGGGCGCCAACTGTCATGGTGGTGTCACGGCAGATGCCATGTATAGGCTAAATGTGGGGACTAAATGCGCTAGGGGAATCCAGGGAGGGATAGTGTGGTGATTCCACACATGGAAGCTTTGTATTTGATCCACCTTCTCGGATTACAAGTGCTCTTTGAGCTGTATTGGAGAGAGGAGGAAGAAGGAACTCTCTTACTCTCGCCACTAGCTAACCCTCAGGAACTCACTAGTAAATTGCAACACACTAGAGCTCAATCTCGTAAGGACCAACCAGAAATCAACCCCTTCTATAGAGGCCCTAGCCCTCCTTATATAGGGGTGGCTAGGTCTCCACTTAGGACATACGTGGAGGCATATTCCTCCTCCCAAAATAGTAAGCCGACCGGGTCACTTTTCCCCCGCGTCATCCATGCAGAGGCTACGTGAGCCTCTGCGGCGCCTGCGTCATCCGACATTAGCTTTGTCATCTTTGTCGGCCACACCTCGGTGGTCCTGCCTCTGTCCACTTCGCTCACGCTCTGCGTACAGTGGTCACCTTTGACCTGCGAGATACCTTCCTTCTCCTACAAGCTTGATATAATCCGGATCCCACATAGTTGATCTGGCCACACCTATTCCTGCATACACGTTAGATACATCCTTTCGACATACGGCTTGAGTTGGTTGAGACCAAGTTAGGTGGACGTCCCCTGGTCCGGGTTACTCCGTGATCCGGCCTGCCTTGAGGTGACTCGGCCAGCACTTGCTTTGACCTTGTCGTACCTCGGCTAACTAGGCCTTTATACCCCGGCGTGACCCTACCCGGGGGTATCCCCCCAACACCCATGGTTGGGACAATGTCTTACAAGCTTCTTCATCCGTTCCCATGCAGGCGTTAGTGTATCACAGTCCTCTTGTCTAAATCATGTAATGTTAGATCACAGTTGCATAGTTTTAGCAGGATAATAAAGTTTAGTCATAAACAAAGCAGTACATTTATCGAGAAAGTGATAGTGCCTTTAGGCAATGCTAGCAATTAGTATTTTGCCTTTCCTCTTAGTGAGAAAAGAAATAAATCTAGTTTGACCGCATCGGGGTCAACCTATTTTACGCGCATCATATCACATATCCTAGTAAAGGTTAAGTGCATACATGCATCCTTAGTAGCTGAGCCTGAAAATTGGTTCTATTGAACCAAACTCAAATAGTTAGGCTTATTTTTATAATTCTTTGTTGTAACAGTGGGCTGAGTAATAGGTGCACGCAAATAATCATCATTAGGAGTAACATACTCCCCAAGTTTTTTTGGAAAAAATAACAAAAACAGGACATTTCTGCCTTTAGAAAATTCCTTAAGACAAACTATAACATGTTTTGAGTTGATTCCAACTCTAAGTGATGTGGTGCTTTGGTACATATGAAAATCCAGGATATCAATATTTATTAAGACTCTGTGGATTTATGGTGATTTAAATAACTCTGTCTAGAGTTGTTTAATAGCCATGGATTGGATTTTTTGGTGTTTTTTAATAAGACAAATAACAAGGTTAATGATTAAAAGAGTGATTAATTTTTTGGGTTTTCAATAAAAAAAAAAGTAAACTAAGAATATAAATAAACTAAAACAACAATAAAACTAACTATCAAGGTCTCTAATAACCTCACTAGGGTAGCGATAATTGGTTCTCTGGCAACTATACTAGAAAAAGGGTTGATACATTTGATCCAGATTACATATGTAGTATATGTTTGTTTTGGGGTAAAAGACCTAATTTTATCGGACCTTGAGAAGAATTTTTTTGGTGTAAGATTATGTTGAACAAGACCTTGAAAACTCGTAATACCTTTGTTTACCAGACCTTTCACGTTTACTTCTTTTTTGTATCAATAAATGGAGATATGACACGGTAAGAATTCATCTGCAGCTTGTGCACACATATGGAATAGAGAAAATGATAATAGTCTCATTCATGAGTTTTGATCCATATAGGATATTTTTTTTTGGGCGGTACACCCGTAACTACTATAGTATTTATTAGTCACATCTATTATAGACTTCTGTCTAACCACTACATCACTATCGCATAGGATTACACCGTTATTAAGTAAAATATACCAAAGGCTTAAGATTTAATTTGCTAACATTACTCTCGCATGGATCTCTAAATAACTAATGTACTCCTCTTGCTGCCACTGGATTTCACGCATAGAATCCAATTTACCGTTCATCTCACTTCAATACATGTATCAATCCTTAGGGTATTGGGTACCTGACAAGTCCTTGGATCGAGATAAGAGACGAGAATACAAAGGATAAATTGAATATCAAAATCGCAACACAATACTCCATGCTAGAGAATGCACTACCACTGCGAGGCTATGCCTTAACCCACCGTCCGTGAGTACTACTCACCATGGTTAGATCAACAAGCATAAACATTGTATATAAATTCTTAAGACAAATACCAAATAGTAGATGAGATCGCGATGAGATCAAGATTATAAGTAGATGACTATGGCTATGGTGAGAAAATGGTGATGAAGAGAAGTGATGACTATGGTGATTGCTATGGTGGCGGATCTGCAGTGGATCTCCTGTTCTTAGATGCGAATGGCTCTAGATGTGATGTGCTGCGGCGACGCGTTACGGTTTCTAGCAGTTGTGTTCCGAATAATATATGGCCGCCTTCACGAAATTTGCTCGGTTTGACCAGGCTAAGGTGGTGGCACCTGGCACGGGTGCACCGTACGGGCAGGTTACGTCTGTACCAGTGCTGATTAAATCATATGGCTCCTCCTTCGTGGCCTCTTTGGCTTAGGGAGATTAGCAACTCGTGATTTCTCATTAATTAGCTTAGATTTTGCCTTTAAAGCGTCCATCTCTGCAAGAAAAAAAATTAAAGAAAGGATTTGCACATCTATACAATAATTAGTCATTAGTAACAAGACTAAAGAGATATTTTATCAATTACCTGACTAATATGGTGAAAAGTTGTACACCGTGGGAAAGGAGTACATCTAATCCATGCATGGAGAAGGAGTTCAACATCATCATGATGACTTTCCAAAGAAGAAAAAAGACTATACTATATCACATCTATTATGAATTACTCCTGATGAGTTATTCATTTTTTATTTATGCACCCTTTTGTACCTCCAGCAACTCGTGGTGCGTGGGGACGACCGTGGAAGGCGAGTTCAGGTGGCTCCAACGGTGCGTGGGGGTGGTGGCCAAGGGCTTCTTCATCGACACCAGCATCAAGGGAGAACTTGTGCTCTTCTCTGTCCACATCCGCCTCTGCAACCTCCACCCTAGATCGAAGTGCTCTTGTCCGCCTGCTCAAGGCCCTCGCCGGTGTACGCCGTCGCTGCGGTCGCCTCCGACTCCACCTAAATAAAAAAGAGCACCTCGTCACCATTATCTTCTCCCCTAAAAGGAATCTTCTCGGGTCACCACGAATCGATACCAAGTTCATCATCTTCCTCAACTCTAGACATCGTCGACCTCGTGGTACCCAGCTTCCTCCGTCCTTTCCGGCCACCGAATCCTCATTTGGGTGAGCATAGACCTCTCTCCCCTTTTCTCCCCATGCTCTGGCTGGGTGAGTTTGCTCCCCGAAAAGGTCGGACTTTTCAAGTACCCCACGTTTCAGATTTAGCCAAAGACTCGAAGTTGAACATAGTAAAAATTGACTAAACATGCATGGAAAAATATCAACATATACTACCAAAAGCATACAATAGAAACTCTGCTTACTAATATTGAATTTATATTTCAGATATTGGAAGATTCTTAAGTACGCGGTCAAAATTTATGAAGTTTGACTTTGAACAAATTAAAATAAGGAGTGAAATGGAGTGCAACAAGTTCGCAAGTGTAATGTACTCCCTCCTTTCAGATTACAACATCTAGATACATTCGTTTCACAAAGCTAAAACATTTTATATTTCTAGACGGAGGGAGTACTGGTATTCTAGGAGTACCGCTCCCAACCCGTCTTACAATTGCTTTGAGATAGTATATAATTTGACCAGTTGAAAGCGTAATGACCTAAAGTTCAATTACGTGTCATTGGTGACAAGTCTAGAGAGATATTTTATCGATTACTTGACTAATATGAAGTTTATGGTTGTATTTCACAACCATCAACTTCCTCAAGCTTAAATCTTGATCGTCCTTGATTTGACCACGATAAGGTGGTGGCACCTGGTACGGGGTGCCACCATCTTCCTCACCTCGGGACATCCTCGACCTCGTGGTACCCGACTTGCTCTGCCCTTTCTAGCCACTGAATCTTCATTTGGGTGAACATAGACCTCTCCCCTTTTCTCCCCATGCCCTGGCTGGGTGAGTTTGCTCCTTGGCAAGGTTGGACTTTCCAAGTACCCCACGTTTTAGATTCAGCCAAAGACTCAAAGTCGACATTAGTAAAATTTGACTAAGGGCATCCACTATGTTGTCCATAAGGCTATCCACAAGATAAAAGTAGTCCATAAGGCTATCCATATACATAGTGGAGGTTCACTTTAGGGGAATTTCCTTAAGGGTGACCTACAAGCTTGTGAGTTGTCCATAAGCAATAAACAATTATTTTACTCTCTCCTCTCTCTCTTGCTTGTGTGTACTTTTAATAGATAAGTGGGTCCTAGCTTATGGTGCACTTGACCTCGTACATTGTAGCTATTTCCATAAGCTATGTAGGTCCCATCTTATGGCAAAAGTTAACCTTATACATAGGTGATGCCCTAAGCATGCAGAAGAAATTATCAACATATACTACCATAAGCATACAATAGAAACTTTGTCTACTAATATTGATTTTATATTTTAGATATTGAAAGAATCTTAGGTACGCGGTCAAAATTTATAAAATTTGACTTTGAACAAATTAAAACAAGGAGTGAAATGGAGTGCAACTGGTTCGCAAGTGTAATGTACTTGTATTCTAGGAGTGCCGCTCCCAACCAGTCTTACAATTGCTTTGAGATAGTATATAATTCGACCAGTTGAAAGCGTAACCTAAAGTTCAATTGCGTGTCTTGGCTTGTGGCCAGCCCAACCATTTTTGCGGCACCATCCGTGCGCCAACTCACCTGTTTCTAACAAAAATTGACGGCGTCTCTGGTGCTCCAACCTCCTAGAATACACGCAATCTGAGTTCACTTTCTTATCTAGGGTAGATGTAAGTACGCAGCCCTAATTATTAGCAGCACAGGAACACCCAGCAGCTCAAGTGAGCCAGCACCAACAGTTGGAATTCAGAAAGTGCATTCAAGCAGGTTAAATTCAGAACTCGAGACATTCCAACATATCACCGCCGGCAACCGCCGTGCTCGAACCGTGGCGGTATGTCGCCGGAGCGGCGAGACAACGACGCGCGGTCAGGAGCTAGCTAACTCTCCATGTAGACGGGACGGGATATGGGCTATGTCGATCAAGGCGTCAAGCACGTAGGACGTGGTAGCTAGGTGACGAGCGCGGGTCGGCGGGGCGCGCAGCTAGCCGGCCGGTGGGATCCCTCTGGCGCCGGAGCGGGAGGTGGGCAACAGATATAGCTAGCAGCTCTCTAGACCACGCTCGCTCGTACAGTCGTTGGCGGGAGAGCGAGCTAGCTAGCGCATGCAGCAGGGTGGTGGCGGAGCCTCGCTCGTCAACGCGGCCGGCCGATAGCGCGCGGAGGAATTCGTCGGCGAGGGCAGAGAGTTGGAGAGAACGAGGGAGGCCGGGGAGAGAGTAGCTAGCTTTGCCTTTGAGGGAGGATATATACATCGAGCACGATCGAGGAGCTGCGCGCGCGGCGGACGGGGTCGGGCTGCCGGCAGGTGCGCCCAGCTGAGGGCAGGCAGGTACTATGAGTTGGGTCCGGCGACGGCGGCCGGTGAGGTAGACGAGGCCGTGCGGCGGCGGCGAGCAGGATAGGGTAGGGAGAGGAGGGATGGTGGCCCGAACAAATATAAAGAGAAGAACAACTTACCCGCCCACACTCCTCAGCTTCGTCTTGACCTGCCTCCTACCCGTGCTGCTGCCAGCCCAAATCGCAAACCCTAGCCCCCCAGATCCCTCCACTCGCTGCCCCGCGCCGCCCAGCCGCCTCTCCATGCGGATCCGCAGGTGCGCCTCCCGCCTGCTCGGCTCCGACTACTCCTCTACCGCCCCGCCCCCATTCCAGCTCCCGCTTCCGCCCCCATTCCAGCTCCCGCTCCCGACCCCGACGCCCCCGCCGCCGCCAGTGCTGCAGCCCTGCTCCTCCGCCAAAGCTGGAGGTGCCGGAGGTCTCTCCGCATCCTCCGCGGAGCCGCCGTGCGGGGACAACCGGTCGCCGTGGGACCTCATGGCCCAGCTCGATCCCTCGGATCCCAAGGTCAGCACACCACATAGCTTACTCCCACTACCTCCATGCTAGTTCTGTCGCACTCCGCTACGCTCTCTATGGCGTCCGCGCCCCTAGCTCGCTTCTCCCGCGGAGGTCCAATGCGGTTCTCGCCGCCCGCGCGGTCTGGTTCGTGCATGTCGCTAGGGTCCTCCGCGGCCTCGGGTGGGCACGAACGGAGCTAGGAGCCAGTCTGGTCGACGCCTACGGAGCGTTAGCTACCCCTGGCTCGCTGTAATTTGCGGTCGGCGGCGCGGCCTGGGTCTGGAATCGCGGAAATGGAGTCCGCGTCCAACCCTAGATCCGCGCCCCATTCCAGCAGCTGGGGAGGGGAACTGTGTTCACGCGCTGCTCTCTGGATTGACTTGTATTTTCGAATTTTCATTGTGTAGGAGCTGGAACTCTTCACGGAGACTTACTTCGTGAGTGTCGCATACCGTGCTAGCTGGCTCTTCCCGACCACCATGCCTGCTGCTCGCATCAAGGAGGAGGAGGAGGAGGAGGAGGAGGAGGAGGAGGAGGAGGAGGAATATCAAGAAGAGGTGGACATGGCCGCTGATATGGTTGACTATGTCAACGACATGCCGTGGCATAAGGTTGCCAAGAAGAAGGCTACCAAACGGACTTTCACAGAAAACAGAGATGAGGAGAAGTATGCGAGCCGGCCGAAGAAGAAGGCAAAGGTTAAGACAGAGGACGACGAGGAGGACGGCATGGATGTCGGAGGAGAACTTTGGATGTGCAAGAAGAACGATGGCAAGACGTGGTCTTGCCGGAGGACTGTGAGCCAACCCGACTCATACTGCTCGTATCACTCTGAACCGAGGCGTGTGCCACAGCGGCCACCTTCAACAGCAGCCTCCAGACCCTCCGGCAGCTCCAAGCCGCGTCGGAGGAGGGCCCTCGATGTAGGTGAGGGGTTCTACTACTATGCTGGGTTCGGCCCGTCCCGCAGCAAGAGGCAAAGCAGACCAAGCAGCAGTGTGATGGAATCTCCTCCTGCTGAAGTAAAAGAGGAGGCATCTTCTGAAGAAAAAGAGGAGGCACTGCCTGAAGAAAAAGAGGAGGCACTGCCTGAACAAAAAGTCGTGGCACCGCCTGAAGAACATGCTGACATTACTACAGCTCAACCCCAAGCTGACGATGCAGACCATCAAGTGGCATCAGCACGCATCGATGAGTTGGTTTGTGATGATATGACTGGTATTGCGGGCTGTGATGAGGAGAGCAGTGATGACGCACTTTGCTGGAACAGTGAACCCCGAGTCGTGGGCGTCAATGGCGGCATCAAGAGGAAGAGTCCGGTCAAGAAGAAGTGGAGGAAGCCTGTGAAAGCCCGGTCACTCAAGTCATTGATGTAATAACACGCTCACTTCTGTATGTCATCAGCGATCAATCAGTTATTCTTGTGAAGGAGCTTTTGATGCTTTCTTATGCTAACTTTGAGGCATTTTTGCAGGACTTAATTACTTCCTGCCATATTTCCAGGACCATTCCCAGTTGAATGTGTAGATTATATCAATGAAGGTAAGAGGTAACAGAGTTGCAAGCACGTCATGGTATTGTTTTTGGTCTTCTTGCATCTGCAGAATGCAGTTGTGAAAATAATTCTTGACAGAAAGATTGTCAAATATATCATGAAAGTGATCCTTACGATTTTGTTTAGGTACAATCGGCGCAAACAAATTAATTGAGGGGTTTTCAGTTTTAGTAATGACGTTTCTTCTTAATCTGTGAAGGGCCTGCTCATATTGGCAAAAACGTGCTCAGCTTTTTTGCAACTTATTAAATTTCCCCACGTAACACAAGTTAATCTATGTTTTCAATAACTGTTTATCTTCTGTGGTATTCACATAAGTAATAAATAACAGAAATTCAATTTTGTGTATGTGTTTACATCTTAATTGTTAATTTAGTGAGTTCCAGTTTTGTTGGCACACTTTGCTCTTGCCTTCCTTAGGCTGATATTGTTGTATTATAGTCATGAACTTATTGCTGTTAGTGACTCCGTGTTGCTTTTCTGCAGATGGAGATGGAATTCTCACAGGACCAAATCTTACCGTCGTAAACGGTTATGAAAAGCCCTTACGAGTAGTTTCCCAACTAAGGATCCTCCTCTTTATACACTTGATAATTCATACGTGTCCTAAAAAATAATCATAATGCAGTAGGTACTCTGTTCCATTCAGAAAACGGTAGGAGGTAGTATTGTGTTTGCTGCTGCAGCGTGATTTACTGGAACTGCAGACATGTGCTTTCAGAATGACAAGTTGTCTCATTTGGCTTGGTCAGCAATGGATCCTGATTACTGAGAACAGATTGATCTCATAGTATTCTTTTTTTTTTCGAGACTGGCATGTCTTGCACTCGTGGTAGATGGCAACTATGTCAAGGATCTTACCATTTGAAGCTGATTTTGCAAAGGTTGCAGTAGTCGACAATGCCCAAGAGGCGACTTACTCTGGTAGTTAACTCGGGAGGATCTGACCAGTATGCGCGGAGTGTTTTGAAGGGGGTTAATCGCTACAGAAGGGCACCATTTCAAGAGTTCTGGATGGATCTCACATTTGCAACTGGTCTGATCCATAGGTGCCGCTTGATCAATATTCACTTGGTTCCATCACCTAGAGGATCTAGGATGCTAGCGCGAGTGAAGGAGCTGACTGACCCTTATTCTCGTGGATGGGACATTGATCTGCCACGGCAAACCTTCAGACCGGATAAGGTGAACTCAATTCCTCACATTCCTCTCGGTGCAAATATTCTGGATTTGTTTGGCATGGCAAATATTTCTGTCGGTCTGATCCATGTGTGCCGCTTGATCAATATCGCTTGGTTCCGTCACCTAGAGGATCTCGGATGCTAGCGCTCGAGTGGATGAGCTGACTGATCCTTATTCTTGTGGATGGGACATGGATCTGCCACGGCAAACCTCAGACCAGATAAGGCGAACTCAATTCCTTGGATTCCTCTCGGTGCAAATATTCTGGATTTGTTTGGCATGTCACTTTGATTCGAAGGTCCGTTTCAGTGTAAAGTCTGCTTACTGTGCTCATGTTGCCGTGTTGAATGGGCTTTAGGAGAACTCAACACCCTTGGTGGCCTTTCCACTAGCAGCGAATCTTGGACTTGGAATGAACACACAAGTTTGAAGAATAGTTTTTGGCACTTTGATGTTTGTGCTTAACAGCTGCCGCTGAGATCCGATTTTCAGACAATAGGCTTGAAAATTTACCCAGTCTGTCCTTTATGCCAGAGATTGAACGAGGAAGGGTGTCATATGTTCCTCAAGTTCAAAATGGTGAAATATGTTTGGCGTGGGATGCTCCTAGAGGATGCCAGTCTGCAGCTTGTGGGATGCCTTTCTTCTCTCTCTGCTAGAGCATATTTGGAACCTTGATAAAGAGGGTACATCCATGGTCCTCTCATCTTGGTTGTTTGCACACAATAAGCTTGTCAGTGATATTTGATCCCGGATGTACTGTACAGTATGATGAGTTCTTGTTTAGATTTTGATTAATTTTCGAGCAAACCAATTGAGTGCTGCTACATGGAGACTCTTTTCTACACAAGCTGATGGTAACGTTGGATGGAGTGCCATGCTCAGAAGTTGCTCCGATGAGGTGTGTGCTTATGGCAGTGGCTGGGTCATCCGTGAGGACTACATGCACATGCTTGCTCCTCATGCTGAGTCTGTTGCATGTGCAAACGGTCTCCAGGTTATCTCAGTCTTCTTGTCGTCCGCGTGATTGGAACTGACGCAGTTAACCCTGGTGATGCTATGGAGGCCGAAGTCAGTACCAACATCGTATTTAGAGTGATTTGTGAGTTGATTGTCTGTAATTTTGCCCAGGCCCATGTCTTGTCCTGTCCAAGAGTTTTTCTTTTCCTTGAGCTGCCTCCTTTTACTTTTCGTTGCTTGAGCTGACCCCCTTTCTTTTCTTAGAAACATGTGCTCTCTTTGCCACTTCAGAATGGTGCAATAGCATTAGGAAATGCAGGTTATTTAATTTGATTGAAAAAGGATTTTTCCATATTGGGACAGAAAATTTTAGTCCTACAATTACGGCACTCCTTTCTTGTTTTGTTTTCGGTGACACAAACCACTGTCCCTTGACTCTAGGGTTGCAAGCGGCAGAAGATGTGGGGCGGATTCCTAGTCCGATTAGTACAATTTAGCTACGGATGAGATAGAGAGCTGTAACACAATTTAACTAGCGATCGTGCTATGCGGGTTAAAGCGGGCCCCGCTTGTGCAACCCTACTTGACTCCTCGGCCGATCTGTCAGCCGCCATAACATCTGTTCATCTCCTTTGCGCTGTGGTTGGAGTCGGGCTTCGTAATCCTTGCATACAGGTTGTATTTACGTTTGGTTCTACTTGTGCCATTTATCTGAACCTTGTGTGTGTGTGGGTTTTCTCATCTGTTTTAGTTCACTGTCCTGTAAAAGAACTCGTAGGGGTTTTAGTAGCAGAGATACGTGAGGTGGATGTTTTGTTTGATTATTCAGTGTAAAATAATAGCAGCAGCTTGGTATTATGCAATTCCATGACTTGCTCTAAAGGTGGCAGCAATGCGCCAAAATGAAGTGTTTTTGTGTTGAAAGTTCAGCAACTAGCAAGAACGTATTGGGTGCGGAAAGTAGGCAGCAGCTAGATATGATGTAATTCTGTCTTTGACATGAGCTACACCAAACCAATTCAAAAAATATGACATGAGCTAGCTTTGAGAGTGGTATGCATCGTGATAAAGAAGTTAACAAGTGACTTGTGCTTTTTATTGCCTGCTGTTACTTGTTAAGTTGTGGGAGAGGCTAACCGCACAACATAAATTATGCTTTCCATTCACATTTAGCCTAAGGAAGATGAGAACAGTTTGAGTTTAGCAACCCTAAAACATGTCTTCCGAACAGTTGCTATCGATGAGAGTGTTTCTAGTAAAAGTATGATCAGAAATCCCTTTCTACACCCGGGTGCATATGCACCCGGTATGAAAAAAACATTTTTTAAAAAGTTAAAAAATTTGAAAAAAAAATGATCATGTGTAGCTTCATGTTTGAGGTGCAGACGAAGTCATCCCACTGAAAACCGATATGTTTTGTGTGCTATGTAAAAAAGATAATTTTTTGTGTCGTGGAGCACGTTACTTTAGCACCAAATTTTGTCTTTTTTGCACAAGCCACCCAAAATGTTTATTTTTCGTGAAGCGACTTTGCCGCACCTAAAACTTGATGTACTACGTGCACATATTTTTTTTGAATTTTTTTAACATTTCAAATTTTGCCAAAAATCAAATTTAAATAAAGGGTGCATATGCACCCGGGAGCAAAAGAGCCACGTCCATGATCCGCTTTAGTGAGATGCATATGTCACTAAATTTAGGGTATGAACCCAAATTCGCCAGCCCTAAAAGAACTTTCATCATTAACGAGACACAAGGCATTACATTTGGGTTTGATCACACATGTGTCTGAATGCTGCCACACCACCAACTGCCCAAACATGTTGGTTCATCTTTTACATCACTAGATACTCCACGAGCCCAACATGTTCATTTGTCCATATTGGCACGGTAATTAGCATATCCTTACCTTTACAACCTTGATCGATCGAGGTGAACTTTTTTCCCCTTTTCGTAATAGGACCATTGTAGTAGTATTACATATTTATGGTACATGCTCTTTTGGTAGTATTTGAGTAGCACATATATACATCTCAGTGGAATTTATTTGTACATGAGTAATTACTTTACAATAACTCAGGCGACTTTCATGTACGTGGCTTATTGTAAAAGATGAAAGAGTGTCCAGGCGGCAGGAAGAACTAGACACTACTCATATATAGGAGAAGGTGAGATTTGAACTCGGGTTGTCTAGCACACCAACTCTTGTGTTAGCCAGAAGACCCCCCGAGTCTTTCTCTGTACGTGGCCTATTGTGAAGCAACTCTTTTTGAGATATATGCACTACTCGAAAATAATCATCCTTTTTAACGTTAATTAAGATTCTAGATACTGAAAGATAAACACATGTGATGCCCGTTCTAAATATTTCATAGCAATACATCACATGACGAGCTGAACACGGTAAGATCGTGCAGTTTCTCCTAATTTGAAAATATGAGTTGCAAAGATAGTTACTATGGTATTTTGGGAGATAAAGGTACAACTAGATATAATATATCGTATAGCTAAATTACTAAGCCGTTTGGGTTTTAGATTGAATGGCTAAGATGGTCTGTTATAAACCTAACTTGAACTTAATATACTAGCGCTACTCTGTTCCGTACTTTGCTATAAGTTTTCTAATGATCGTTGATCGACACCATGTTCTTGAGGTCATGGCTGGATTGTACACACAATTTTGTTTTGAACAAGTTGGTATGGATGGTCCTAACTATGCATGTGTTCGCATCGGCTTCATATACATACCTATGTAGAAAAAAACCAACATAGCAGGTCTTATCAAGATGATGATAGAGAGTTTCTTATCCAAAAAACTAGCAAACCAACTCTACTTTTTTGGACTCTAGTGCGGTGATTTCTTAATTGCCAACAATCATTACATCAATGATAAGTTTATCAAAGACAAAGGCAGGAGACTCATCGGCCGAATTACAAGAAAGTTTATCTAGAAAACATGTCCTAGCCAACTCATGTGCAACACCGTTTGCTTCACTCGGACAATGCTGAAAATAAATTGTATCAATCAGAAATGCTTCATCAATACAATCAACAAAGACAGCCGATGATTCGCCCCACCATGCTTCTTCCCTTATGCATCTTCTCTCTCTCTCTCTCTCTCTCTCTCTCTCTCTCTCTCTCTCCCCATTGTTGAAACACAAAAGCTTGCGAATCTACCATTCTACCCAACCAAATACAAATCCTTTGGTAGAAAGCAAGAGGAAGCCCTGGTCTACATTCTCACCAAGCCAAACATCATTCCCCTTTGAGTTCATCAAGATAGCTTGTTACTCTTGGGTTTGTGGGAAACCCTAGGAGGCTAGGGTCGTCCGGAGGCATTCGTCTTGTGACTTGCCCCGTGGAGAGTTTGTGAGGGTTTGGAGGTCATCTTAAGGCATACCATGAGTGATTGAGCTCCTACTTCACGTGGGGGGCTCAAGGAAAAGAAGGTGAGCCTTTGTGGTGTTTGCGGTCCTTCGTGGTAACCCACACCTCTCCAACGGTGATTAACTCATCCCCTCCCTAGGAAGTGAACATCAGCATAACACCTTTGTCTCCATGTGCCTCGGTTATCCTATCTGAGCTCTTTTACTTGTGTATTTACTCTTACGATAGCCTTTGTGCTTGAAGTATCTTGTTGCAACATATAGGATTTTTACTTAGTTGTTAGGCTCACTTTATTTATCTGCATAGCCTAGAACTTGTGAAAAGAAAAGTAAAATTTGTACAAACCTATTCACCCCCTCTAGGTTAGCATATCTATCCTTTGAGAGAGCCATCCACATTTACCTTAGTTTGTCTAGGATTGGGTCTTTCATCATCACTTTGGCCACATTGTCTACTATTAAGAAAATGGATATTTTGCATTCATACATATGGGGAACAATATCGTTATGGGAGCATCATCGCCGTGTCCACCATAGGTACCAAAAGCCAACAACGATCACCTCTTTGAGTCCCAAACTCTCGTACCCAGGAAATTATTACCTGGCTATCTGAGGAAGAATTCCAGGACTATTGAAACATATCGATCTACTATCATTTCTTCCTCCGTCTGTGCAGATACGACATAGCCTTCCATAACACTCGGTCTGCCAGACATTGAAACATTAGATGTAGTATATCTATCACTACTAGAATGCATACAGAGCACTCACTAATAGTTTCAACATGCATATTAACCATGATTGATTTGCACAAAATCTAAAGGAGAAGAAAAAGCTCACATTGGTGCAACCTCCCCAAGCTTAGGTGGTTGCACAAAGTTAGTGATGATGATGCAAGAAGATGTGCTCACTACAAACTTGATGACCACAGCGCCAGAAAATGCTCTAACAAGTGGTGTGCTCCTTGCTTGATGGAGATGCAGCTGTGATGTAACTGACCGATTTCCCCGACAGCGTTGCCAGAAAATGTTCTTGATGGCAAAAACTCCGTGTGTACCAACTTGTTGAGACTCCAAGTATAGAGTGTTGTAGTAAGCATCTTTTCCCCCCACAATGGTGACTCGGGGAATTGGAACAACGATATGTTTCGCTTCTCCTCTTTTAGGAACCTACAAAGTAAAGTTCTTGTGTTGTGTCCCCAACACCACCCTGTGGTTTTCAAGCATAAGGATTCGCATTATTAATATGAAATAAAATGTAAATAAGATAAAGTAAAACAATCTATTACTAGGCAAGCAGAGAAATAAAAATACTATAGAGGTGTTTTTGGGTTTGGGTTTGTGTTTGCTAATAGAGAAAGTATTTTTGTATTTTCGAAATGTTTAATTGCAGAAAATATAAATGATAGCAATGGTGTTGGAAAGTTGTTTCTTATGATTTAAAATGGACCTGGGTTCATGGGTCCACTTGTCTATTCTCTTTTTAAGTGGTAGTGGACATACAAGCAATATAATATGCCGCCTAGAGGGGATGAATAGGAAGTTTAATGTTTTGTACGAGATGGGCTTAACATATGCGGAATAAAACTAGCGTTTACTTTGTCAAGCACAAACCCTACATATAATATGGTTCACCTATGTGCACCAACAACTTATGCTAAGCAAGACAAGCAACAAGGTGATAGAAAGATAGATTACTTCAAGCACGATGGCTATCATAATGTAAAGTGCATAAGTAAAGGGCTCGGGTCTAGAGATAACCGAGGCATGCGGAGACGAAGATGTATCCCGAAGTTCCTTGCCTTTGAGGGAAAGTACGTATCCGTTGGAGGGGTGGGCGGTACTAAGACCACCAACACCACAAGAGGCCTCACCCTATTCTCCTGAGCACCTGCCGCACGGCAAGCATCCAAACCACTATGGGACACTTGAGGGTGGTCACTAAAGCTGTACAAGATTGGGGAAATCTCCACAACTTAATTGGCGGCTCCCAATAATCACCACCAAGGCCACTAACTTGGGGATAGCTCCACAACTTAATTGGAGGCCCCAAGAACTCACCACAAATGCCACAACACCGTCTAGGATTCCAAGAACCCAAGAGTAACAAGCTTCTTGATTTCAACAACCAAATCCTCTGATGAGAACTCAAACCGATGCACCTAATGCAATCGAAAATCCTTCACTCCCAAATTCCACTAAAGATACAAAAGCTAGTGGAGGAATAAGAGAGGAAGAACACAAGAGGAAATCCACAAAATAAAGCCCAATATCTTGATCCCAAGATGTTCCCTCACATAGAGGAGAGATGGATTGGTGGAGTTGTAGATCTAGATCTCCCCTTTCAAATCCCCCCAAGATATTCAAGAAATATAGGAGTGATTTAGACTATTTCCAAGCTCTTGAAGGTAGAAATAGTGGAGGAGAGAGGGAGAGCAAGCAACCAGCCCCTTGGGTAAGAAGGGGGCCTTTTATAGGCCCCCCCCACAAAATATAGCCATTGCTGGATGATACGTTGCTAACGTATCTATAATTTTTGATGTTCCATGATTGTTTTATATCTACTTTCTTATGTTTTGTCCACACTTTGGAGTATTTTTGTACACTTTCTAGGACTAACCTATTAACAAGATGCCATGGTGCCAGTTGCCTGTTTTCTGCTGTTTTTGGTTCCAGGAAAGTCAGAAGATGAATATTCTCGGAATTGGACCGGACAAAATCCAAACTCGATATTTTACCGGAAGACTCACGGAGCCAGAAGACGATACAGAGAGGGGCCACAGGGCGGCCACACCATGTGGTGGTGCGGGTCCACCCTGGCCGCGCCACCAGGTGGTGTGGGCCCCCTGGCCGCCCACCGACCTTGCCTCTTCGCCTATAAGATGCCTCCTGATGCAAAAACCCTAAATCGAACAGCCTCTAGTCACGAAAAGTTCCACAACGCTATCGCCACCGAAGGGGAGATTCAGGGGACAGAAAGTCTTGGTTCCGGCACCCTGCTGGGACGGGGAAGTGCCCCCAGAGCCATCTCCATCGATCTCCACCACCATCTCCATCATTGTTGCTGATTCCCATGATGATGAGGGAGTAGTTCTTCCTCGGGGCTAAGGGTTCTACGGTAGCTATGTGTTCATCTCTCTCTCTATGCATGATCATATTGTGATCATGAGCTTTGTAATCAAGTAGATCTACCTTGCTACTCAAGTGCTTTAATATATATCTTCTCTCCCCATGTGTGTGAAAGTGACAGCGTGCACACCATGCTGACACTTAGGCTAGAGATTAAAAATACTTGTTATGAGTTATATTTGGAGTTGGATGTCTCTATGAAATTGTGGTGTTTGTTGGAACCATCTAGTGCTCAAGGTGACAGTGTGGGGTTATCTAAATGTGGAAAGCGAACTTTGAGGAGTGCTGTTATAGCCCTACCATGGATTAGAGTGTCCAACCGGAGAGTAGTTTAGAGTAGTATCATGAAGAGAAGATATTTATATGAGAGTGTTCACTAGCGAAAGTATGATCCCTAGGCCTTGTTTCTAAGCATTGAAACACCGTTTGCAATTAGATCTGTTACATGTTTGTTTGCTTCCATCTTTATTTCAGTTTGCCTTTAGTCTCTTCCACACCATCAAAGTATTTTCTGACACCGTTGTCTTATATCCATACCACTTGTATTTCACTATCTCTTCGCCGAACTAGTGCACATATACACCTGACAAGTGTATTGGGTGTGTTGGGGACACAAGAGACTTATTGTATCTTGATTGCAGGGTTGCTTGAGAGGGATACCTTTGACCACTTCCTCCCTGAGTTCGATAAACCTTGGGTGGTCCACTTAAGGGAAACTTGTTGCTGTTCTACAAACCTCTACACTTGGAGGCCCAAAAACTGTCTACAAGAATAGAAGTGCGTAGACATCAAGCTCTTTTCTGGCGCCGTTGCCGGGGAGGTAAGGTAAAAGGTACTCACATCCTCCGGTGTGAGTGCTCGAAGTTATTTCCTTTAGATTCTGCAATTTTATCTTTTTTTCTTGTTTTTATTTTCACTAGTTAGGCTTAATGGAAAACAACAACAAAATTAGAGAGCTTTATAGTATTTATCTTGAGTTAGGACATGAAGTGTTTGGAGAGAAAATTAAAAAACCTATGAAACTTTATTTGTATGCTAATAGCAATGTTATTAGTATGAATTCTTTGAACACCATTATTGCTAATGCTATGGAAAAGTCTAAGCTTGGGGAAGCTAGTTTTGATGAGCATGATATTTTTAGTCCCCCAAGCACGGAGGAGAAAATTTACTTTGATGATACCAAACCTCCAATATATGATGATTAGATTAAATATGATATTTTCGTCCACCTACTATTGAGGAGAAAATTAATTATGATTACAATATTCCTCCTATATTTGATGATTATGGTGATGAGAATAATAATGATAGGTATTTTGTTGAATTTGCTCCTACCACAATTAATAAGAATGACTATGCTTATGTGGAGAGTAATAATTATTATATGCATGTGGCTCATGATAAGAATGTTTTATGTGGTAGTTATATTGTTAATTTTATTCATGATGCTACTGAAAGTTATTATGAGAGAGGAAAACATGGTTTTATGCATCTCAATAATATTAGGTTTCCCCTCTTTATGTAGAAAGTCTTGAAGTTGCACTTGTTTTGCTTTCCTATGCTTGTTGCTTTGTGCTTTCATGACTTGTTTCTTTACAAGATTCCTATGCATAAGAAGTAGGTTAGACTTAAATGTGCTTTGAATTTGCTTCTTGATGCTCTCTTTTACTTCAATTCATATTTCTTATGTGAGCATCTTCTCAAACTATCATGCCTAACTTAAAGGCGTTAAAGAAAAGTACTTATTGGGAGATAACCAAAAGTTTTAGACGAGTCTTGGAAGTTATTACCTCTGTAATAACCGCTCCTTATCCTTTTTATTTGCTTTTTGTACCAAGAGTAACCTCTAATGAGAGAGAAGTAATGTTTGGGAAAGTTGCTGTCCCGAAACAGATTTTTGTGCTTGGTTGTAAAAATTCGTGTAAAACCTATGTACGTCGTTTTGAGGCGTGAATTTTTGTGCTTATGCCCGAGGTTGTTATCTAACTTTCGTTAGTTCAACACTTTTCTATTTTAGCAACAGAAGGTCTTCGAAAAAATTGGTTTTTACCTGCTAGTCCGTTTTGACAGATTTCTGCCATTATTTGCATTTGCTTCTTGTTCATTCGTTTTTGGGTTCTTTTTGGTGAATTGAGCTTTTTTTAGGGAATTTCTATAGTAGCTTGTGTTTTTAATGAAAGATTTGGTGTTTTAAAACTAAATCCCAAAGGTCTATTATCTTTTGAATGCACTAATGTTGCTAATGAAGATTGTGTGAAGTTTTGTATGAAGCAAATTTTTAGGTGTATGGAAGGAATGATGTAATGAGATGAATGGACTAAAGCTCAAGCTTGGGGATGCCACGCGTGTCACCCCAAGAAATATCCAAGTACAAGTGACGAGGGTTTAACTCATCAATGCCTATTGTATTGGACTTGGGTTTTGGAGAAGGAGGGAGCGCTGGAAGCATCAATCTGCTAGCAAACAAGCACACAGGGACGCAAGTTTTACCCAGGTTTAGGCCTCGTAGAGGTCCCTACTCCTGCTTGTCTTCTCGTGGAATTAACAGAGGAATCAAAGATTACAATGGTACGCAGATGCAATCTGGCGAGGGTTGTGGAAACTAGGGTAGCGTGTGTCCTCCTCGCCGCCCCTCCTAGCCTTTATATGGATGGGCTAGGTCTCAGGTAGCAGACCAAGTCGGTTCCATGTTAGAGTTTTCCCTGTAACTTTCTATCTTTAGCTTCTTCTTGTTCTGCAAGCAATCGAGAGTCCGTAGGTTACTCGAGTTCTCCATGTGGGCCTTGACGACGTCGTGGGCTTCCGCTGTATTCAGGTTGTATATACCAAGCTCGAGTACCTGTAGGGTATACCCATGTCAGTAGCCCCAGAGTGTCCAGTCGAATCGCAGATTCGACTGGGGACTTTGTGAAGCCTTTCGAGTGCATGAGTGAGTATTTTTTCGACTGCTCTGTTTGTGTCATAGGGATTGTTGATGTGCGTGCCTGATTTAACCGATATATCGGTATCAGTTAACTACGTTAGGGTAAAACAACGCAATCTACTCGAACTCGAATCCATGGACTCGAATTCGGAAAAGTGCTGGTGTAATTCGACTCAAGCCGCGGAGGTCTTACAGGAGTCGAATTCCAGTATATGGGTGTGAGCACTCGACGCGTCCGTCAAGGCATGTTCATCGTACCTGTAGGTATGGATATATTTTTGGTAGTGCGCAGCAAATGTGTTGCCATGCCTTATTCAGGTCTTATCTTCATGCTGCAAGCGCGGCATCCGAATTTTGTCATGGTGGAGATGATTCAGGTGACCTAGGAGACGTAGTCTCTTTGTAGGTAAAAATCATGAGGCGGTGTCGCCATAAACTTCGAGTGTGGATGTTATCGACACACAGTATGATGTACAAATAATAATAGGGTGCGCGACCAGTGCTCCCTATGGGAGTAGCCCTCGAGTGCCTAGTTGAGTCGAAGACTCAGGCAGGGACTAAAGAACTTTTGCGACTGCTGTCGTCTTTTTTTGCTTGTTTCACTCGAATTTCTTTCCGGCGCTCCCTTTGGGAGTAACCCATGTCCATAGTCGAATTTCAGATTCGAGTGATTGGGTATGCTTTGAATGTCCATGTTCCTGTAGAAGAGAAAAAGAAAAATCGTAGGGTGCGCGGCCAGCGCTCCCTATGGGAGTAGCCCCCGAGTGCTTGGTGGAGTCGAAGACTCGAGCAAGGACTAAAGTAGTCAAAGTCTTCTGCTGCTCAATTTTGATGACATCAGTGCTGAGAATGTGATGATCTCAGTTTCCCGCGTGAGCGGTTTTGACAGGACGTGATGAGCGGTGGGTCCATTGTCTGACCCTGACTTGACCGAGCATGCGTAATCTTTGTTTTAACTACGCCTCCTTGATTTCCACGTGTAATGGGGGTAGTGGGGGACGGTTCGCGCTTCGGGTCCTCCACGTGTCGATCACGATGGGCGCCACTCGTCTGATAGGGTTTTTGCTGGCCGTTGGATTGCATCTTCTAGGACGGCGCCAATTAACGAGGGTTTAACTCATCAATGCCCATTGTTATGGACTTGGGTTTTGGAGAAGGAGGGAGCGCTGGAAGCATCAATCGGCTAGCAAACAAGCACACAGGGATGCAAGTTTTACCCAGATTCAGGCATCGTAGAGGTCCCTACTCCTGCTTGTTTGCTCGTGGAATTAATAGAGGAATCGAAGATTACAATGGTGCGTAGATGCAATCCGGCGAGGGTTGTGGAAACTAGGGTTGCGTGTGTCCTCCTCGCCGCCCCCTCCTAGCCTTTATATAGATAGGCTAGGTCTCAGGTAGCAGATCGAGTCGGTTACAGGTTAGGGTTTTCCCTTTAACTTTCTATCGTTAGCTTCTTCTTGTTCTGCAAGCGATCGAGAGTCCGTAGGTTACTCGAGTTCTCCATTTGGGCCTTGACGGTGCCGTGGGCTTCCGATGTATTCAGGACATATATACCAAGCTCGAGTACCTGTAGTGTATACCCATGTCAACAAGCATCAAAGCTTGGGGATGCCCAAGGCATCCCCTTCTTCATCAATAAAAATCTCAGGTTTCTTCCAAACACTTCATTTTTATTGTTTCATGCACAGTTGTGTTGTTCTTGGAGCGTCTTCGTTTTTTTTTTAGTTTTCGTTTGCTTGGTTTGCTTAGTTTTCTTGAGTAAATTGGTTGGACCCCCTCATTCATGCATTCGTTTTCAAATAAGGTTGGTTTGGATTGGAAAAGAGTAGGAAAAGTTCATGCTTAAGTGATAAAAGGAGTTTGTTTTTGACTGTGGCCTATGCTTTGTCATGTCATGCTTGGTATTGTTTTGGCTTTATGCTTAGTGATTATTGCTGTAGCATGACTTGTTATAAAAAATTGAGATTGCTTAATGTGTATTGGAAAAATCATGCGTTGTTTTAGCATATTAAAGCATAGTATTATGGTATTCTCCTTTGATGCTTTATTTGGGTTGACTTGGCGCATGCTCACACCATGTATGATTATCCCAAGTCACCATAGCCTTGATGATCCTTTAGATTTCGACTTGTAATATCACTTTATGCTTTGATTAATGATGTTTTGTCGCTCTGCATGATTATGGCCATTATTGCTCTCTTAGTAGGTCGCTCCAAGTCTTTTGCTAGCCTCCATAACCAAGTATGAGTTCCACTCATGCATCTGATGTCTACGCACTTCTATTCTTGTGGACAGTTGTTGGGCCTCCAAGTGCAGAGGTTTGTAGAACAGCAGCAAGTTTTCCCTTAAGTGGATCACCCAAGGTTTATCGAACTCAGGGAGGAAGTGGTCAAAGGTATCCCCTCTCAAGCAATCCTGCAATCAAAATACAAGAAGTCTCTTGTGTCCCCAACACACCCAATACACTTGTCAGGTGTATAGGTGCACTAGTTCGGCGAAGAGATAGTGAAATACAAGTGGTATGGATAATTATAAGTGGTAACGGTGATAGAAAATAGATTGAAGGCGTGGAAGAGACTAAAGGCAAACTGAAATAAAGAAGGAAGCAACCAAACATGTAACAAATCTAGTAGCAAACTGTGTTTCAGTGCTTAGAAACAAGGGCTAGGGATCATACTTTCACTAGTGAACACTCTCATATAAATATCTTCTCTTTATGATACTACTCTTGACTACTCTCCGGTTGGACACTCTAATCCATGGTAGGGCTATAACAACACACCTCAAAGTAAGCCTTTCCCATCTAGATAACCCCACACTGTCACCTTGAGTACTAGACGAGTCCAACAAACACCACAATTTCATAAAGACATCCAACTCCAAATATAACTCGTAACAAGTATTTGTAATCTCTAGCCTAAGTGCCACCATGGTGAGCATGTTGTCACTTTCACACACATGGGGAGATCAGAGATCTAATAAAGCACTTGAGCAGCAAGGTAGATCTACTTGATTACAAAGCTCATGATCACAATATGATCATGCATAGAGAGAGAGATGAACACATAGCTACCGGTAGAACCCTTAGCCTCGAGAGAGAACTACTCCCTCCTCATCATGGGAATCAGGAACGGTGATGGAGATGGTGGTGGAGATAGATGGAGATGGCTCCGGGGGCACTTCCCCATCCCGGCAGGGTGTCGGAACAGAGACTTTCTGTCCCCCGAATCTCCCCTTCGGTGGCGGCGGCGCTGCGGAACTTTTTGTGGATTTCTGATTGACTACTTAGGGTTTTCTCATTGGGAGGCATCTTATAGGCGAAGAGGCAAGGTCGGTGGGTGGCCAGGGGGCCCACACCATGCCCTGGAGCGGCCTGTGGGGACCCGCGCCCTGGGGTGGTGTGGCCACCCTGTGACCCCTCTCCGACTCTCCTTGTGGCTCCGTGAGTCTTCCAGGAAAATATCAACTTTGGCTTTTGTTTGGTCCAATTCCAAGAATATTGATTTTCTGACTTTCCTAGAACCAAAAACAGCAGAAAACAGGCAACTGGCACTGTGGCATCTTGTTAATAGGTTATTCTAAGAAATCATATGAAAAGTACTCCAAAGTGTGGACAAAACATAAGAAAGTAGATAAAACCAAGCATGCAACATCAAAAATTATAGATACATTTGCAATGTATCAGCATCCAACTCCTAAAACCAAGTTATTCCAAAGAGTACACCATACCTACCTATTAGCATTTGCTATTCCAAGCATATTCATGTTTTTATCTACCTTCCGAATTAAACTTGTTATGTGAAAATTAGTGATTAAAGCTCTCACGAACTAGATGGCACACTTTAATTTCTTTCACTTAATAAACTTGAACCATTGCATCCATATTTGTTGCATATATGCTTGCTCTTTATAAGTTGAAGTTAACAGAACCATGTATCCTGGGGAACACTTTCAACATTTCACTTGTACATTGTACCTAGTTGATATCATGTTCTTTTGCTTATGGATCCTGACGGTGTGAAATAAAAGGGGAACTTGTAAGATCATGGAGTTTGTATTTGTGTTAGAGAAATGCCTGGGCCGCTAGCCTAAGCCATGCCTAATCATGGTGGAAACTTGCAGCATAACCATAATGAGATTCTATGAAGCATCCTCAATAAAAACCTATGCAAATAGCAAATAAAAAGATCGCTGAGACGCTCATTGTCTGCTTGCCTTATCATTTTGATTATGGGATAGCTCCTGTATCATGTGCAAGGGGTAGCCCGTTGGCGGTTCTTTATGATACATATGTACTTACAATCACAAGAGCTTACTTGTGACTAAAGTGGAGTAGCATGAGGTTCGGTCTTCGTAAGTTAGGGGCATGAGATTTCAGCTTATAACTTGTCAAGCATATCCTCTTAGTTGTGTCACTTTAACCTGAATCGCCTAAAGATTCTTATGATAGGGCAATGAGAGCTAAAAGCTAATAAGTACCATAATTTTTGGAAGCTCTTTATGAAACTTGAATCCCTACTTCCTTCTATGAAGGCCTTTCTTTTACTTTTATGTTGAGTCTCCACCTTCTATTTTTATGCATCTACTTTGAGAGCATAGTGGCCATTCTTAGTTCTATGTGCATTGTCCCAAGACAGGTTGATTGATGCATAACTTTGATATTGCTTGTTCTTAAACTATTTGTATCTAGTCACCCTTATAAACTTTGAAGGTGTCCTATGCATTTATGTTTGCTACTCCATGAGGGACAAGCTGAATGCCACTATGCTATGTTTTCTTTATGTGAAACAAACAGACGTCTTGCAAAGAATTGTTATTCATGAATCTTTTGTTTGTGCCTTTCATGTTGCATGCATAGTTACTATGTCTTATTGTTAGAACTTCATCTTTCATGCTCATGTTTAGAGTACTTTGATCCCAGCTTTCAATGCTTGCAAATGGTTTGATCTTGATTGTGATGGTGCATGTCACCTCAAAAATTATTCTTTCTTTTTATCACTTACCTACTCGAGGACGAGCAGGAGTTAAGCTTGGGGATGTTGATACGTTGCTAACGTATCTATAATTTTTGATGTTCCATGCTTGTTTTATATCTACTTTCTTATGTTTTTCCACACTTTGGAGTATTTTTATACACTTTCTGGGACTAACCTATTAACAAGATGCGACAGTGCCAGTTGCCTGTTTTCTACTGTTTTTGGTTCCAGGAAAGTCAGAAAATGAATATTCTCGGAATTGGACCGGACAAAAGCCAAAGTCGATATTTTACTAGAAGGCTCATAGAGCCAGAAGACGAGACGGAGAGGGGCCATAGGGCGGCCACACCATGTGGTGGCGCGGGTCCACCCTAGCCGCCCACCGACCTTGCCTCTTCGCCTATAAGATGCCGCCCGATGCAAAAACCCTAAATCGAACAACCTCTAGCCATGAAAAGTTCCGCAGCGCCGTCGCCACCGAAGGGGAGATTCGGGGGACAAAAAATCTCTGTTCTGGCACCCTTCCGGGACGGGGAAGTGCCCCCTGAACCATCTCCACCACCATCTCCATCGCCATTGCTGATTCCCATGATGATGAGGGAGTAGTTCTTCCTCGGGGCTAAGGGTTCTATCGGTAGCTATGTGTTAATCTCTCTCTGTATGCATGATCATATTGTGATCATGAGCTTTGTAATCAAGTAGATCTAACTTGCTACTCAAGTGCTTTAATAGATCTCTGCTCTACCCATGTGTGTGAAAGTGACAGCGTGCACACCATGGTGGCACTTAGGCTAGACATTACAAATACTTGTTATGAGTTATATTTGGAGTTGGATGTCTCTATGAAATTGTGGTGCTTGTTGGAACCATCTAGTGCTAAAGGTGACAGTGTGGGGTTATCTAGATGTGGAAAGCGAACTTTGAGGAGTGCTGTTATAGCCCTACCATGGATTAGAGTGTCCAACCGGAGAGTAGTTCAGAGTAGTATCATGAAGAGAAGATATTTATATGAGAGTGTTCACTAGCGAAAGTATGATCCCTAGGCCTTGTTTCTAAGCATTGAAACACCGTTTGCAATTAGATTTGTTACATGTTTGCTTGCTTCCATCTTTATTTCAGTTTGCCTTTAGTCTCTTCCACACCATCAAAGTATTTTCTGACACCGTTGTCTTATATCCATACCACTTATATTTCACTATATCTTCGTCGAACTAGTGCACCTATACACCTGACAAGTGTATTGGGTGTGTTGGGGACACAAGAGACTTCTTGTATCTTGATTGTAGGGTTGCTTGAGAGGGATACCCTGGAGTCTCCGGCCCTTTGGAACATCCAGGTCGAGGGGAGACATTAACATGAGCTCCTGGCAAAACCCCAGAGTTAGGCCCGGAGTCTTCGCCCCTCTGAAAACTGGCAGAAACACCAATACTAAAACAATCATAACTTTTGCATCCGGACTCCGATTTTGATGATCTTGGGATCGATTCGAAGATAGTAACGAGATCTACAAGATTATATAGGGAACCATCATAGTCCAGCAAGGGAGGATAGAAAAAAATTATGAAAGGTTTAACCTATCTATAAAAGACCAACCGGTAAACCTCCAACATCGAAAACTCAATAGATAATGCATATGAAATCCGTTTTTGGTGAACTTGGGCTTGTCATGGATATTAACACAAGCTCTAAATCCTCTCGTGGATAAGAACCAAATAAAAACAAAGAAAGATGATACCAAGTATGCAAATATTTGAGCTCTCCAAAAGATATGATCAAGTTACTCACTCGAGAGCCCCTCTTGATAGTACGGTTATCTATCCTATAAATCAGTCTCCCAGCTAACAACATGAGACCGACAAAAGGTAAAACTATCATTATCAAATATTTGCCTTAAGCATTCCACTTGAGCTTGATATAGACGATCTTCTCCTCCTTAATATGGAACATCTTTCTTGATTTCTCTTGCTTGTGCCTGCTTGATGAAGACTTGTGAATTGCTCCCCCATACACATGGGAAACCACTTCTTTGAACTTGTATTCATAAAACCATGATCACCGAGAATGGCAAGCTTCAAGCATGTGATCTCCTAGAGATGGAGCATATTGAGCTTCCACTTTATTTCTTCTAACTCCATTAGGATGATGTATTGAAGATATTTATGAGGAACTCCATCTTCTTATTCAAGACACCCTTGATCTTATTTACTTTATTCTTCTTCTTCTTATAATTCTCCAACATGATTCCAATAGGCCCAAAGCCCTTGTACATTGCTTATTCTTCTTCATTTCTTCTACCTTGAAGCCAACACATGGTCCAAGCAATGCCAATGGACAATTCCTACAAGTGTAACTCAATGCACATGTTAGTCCATAGAAATTGTCATTAGTTGACAAAACCACACATGGGGCACACATCCCCTTTCAATCTCCCCCATTTTGGTAATTTATGGCAATCCCTTTGAGAGGGTTTATATAAGGAATTTTAACAAACAAAATGGTTGCACCAATATCAAATATTACACAAGTATGTGATGTTGCAACAACCACAATATATAAAGTAAACTCCCCCACAATCTATGCACGTGTGATGAACTTGAATTTCATTTGCATATATTGCCACTCATTACCATTGGTAGAGTTTCCTCTATATATTAAACATGCAAAGCAACGACAAAGATGCAAGAGCATGAGAGGCAAATGGTTAAGAAAAAAACCAAAGCATAAACCAACTTCCCTTAAACCCTGTAAAAACTTCTACCTCATTGGCACCGATTGCCAAAATGGGTGAAAAGTTCTAGACGACCAATATAGTGAGAATTACTCCAAAGGTGTGCATTTGCACATATCCAATTATGAATACTTGGGAGGAAGTAAAACTATATTGAGGACCCAAAGATTGCAAAAGAAGTAAAACAGAAGAAGTATCAACAAATCAAGAAAGCAATGAGAAGACCCAAACTAACCAATTAAGTACAACAAGATATTATGATAAGATCAAATGAGCTTTTAAATGAAAATAGAGAAGCTCCCCAAGATTTGTGCACAGATTATAATAATTGATTTTGAATACAATATGCACAAATATGGACTCCTCACTCCCCGTAGATACTTAAAACACAAAATATGAGCAAGAAGGCAAATGAGTATTCTTAAATGAATAAGAGGATCTCCCCAAATATTATGCATCAATTATAATAATTGCATTTGGAAACAATGTGCACAACCATGGAATCCTCACTCCTCCAAACTCATTTAACAATACAAGGCATGAGAGAACAAAATATGAGTACCCAAAGATGCAAACAATTGAGACAAGCACTCACCGGCAAATAAATTTGGAAGCCACCGAAGAATCAAAATTAAATAAAAGGTGGTCTCCAAGCAATACAATATCAACTAAAGATTTATCTTCTCTTATGTGTATAAGTTTCTAGGTGGATAACATCATAAAGACATATGCCAATGAAGAAATAAGCACACACACACAAGGTAGATACTCAAGAAGGCACATCAAAAGCAAAAGGAAGTCATAGAATATACCAACAAGATTTTTGCTTGAAAGCATGGCCAAAGGCTCAATTTTATATTTTTCCATATTAATGAACTTCAAACACCAATGCACTAGATGCATCAGAACTATCACCAAGGGAAAATGAGATAGTTGGGATGTATCAAGAGAGGCAATAAGTATCACAAAGAAAGAATCAACTTTGCAAATATCTCAATATTGCACACGAGAGAAACCTAGGAAGAGATAGGAAATAAAATTGCTAGATCGACATATTTGGGGTCGGTGTATCATGAGCATGATTTTGTATAGTCCACATTGTATGCAAGAAAATTCACAACCAAAGCATCGGTGTATCTAAACTTAATCATATTTACAATAAAGAGTTCACTTTAAAACCAAAGCAAGAACCACAACAATTGCAAATACAAAAATTCATGCCAAGATGCAACCTACAAAAGGTTGGAAGCAAGATATATATATATATATATAGTGCATGAGAAAGAGATACTTGTTATCGAGATATCAATGGTAGGATGTAGTAGATATGAGTTCAATGATCATTCTAGCTTGCCTCCAATTATCATGTAAGACACCACTTCTTCCTAAGTGATGATACAATCATCCAATATAGTCCCCAAACATATTGGGTCCAACATAGTTAGAGAAACTACAATACATAGGAGAGACTCGACATAAATATGGGCATATTGATATGAAATTGAATTTCATGCACATCTTAGACAATTAGGATTTGGTGGAGTTTCCCCTATATACTGGATCAAGAAGCAAGCATGCCATAATATATACAAATAGAAACTATGCATGCAAACAACTTTCAAGAACCAAAAGGAGATACAATTTGAACAAAAACACTAAGTAAACCAAGAAGTCACACAAAAGTGTGGCACTACAAAAGGTTGTTAAAATTATATCAAAGAACCAAATCAACACATGAAAGACCACACGTTCAACAAATGAACTAGGCAAAGACAAAGAGCAAAATATATACAAACACACAAATGCTCTAGGATTTATCTCATTATAAAAGGTTAAAACAAGAAACAAGGAATGAGACAAAACCAACTCCCAGAAAGAGCAAGGTTCCAACAAATAAACCAAACCCTGCACACTTTTCATGATGGCACAAAATACCAAAAGGAAAGATTGAACTTCGAAGAACATAATACAAGATATGGATCAAAACAAGAAGCATAAAAAGGAGTGTTCTAAATAATAGGAGAGCTTCCCCATGAATAGTGCATTATGTAGGAGTTTGCTTTTGAATGCAAGATGCAGACAAATGGGATCATCACTACTACTTACATTAAATAAAACACAAGAGAATGCCAATAAAAACAAATGATCCCAGAAGACACAAGAAATACATGGGAGTCAACACATACAAACAAAAACCAATGTAAATATGATCAATAAATTCTACCATATATGGAGTACCAATTGTCCAAAGACAATAAGTGTAGGCACAATTTCCTAAGGTAGCTTGCAAGGATATCCAAGATTAAATTTATAACATAATCATATGGAAACATATAAGAATTAAGCTCGATACTTAGATAGAGAATATTGATAGCTCCAAATAGCTACACAATCATTAATGATTAGAGTAACTTGAAGCAAATGGTTTCCATGGAGGATATAGAGGTCCAAATATGAGGAAACACATCCCAAGAAAAACTCTCATAAACAAGATCCAAAAGATGAGCAACAAAGGCATTCAAGCAAATATGAACTTGTCTGAGCAATGTGCCACACAGGAGCTAGATAATTATCAATATCAATTCTAAGTGGCACTACCTCAATTGTTCACATTTTTTCAGGATTGTAATATGCACAAAGCATATGACTCCCCCATAATGTGATAAACCATAAATTATCAACAAGAGATAAAAGATCCAAATAGAGATAATTAATGGACATATAAAACTTGAATTTCTCATGAGAATGACATACCACATAGAGACTAGATAATCTTGCAATATCAATACTAAGTGGTATTCCTCATTTTCACACATTTTTAGGATTGTGGAATGCCCAAGCATAACACTCCCCCAAAATGGGATATTCCATTAATCTCTCACAAGAGCGATAGAGATACCAATTGAATTAAATAAAAGCTCCCACACAAGAAACACACATACATGGTGTGCAAACCAACAAACACAAATATACTTGATAACTCAATATAAGTAAGTGGTAAGAACAACATATACAAAAACATGAAAGGTACAAAACCAACACATGCATACGGGGGAAAGTATCTTTCAATGTAAATGAGTTAAGAACATGTTACCACAAGAAGAAACATTGGATAAAATATATGATATAATATTCAAAATGACTTGGATCAAGTAAATATAATATATGAAGATCCCTCAATTCTTCATGATGTAGCCAAGTCTCCAATGCCCTCCAATTACACCTATTGATAAAGTTTTAGCTTGTTGGTCTTCAACCAAGTTGGGTTCTAAGAAGTTAGTCATAATAGGCTTGGCAACCTAAATGGTTCTTTTCTTGGAATAACTTTGAGTACTGATACGTTGCTAACGTATCCATATTTTTTGATGTTCCATGCTTGGTCTTATCTACTTTATTATGTTTTGTCCACACTTTGGAGTACTTTTCATATGATTTCTTAGACTAACCTATTAACAAGAGCCACAGTGCCAGCTGCCTGTTTTTTGCTGTTTTTGGTTCCAGGAAAGTCAGAAAATGAATATTCTCGGAATTGGACGGGACAAAAGCCAAAGTCAGTTTTTCATCGAGGGACACCTAGAGACAGAATACGAGACGGAGAGGGACTGGGGCCCGACCACACCACATGGCCGCGCGGCCAGGCCTGGCCCGCGCCAGGGGTGGTCTGGCCGCCCCAGGCATCCCCTCAGCCTCTCCTTCCGCCTATAAGTTGCCTCTGATACAGAAACCCTAAGTACCTGATCAAAATTTCATGAAAGAGTTTGTAGCCACCGTCGTCTCCATCCCTAGATCGGGAGGGATCTGAAGCTCTTCCCGGCACCCTGCCGGAGAGGGGAATTCACCCTGGAGGCCTTATTCATCATCATGCAAGCCTCTGGTGTGATGCGTGAGTAGTTCATCTCTGGACTATGGGTCCATGTAGTAGCTAGATGGCTGGTTCTCCTCCTTTGTGCTATCATGTTTAGATCTTGTGAGCTCCGTTCATGATCAAGATCATCTTGTAATTTTGCATGTTGTGTTTGCGGGGATCCAATGGATATTGAGATGCTATTTCAGATTGATTATTGATTCTATCATGTCTTTGTTATTTGTGATCTTGCATGCTTTCCGTTGTTAGTAGCTATCTTGGCCAAGTAGATGCTAGCAACTCCAAGAGTTAGTATTTATGCTCGATAGTGGGTTCATGCCTCTGGTAATCTGGGGAAGTGACAGAAATCTCTAAGGTACTAGATGTGCTGCTGCTACTAGGGAGAAAACAACAATCCTTTGTTCATAGAACAATCGTATTGTTTACTTTACACACAATTCGTAATGCAATTATCCGTTGCTTGCAACTTAATACTGGAGGGGGTTCGGATGATAACCTGAAGGTGGATTATTAGTCATAGATGTAGTTGGATGGCGGTCTATGTATAATGTTGTAATGCCCAATCGAATCTCAAAGGAGTCAAGATGATTAGTATATGCATGTACTGCTTTCTCGATGTTTGTCAATTGCCCCACTGTAATTTGTTCACCCAACATGTCATCTATCTTAAGGAGAGCCACCACTAGTGAACTATGGACCCCGGTCCTTTCTTTTACCATCAATCTACAATCAAATGTTTACTGCTTTGTGTTTACTTTCTGCAAACTATTACTTTCTTTCACTCGACATGTTTAATCCTTTGTTTTCAGTAAAACCGGTGAGATTGACAACCTCATCGCAAGTTGGGGGTAGAGTTCAGTGGTTGTGTTGTTCAGGTCTCCACGTTGCTGCTGACACCGGTAGTGCGCCCTGCCAAAGTTCAGCTAGCTACACCGTTGGGGTGTTTCCTTACTCCTACTGGATTGATAACCTTGGTTTCATAACCGAGGGAAAACTTTCTTCTGTGCTCATCATACCTTCCTCTTGGGGTTCCCCAATGAGCTCGATATATTTTGGGCCATCAAGTACCAACAAATTTGGCAAACACATTGCCAACCTCATCCTTACAAATAGAATAAGCTTCATCAATCATGATAGGGTTGGATGAGGAGTTACCAATGGTGCATGAGGAAGAAATATGCCCCTTCTCGTGACATATGTAGCAAGGTCTTGTCTTGCTATCTTTCTCCTTAGGTGATGCCACAACTTGAGGAAGAGCTTGAGTCTTCTTGGAAAGAGGCCCATATCTAGCTTGAGGTAGAGCTTGAGGTTGCTTCCCTTGTTGCTTCTCACCAAGCTGATTCTTCTTCAATGGGCAAGATATAACATGATGCCCTTCTTCCTTGCACTTGAAGCAAAACAATGTTGGCCAGATTCTTGACTTGATCTTGGCCATTCTTCTTGTTGCCCTTGAACTTATTCTTGTTAGTGGACTTGTTCTTGATATTGGAGTTTAATCCAAGTCCACTCTTGTCATTGGGGGATTTTTGCACACTCAAGATGTTGTTGAGTATGGCCTTCCCTTTATGACCCTTTTTCAAGTCATTCTTCGAAGTGACTTGAGACCCGAGCTCTTTGATTTCCTCTACATGGTTAGTATCAATAATAATACTAGATGAAGTAGATGATTCATTTTAGAGCAACAAGGCAAGGAATGTAATTCATCACAAGATGTAGCAATAGCATGAGTGGATGAATTACTAGAACTAGCACATGACAGTAAGACATTTGGAGTGGATATAGTGCTAATGTCCACATGAGGCTCACAAGATGTTACCTTTGACATAATAGCCTCATGAGCCCACTTTATCCTACCATGGGAGACTATAAGTTCCTCATGCGAGGTTGAGAGCTTAACATGAATTTCTTCCAATTTACCATAGTTCATAGTTAGCAAAGCAAGTTGAGCCTTGAGATCAACATTCTCCTTCAAAATAGATGCTTCACAAGAAATAGAGTTAGTAGCACAAGCATCATCATCAATAGCAAGAGGTTAGGGCAACTTGGGAAGCTCTTTTGAATATGAAGTTTTAAGTTGCTCATGTGACTCGGTGAGTTTGATGAGCTCACTCTTAACGACCCGAGAGCCATTTTTGAGGTGCTTAAAATCCTCAACAAGTTTAGCATGGGAAACTACAAGTTCATCATTTTTAGTTTTCAAAACTTTTGCCACCGTAAGTTCTCTATCATGGTTTTCCTTTAATCTAGATAATTCAAGAGAAAATGTCTCCTTAAAAGATTCCTTGGTGGTTTGTTCTTCTTCAAGGGAAATCCTTACACTAGTAGAGAAAACCTTATCCCCGGCGGACCCAAATGGCCTACCGCCGGTGCGTACGGACTCACCGGCGACCATCTCGCCAGCGGTAATGCCACATCATCAGCGCGTGTTATTATTCGCTGGGGATAATTTTCGTTATCACCGGCGAATATACTTATTCGCTGGAGGTACTTCCCCCACCTTAGCCAAACCCCTACTCACGGGGGGTACTGCATCTGTTCGCCGGTGGTTCTCTTCAGGAGCAAACATAAATTTTGCATGTCTACTTTTGTTAATAGAAGAAGAATCATTGAGAAAGATTTTTCATTTGATCATTTGAATCATGCAAATAAGTTTTCTTAGTTTTTAGTATAGTTATTTAAAGAATATTAACAACAGTAAAAAATTGCTCGAAATACATCATATATACACCAGAATATACACAGTATACACAGTAATATGCACGGAAATACCAGAATGACAGTAAAATGTACACATCAGTGACACAACATATACATGTTCTTAAGCAACATTGGTTCATAGCATTATCTAGAGTTCACTCATCTTCACCCTCGTCAGAAGAGTCAGGAGGAAAGCAAGTGAAATAGATGATGTCATAATGATGACTGAGCAAAAACTTGAACTCCCGTCCCTCTTGCATGTCGTCGTACAAGATGAGGAGTCTGTTCCATCCAGGACCACTAAAATATGTTCGGACCTCCCCGTTGGTGACCCTAACTTGGTACATCATATCGGGATGATTATGATGCATCAAAGTGACACTAAACATGACAACATCTTCCATGCTTCTATGGAGATGGTTGATGGGTGCATATTTGCATCATGTTTTATATTATTATTTTGCATTGTAGATGTAGGATCTTGGTATTTTACAGCGTTCGCGCGCATGTTTTATGTCTGTTTTGACCAGGATCAGGACAGATGATGGATACAATGGACACAATCCTTGGAGCAGTTGTATTGGGGAGAAAAGGAGTCAAAAACAACGTAAGTCGCATATTTGGGAAATATCAATAATACCAGAAGAAAACCTGATGCGATCATGGCTTACAGACGGTTCAACGACCAACTATACGACCAGAACACTTTTTTCCGGCCGTATAGTTCCGGTTGTATAGTTGGCGCCGCCATCGCGTCCTCAAATAGTTTCACCCCATGCAACTAGATCGGAAAGACGACATACAGAACACCGAGAAATCGCCGAAAACCTCAGCTCAGGAAGGAATCTGGAGGGGGAACTCACCCAAGGGATCCATCTTCGCCCTACGTAGATCTGGGAGGCCAAGGCATCGATCTTCACCTTCATCAACCGCTGCACCACCATCATCTCCATCCATCCCATCTTCACCCATCTAGATCTTGTTGTAATTTTCGTACTCATTGTGGATTTATACAATAACTATTCATTTACAATCGATCCCATTACCATTGTTATGATGTTGATTGCCTCCATGTCTGAATAGATCTTTAGTTCTTGGGGAGATGGAGAAACCCTATCATATGATTGAGATAAGATAGAGATTATTATGTTATACATCATTATGTTTATGAGTTAATTGTCTTCATCTTGATGTTGGGAGTTGTGCACCTACTTAATATTTGCCTCCTATGGGGACTCGATGAAGGGTATTACTTGTTAGTAGATGGAGGGATGATAGCACTTACTGTGACTATGAAGCTATTGTCATTCTTTACGTACTAACTTGGGGAATCAAGAAGAACTCATAAAGCCATGTCCATGCCATGGGAGAAATCCCTTAATAGCGGGATAATACGATTGATGTCGTTTATCTGTCGTCTATGGTTATGAACGATGATGTGAGCAGTGGTTGCTACCTATTTGTCCATATATGGTGCTCCTCCCACATACATACATATCATGAGAATATTCGTTATAATAATCTTGATTGCTTGGTCTAAATTGCTAGCGGTGTATCCACCACTCCCTGAGAATGCCTTTTTTCCTATTGCGGTTCTAAGTTCTTTTACATACGTGATTCTTACTTTCTGCATTAAGTTTTACTTTACTTTACTTGCTTCATTCAACCAAAAACCCCAAAACAACTCTACTTTGTTTGCATCTTAAATTTATTCCTTAAGCACTTCGTTTAGTTTTAGTTAAAAGCATTTTAGTCTTTCGCCTACTGCTCCCTGTGGGATCGATATCTTTATTTCAAAACTAGCTACAAACGATCTGTGATCTTGTAGTCATCAATGGTCCATGAAGCCATGTCATGCACCACAAGGGATTGACCGAGTAAATCATAGGATAGAACAATTAGTCGTGATTTTCATTCAACATATATATTTACATTCTCCACATATGAATTTTAGAGAACATACCGTCCTAACACCAAAGTTTGTAGGGAGCGGCATGGTAATCTTTCTATCCATGGAATGCCAATTATTTTGACCG
Source organism: Avena eriantha (assembly GCA_910589775.1). Lineage (NCBI taxonomy): Eukaryota > Viridiplantae > Streptophyta > Magnoliopsida > Poales > Poaceae > Avena > Avena eriantha. Next base: position 527,451,482 of record OU342740.1, on the reverse strand, counting down.
CAATTGCCGCACGCTTCTTCCCTATAATCCACTATGCATATATTGAGAAGAAAGTCGCATAAAAAAGAATGCATGTATAGAGTAAACGACATATAATACGATGGTCAACTACATAGCTAGCTTACTGTTGAATATCATCATCAAGGGGCATGTGCATGTAGTAGATTACAGCTGCTTGATGAATGAGAAAGATCTTTATCTTGTCTCTGTATTGCTTGTCATGCTCATTCAAGAAGTTTATCCAGCCATGTCTGCTAAAAGATGTCCTGATCGCTATGTTGGTGACTATAACCACGTAACTCCTGTCGAGATCATCATCTGACATCAAAGTGACCTCAAACACGACATCTTCAATGGTGTTTCTATATAAATGATCCACGAAGTCTCGTCGCCAAGCGCAAGGGATTGACTAAGAAAAACAATAACAATAGAACAAAGTTCATGGTTTATTTTCGATTCTATATAGACATCCATGGTACTGTGTATTTCAAAACACATATCGTCCTAGCCTCAAACCCGACAGGGAGCACTATGGGCAACTTCTTGTCCAGGCACCTCCCCAATGGTTGAGCATAGTTGTTGCACACTTGATCCATTCTATATTTATCAAGAAATAAGACACATAGTAAACATAGTTATAAAGTAAGTAGCACAAATAAATTCTAGCATAATAATTGAACATAAAACACCACAAAGTCTAGCAAGTATTCGTATTATTAAAATGTAAATAAGATAAAGTAAAACAATCTATTACTAGGCAAGCAAACAAATACCAATACTATAAATGTGTTTTTGGGTTTTAGTTTGTGTTTTCTAATAGAGAAAGTATTTTTGGATTTTCGAAATATTATAAATGATATCTATGGTGTTGGAAAGATGTTTCTTATGATTTAAAAAGGACCAGGGTTCATGGGTTCACTTGTCTAATCTTTTTTTAAGTGGTAGTGGATATACAAGCAATATAATATTGAGGAAATTTATTTATATGTTTGATAAGCATTCATATGGGCATCATGTACTATCATAGATATGATGCAACAAATCTCCCTTATGATCCTTAAGGAAGGCAAAACTCCAAACAATCTTGAATTAAGAATTAACAGAGCATAGCCTTAGGTATTTTGACATAATGTTTGAATAATAAGTATGCTACTTTGACCAAGCAAGATTATCAAGCTGTCACAAGATAATTATAGCACATGAATTCACTTTATACCTAGTGAGGTAAAAAAGATAGGTAAAAACCATAGTACATCTTGAATAATTTTGTTGTCATTATTCAATCATTACCACCATGTTACTCCAAACTAATACACACATTCCCCCACACATGTTTTTGCATACAAGTTGGATCAAAACAAGTACAGAAGAATGGGGTACATGATATGCATCTATCAATACATATTACCCATAAATAGTCATATAAAAACTCATAGAATAAATATCCACCACTTAGGAATTACATATATGACCATAATCATGTTGGGCAGCTCATATGGTACTATATTTATGATAGAACAAGAGAGAAGTAGATCAAGCTATAACCATAACCTCATACTCCAGAGGTGGACTGCCCCCTCTTCATCATAGTGATGATGGCGGAGATGTTGGAGAGGGTAGAGATCCCTCCGGTAGCGAATCCGGTGGAGATTTGCCCTCTAATATTCGCTAGTTCTGCCTCTCTTTTTGTGTTTTAATGTTTCTGCAGCACTTTTCTCCAGACATGCATAAGGGGACCTTTACATTGCCGTTTTTAGGTCAAGATGAGTTTGTGGGAGAAATATTAAGGCGGATTGGATGGCCGAGGGAAAAACGAGTGTAGGTGGCGCGTGCACTAGGGTGGGTCGTGCCACCCTACCTCTTTTGGGCCTCCTGGACCTTATGGTGAGGTTAAACTGCTCTAGGTCCTTCCTTTTTGCGATATATGGACTATCCTAGAATCCTAGCTCCTTTTGACTTTGTTTAGGTCCCTAAAAGATAAAAATACACAAAACAGGGTTTTCTTGTACTGCATAGTTATATCCAAAAGCAAGGGGATCATAGGTAAATTCCCAAAATCAATATTTAACATGGATATAACATTATATAAGTTGCCAATATGTGGGAATATGTATCAATAAACTACAAAATTTGTGTATGCATTTTACATGCATCAACATCCCCAAGCTTAACCTATGCTCATCCTCGAGCATGAAGGTGATAAAACTGAAAATGGACTTTGGAGTTTGTTGCTTACCTTAGCTAGCAAGTATCACAAATAGTTAAATGGTCCATACATCAACGAGTAAAAATAAACAAGCATACTATAAAGTGATACTTCTCATAATATCCATACATGTCTAACAAAATGTATAATGAATAAAGTACCATGGACAATGTTTTACAATCCTTCACACAAAAAAAGTATGTATGCATATATGTAGACGATCCTATGGTTAGAATAAAGGCAATAGAAGGATAAATGCATTAGGCTAGTATGCAGATAATATCATATACAAGACACACCTAGCTTCCAAACACCATCCCTTATGTTTATGGTTGAATCAAGTTCATCATTAGTGTTTGGTTCCATTGTCCCTCATTACCTGATTATTTTTGGCATTCTTATTTTTGGCACTTTTTGCTTCTTCTCTCACCTATTTCTTTGTTTCTTCTTTTTCCTTTTTCACTTTTTGTATTTGCTTGATATTTGAGAGGCTTAGCCTCCTGCATACTCACTCTCTCACTTTGTTCATGTCATCAATGGAGGGGTTTTGCCCTCATCTTAGCGTTGGTACCCCTACTTGGAGGGGTTTTTGTAGGGGTTCCGCGTATGAAAACAATAAAATTTTACCCTACGCCCCTGAACCCTTAATGTTGCTAGGACCTATCTATTAGTAATATAGTAACGGGAGGGGCTTTTCGCGAACTTACCCTTGAAGACCGAAAAACGTTGTCAATGCTCAGGAGAGCGTGGTTGATGTAGACGAGCCGAAGCCGACCTTAAGGTCGTGATGAAGTCCTTGCGCTCCTGTGGCTCCAATGACTTGAGTGCCTCAAGTGCGACACCTCGCGGGGAGTTACACACGTCCGGTGCCTGGCGATGATTCCCGCTTCCCCGATCCAGTAGTAGTTGCGGAAGTAGAGCTCCTGGATCCGAATCCCGTAGCGCGACGGCGCTCCACGGTGAAGATATCTCTCGTTCGCGCAGTCCAGACTTGGGACCATGGTCATAAGAGAGAGAGATATCAATTGGAGGTCTTCCCAAAAGTGAGAATACCTTTATTGAATTTGTGTGTATTTATCTGGCCAAATACCCCCACTATATATAGGGGGAGAGGGGGTACACCCTCCCTCAAAGTCCCGGGATGGGACTAATCATGGGAGAGGGGTGGGGTGGCGCGCCGGCCAGCCCCCACCATGGGCCCCACGTGGGGGAAGGACCACTAGGGTCGCCGACCACCCGCTAGGCCCTTCCTAGGGGTGGGATCCCGTCTTGGGCCTTTTCCCCTCCGGGGTTTGGCCCATTAAGCCTTTTTGACCTTTAATTGATTTTCTCTTTATTAAATAATTATGAATAAATGATTAAATCAATATTTAACATTCACTCACATATTATTCAATCTCCGTGGTTATGGAACACCTTCCATCTCCACTCCAGACATCCTCCAGACTTACCAAAACCCTTCTGGTTTTCTCTCCACTATTCTTCAGCGATTCTTCCAATCCTATAAACACTCTCTAAGCATCATCAAGCCCTTAAGCGTGATATCCCACGGTTTGGGAATACTCCAGACATGGTCGGGACACTCTCGCACCAATGATCAACAGAGGGACCTGGATGGCCATGTGACCCTTGTGCGTTCCACGAAGATCTTTCGTCATTTGAACCGGGACAGTGATACGTTGCAAACATGTCCATAATTTTTGATGTTCCATGCTTGGTTTTATCTACTTTCTTATGTTTTGTCCACACTTTGGAGTATTTTTATACACTTTCTTGGATTAACCTATTAACAAGATGCCACAGTGCCAGTTGTCTGTTTTCTGCTGTTTTTGGTTCCAGCAAAGTCAGAAAATCAATATTCTCGGAATTGGACCGGATAAAAGCCAAAGTCGATATTTTACCGGAAGACTGACGGAGCCAGAAGACGAGACGGAGAGGGGCCACAGGGTGGCCACACCACCCCTAGGTGCGGGTCCCCCTTGGTCGCGCCAGGGCATGGTGTGGCCCCCCTGACCGCCCACCGACCTTGCCTCTTCGCCTATAATAAGCCTCCCGACGCGAAAACTCTAAATCGTCAACCCTCCAGCCACGAAAAGTTCCGCAGCACCACTGCCACAGAAGGGGAGATTCGGGGGGGCAGAAATTCTCTGTTCCGGCACCCTGCCGGGACGGGGAAGTGCCCCCGGAGCCATCTCCATCGATCTCCACCACCATCTCCATCGCCGTTGTTGATTCCCATGATGAGGAGGGAGTAGTTCTCTCTCAAGGCTAAGGGTTCTACCGGTAGCTATGTGTTCATCTCTCTCTCTATGCATGATCATATTGTGATCATGAGCTTTGTAATCAAGTAGATCTACCTTTCTACTCAAGTGCTTTAATAGATCTCTGCTCTCCCCATGTGTGTGAAGTTGACAGTGTGCACACCATGGTGGCACTTAGGCTAGAGAGTACAAATACATGTTATGAGTTATATTTGGAGTTGGATGTCTTTATGAAATTGTGGTGTTTGTTTGAACCATCTAGTGCTCAAGGTGACAGTGTGGGGTTATCTAGATGCGGAAAGTGAACTGTGAGGAGTGTTGTTATAGCCCTACCAATGATTAGAGTGTCCAACCGGAGAGTAGTTATGAGTAGTATCATAAAGAGAAGATATTTATATGAGATTGTTCACTAGTGAAAGTATGATCCCTAGGCCTTGTTTCTAAGCATTGATACACCGTTTGCAATTAGATCTGTTACATGTTTGCTTGCTTCCATATTTATTTCAGTTTTCCTTTAGTCTTTTCCCACATCAACCACATGCCAGCAAGCTATTTTCTGGCACCATTACCACTTATAATTATCCATACCACTTGTATTTCACTATCTCTTTGCCGAACTAGTGCACCTATACACCTAACAAGTGTATTGGGTGTGTTGGGGACACAAGAGACTTTTGTATCTTGATTGCAGGGTTGCTTGAGAGGGGATACCTTTGACCACTTCCTCCCTGAGTTCGATAAACCTTGGGTGATCCACTTAAGGGAAAACTTGCTGATGTTCTACAAACCTCTACACTTGGAGGCCCAACAATTGTCTACAAGAATAGAAGTGCGTAGACATCAGACAGTCGTGTCTTATTCCCTTTGTCTCTCTGTACTTTCATTGCCCGATATCTAATCAATGACATCACCATGTCGTGTGCGATCTCGTTACCGAACAATGCTACTTGACTCGTTCCGACAACTGATATCCCTGTGATCAAATCACACGCTGCGCGGCTATTGGATATAACCTCTCCGAGTGGGCCCTTGAGTATATTCCCGTCACATGGACGGACAAATCCCGCTCTTGACATATATTGCCTCTACGGTTTCCTCTGAGTACCTGAACACACCTTTATAACCATTGTATTACCAAGTGGCGCTTGATGCTATCTAAGCACTCTCGGGAGACAGTGAATGATATAGCCTCACGGTCTAAGGAATAGTCTACGAGGATCCATTTCTAATCATCATAACTTGAACTTCGTGACATGATCGGGTCACGATGTTTAGGTTGGGTATTGGTTCATCATCTCATTCTCAGAATGACTCCATTTCCAACTGGCATAAATGCCACATGATCAGGAAACTTGATCATCTGTTGACCAATGAACCAGTGACTGGAGTTTCACTAGGAACCCCTGGTTTTTTATATATCACACGTGTATTAATGTTTCACTCAATACAGTTATAGCATGATATAAAACTTAATCATAAACTATATGAAATATGCTAATAGTCCTTATAACTATTTGACTCTAGGGCATATTTCCAACAGTCTCCCACTTGCACTAGAGTACAAATACACTGGCTGCATTTGTTCTTAATCATTGGCACCATATCCGGTACCCTGAACATGCTTGCTCATGGAAGAGGTTAAGTCTTGGGTTTGTACTTTATAGTCCCAAATCCTTTGTAACTTACTAATGTCACCTTGATTGACATTAATACTTTATCATCACATGATAACATCTATGTGTATGCATCGTCGCTATGGCAGCAAAACGAGGCCTGATTCCAGGAGCCTACAGTGACTTTAGACCAACCTCGAGGGATTTCTCATGGGCACTGTGCCCTGGGACACATCATTCTATGTTAAAAGCGAACTAGCCCCGCCATAACATTATGCAACACTTTAGATGGTACCCTTATCATCGAAACACTAGTGCACTCTGTGCAACTTTCGATATTTTGTTCACCTCGCTTCCTACTTGACTTTAATCGGTATTACAGGAGTTTCCAACATATTCCCTTATAACATAACCCTTTATGATTTAAGATATGTCATCCTTTTACGGATTTGGAAAATATGTCTACATTTCTCTATTAGACACTATGGACAAACTTAGCTCAACGTTCTGTGATTCAAACTTAATCACTTTTAAACGTTCCTTATTGGATCATATATTATGTTAAGTTATCATCATGGTTTTCTAAGATAGAACCTATGTCTTAACATAGTGGATGATGATCATCCTTTTCTGTCTTTCAACCATTGATGTTAGACTTAATACTATTCCTAATTTGAGTTATTAAGGACGAGTTCCTTAATTAACTTCTATTCTGAAACCCTTTTCAGAATCCCTTAAGGAATACTACAAAATATCATAATACACCTATTATCAACTTCTACACCTTATAAATCATTATTTATAAGTATTTGCGCTTTTATTCTTAACACACTTAAGAATTACTCCTATAAGCTCCCACTCAAAATATGTCTCTAACATATTTGGGTACGAGTCACTACTCTTACTCAAACTATGTTCCTACATATTTGAATTTGAGACTTGTATTGCTCCCACTCAAAAATATGTCATTCACATATTGTTTTAGGAATACTTTCATAGCTCCCACTCAATTTCATGCAAATTGCATATCCACTCACTATTTCGAACAACTTCAAAATCCTTTGATCAAATCTCAAACTTGGAGATTTACTATGAGACACTAGTACTTTTACTAGTTTTGAATCCACTAGACATTAAGCACACATGAATCAAATTCATTTGAATTCGTCCAATACTTGAAAAATTGTGCTTTTGTCATTCACCCCCTTTTCCACTATGGCTTTGTAGTCATTTGGAAAATTCAAGTAACCCCTTTTACTTGTGAGATTCAACAACGAATTGCTTTCTAATCTCAAGTGAATTTTGCTTCTAGGATTTCTCATAATTCTAGTTTACCATTATTTCCATAGTGGTTCGTAGGTATGTCATATTCTGGTAATCATGACAAATGATTCACAAATGTCTCCATACAAGATATGGGTTACATTTTTGAATCCTACTTCATGTAGTGAAAACACTAGTGGGGAAAACACAATGATCATTATCATTGATTCTTTCCTTTGTGAAGAGAATCGTCCAGGAACGTTTTTCGTTGTGCTCCTCAACACTCTGATGCAGGGATTTGAATCCTCATCGTGTTTTTCACTATCTTCCATTTGCTCCATAATCGAGAAATATCACTAAAAGTGAACTTTCTCAAGAATGCACCAAATCCAAGCAATACTAGTTTTGCTTGTCTTTTGGTTTCAGCTATGGATTTCGTATTCAAAGTTTCCAATGAATACTCTACAAGGACTTATTCATTATTGTTTTGGTTATATCGAATAACCCCAACACTTTTACGACTATCCACACTAGATATGAAGCCGCTTTAACGAATTCTTATGGTTCACTATATATTCTAATCGAGTGCTAACTATTTCTAACTTATGGTATCTACATATACACTACAACGATTTATTTGGTGCCATCTATTCACCCATTTTGATATCTAATATCATATTGTGATGCTTTGCATTTTGACGTTTCAAAACACTTTGCATTCCACAATTTCTTTTATGCCATTCTTATAAAGTTGAATTTCATTACTATTGATCAAATCGTAGTAATTAGATTCCCTTTTATATTTATACCCTTTGTTGATGAAACAATTTGATCATACCAAATAATTTCATACTCATGTTTCTTTTGGTAAACTTCTTTACACATTTAAACAATCAAATAATTATAATTACCATTTTGTTAAAACACAATACATCGAATATGTATTTACTTTTAATAATTCATTAAACACTTTGTATTCAAGTAATACTCGGTGTTCAAGTTATTTTGCCGAACTTAGGCATGATTTATATGTGATAAGAAATCGAATGACTTTCACATATTATCAACATAACTTTTGAATTTAAACAATGGTTTCATTCATTAATGAAATATCATTAAGTTGGGTATTTTTAAGGCATTTCAATATTTTACAAATGTTCATGCATTATCAATTAGTTTCAAACAACAAGGATAATTCACATATAATCAAACAAGATATGAACACAAATAGAAATCATTCATAATAGTAGAACAACTGTTTGTTACAAACTGATATGAATAACCGTCTCACAAAGTGTGAGACATACTAAAGAGGTTCACTATCTATTGATTACAATAATCATCCTAAAACATAAACTAAGTGATAAATGTCGAGGGAGAGTGTCGTCGGCCATCATCATCATGCTCGCCATCAACACACAACGTCACCTCCTCTCTAGCAAGCACCTCTCATGCAGAAGGACCTGTTTTCAGCAAAACAGAACAAGAATCAAATATACTTAACACTGCAAATGTGTTTGCAAGATTATAACATTCATAAAATTGTATATCAAATATATACCTTTATCATTGATGACCTCAGCGACATTTGGTTCAACCAACACATTCCTGAGATGTGTTACGAACCGGTGGAACTCCATTGATTCCGCGTCGCCCCTCATAATGCAAGTCCTGACTTGTGCTTGATAGCTTGGTGGCAGCGACCGCAACACAACGCCATTTGCAAAAGAGCCCGTCATCCAGCTATCCAGGAAATATGCAGGCCTCATGTACACATCATGCATGTGCTCCAAGTGGTCGTCAAGTGATGAGTTCTCCTCCATCTTAATGGAGAGGAAGTCTCCCATCAGCTCATGCTCCCATATGCGTGCTTGTTCCACAAAATATGTCCTAAGCTGTAGCATTACCGTACGAGGGTTGACATCACCCACGAAAGACCAAAGCTCATCCACCATTCCTAAACGCATTGTAACTGAAATGAAGGAGGCCATCTCCCGACGGAGATAGCGGTCTTCCTGCTGCTCTAGGGTATCTAGGTCAATGGGCTGATCCAAATCCATCCCATCAAGTATGTAGTTGACCACGTCATTCTCGCTAAGGAGAACGTGGAGACGCGCAACCCGCATAGAGAAGTTTGATCCATCTAATCTGAGCTTCTCTCCTTCTAACTAATCAATCGTCAACAGGAAAGGTGGCATCGGGGAGAACTTTTCTACATTCATAATTGCAAAAAGAATTTAGACTAAGTTTATAATTAAATGAGTTAATAATAACTCCACTCAGAAACACCTATCCCCAGAAGGGTTCCTAGTGATAACACGACCCCTACCAACCACATCTCCCCCGATCATCACGGCCATCAATGTGGGTTCAAGGGTGGACGCTAAACGTCGGTGACATCATTCACACGACTCGTGCTCGATCTTTCGACCATCTGTGTTCTGAGGCCATGTTTGTACATGCTAGGCTCGCCAACTCAACCTTAGTGTATTTGCTGTGCAACATGGCTTACACCCACTGTATGCGAACGTAGATATATCTGACACCCGATCATCATGGCCTGCCTCATATCGAAGAACTTTCTTGGTTGTGCACACTAAGGGGGAACACAATCATTGGTAATTTTAACAGGGATCATCTTATTAGGCTACCGTCGAGTATCTAATACTAGCACACAATAAGATATACAAACAATAACACTGAATGTAAATGTGATGTGATATGGTACATCACGTCGTGATCACCATCCGTCGTCACCGGATTCCAGCGCCAGGGTTCCGACACCATAGACACCAGGGTACCGATGTCTTTCCGGCGTGGTAGTCCGTCACCTCCGTGACTATCTACTACTACGTAACATAAGGTAATCACTTTACCTTTGCCACAACCATATCACAAAGCAACGCCCCCCTGCAAAACAAAGTTAGATGCCTCTACTTTATCTTTGCATGTTTTACGTGGCTGAATGGGCTTTCGCACAAGAACCGTTCTTACCTACAAACTTTCAGCAGAACGCTGATCTAGTAGTTGTCTCTACTACACCCCTTTCGGAGCCCTTCGTTGCAAATGGCATACCAACTAATGCGAGAGAGACAAACACCCCCCTAAGCCACTTTATACGGTACAAGTCGTATGTCAAGCGTGGACCAGTCTTGCGAATGAACACGTAAAGTCGGTTGGGGGCCGCTTCATCAAGCATTACTGCGGTATACACAAGTACACGTGGGAGGGTAACAACTACAAGATCAACGCCCACATGCTACATCTCATGTGTTCTACTCATACTAGCATTACTACACATAGATCTAGCTCTGATACCACTCTAGGGGTTTTGCGTATGAAAACAATAAAATTTTACCCTACGCTCTGATGTTGCCAGGACCTATCTATTAGTAATATAGTAACGGGAGGGGATTTTCGTGAACTTACCCTTGAAGACCGAAAAGCGTTGTCAATGCTCAGGAGAGCATGGTTGATGTAGACGAGCCGAAGCCGACCTCAAGGTCGTGATGAAGTCCTTGCGCTCCTGTGGCTCCAACGACTTGAGTGCCTCAAGTGCGACACCTCACGGGGAGTTACACACATCCGATGCCTGACGATGACTCCCGCTTCCCCGATCCAACAGCAATTGTGGAAGTAGAGCTCCTGGATCCGAATCCCACAGCACGACGACACTCCGTGGTGAAGATATCTCTCATTCACGCAGTCCCGACTTGGGACCATGGTCATGAGAGAGAGAGAGAAATATCAATTGGAGGTCTTCCCAAAAGTGAGAAGACCTTTATTGAATTTGTGTGTATTTATCTGGCCAAATACCCCCACTATATATAGGGGAGAGGGGGTACACCCTCCCTCAAAGTCCCGGGGTGGGACTAATCATGGGAGAGGGGTGGGGCGGCATGTTGGCCAGCCTCCACCATGGTCCCCACGTGGGGGAAGGCCCACTAGGGCCGCCGGCCACCCCCTAGGCCCTTCCTAGGGGTGGGATCCCCTCTTGGGCCTTTTCCCCTCCGGGATTTGGCCCATTAAGCCTTTTTGACCTTCAATTGATTTTATCTTTGTTCAATAATTATGATTAAATCAATATTTAACATTCATTCACATATTATTCAATCTCCGTGGTTATGGAACACCTTCCATCTCCACTCCGGACATCCTCTGGACTTACCGAAACCCTTCTGGTTTTCTCTCCACTATTCTTTGGCGATTCTTCCAATCCTATAAACACTCTCTAAGCATAATCAAGCCCTTAAGCGTGATACCCCATGGTTTGGGAATACTCCAGACATGATCCGGACACTCCCGCACCAATGATCGACAGAGGGACCTGGATGGCCATGTGACCCCTGTGCGTTCCACGAAGATCTTTCGTCGTTTGAACTGGGACAGTCGTGTCTTATTCCCTTTGTCTCTCGATACTTGCATTGCCCGAGATCTGATCAATGACATCACCATGTCGTGTTTGATCTCGTTACCAAACAATGCTACTTGACTCGTTCCGACAAGTGATATCCCTGTGATCAAATCACACGCTGCGCATCTATTAGATATAACCTCTCCGAGTGGGCCCTTGAGTATCTTCCCGTCACATGGACGGACAAATCCCGCTCTTGACATATATTGCCTCTACGGTTTCCTCTGAGTACCTGAACACACCTTTATAACCACTATATTACCAAGTGGTGCTTGATGCTATCTAAGCACTCTCGGGAGACAGTGATTGATATAGCCTCACGGTCTAAGGAATAGTCTACGAGGATCCATTTCTAATCATCATAACTTGAACTTCGTGACATGATTGGGTCACGATGTTTTGGTTGGGTATTGGTTCATCATCTCATTCTCAGAATGAGATGACTCCATTTCCAACTGGCATACATGCCACATGATCAGGAAACTTGATCATATGTTGACCAATGAACCAGTGACTAGAGTTTCACTGGGAACCCATGGTTGTTTATATATCACATGTGTATTGATGTTTCCACTCAATACAATTATATCATGATATAAAACTTAATCATAAACTATATGAAATATGATAATAGTCCTTATAACTATTTGACTCTAGGGCATATTTCCAACAGTTTTTTCCTCATCTTTTATCCTATGCGTAATCTAGTTCTACTTGCAACAGGTACTCATTATGCCCTATGAGTTTGTGGTCACCCCAAAAATAACTTCACTATGTCACCCATTCCCATAATTTATATTGTTTGGAAGCTAAAGAATGACTCACACATGATAGTATGCTTTGGGATATAGCATGATCTATTTGGGTATGTTGTCCCTAGTATGACAGGTAAGTTTGTTTTCCTAAAGGATGGTGTTTCAATATGGTGGGGCTAGCAATAGTAACCGTTTGACCTTATAAAAGCATGCAAAAAGTGTCCATTGTATTAGATCATTTCTAATAACATGCATAACTTGTTACTCCCTTTTTCCTTCTATAATGGCATTCAAACTTGACTTTCATTTTTTTCAGTAGCTCTTTCCTAAGCATTCAAAACATCTATCATGGTGGTCTTATTTATTCCAAAGGGTAACATGCAAAACTAAACATAAAACTAGATATAGACGCTCCAAGTTTTTATGATAATCCTATGTTGCTCAAAAAACAAAGTTTAGGGGTTTGCAAACCGAGAGTATAATAGATACCGTGGGGTGGCTTGGGAATCCCCAAGCTTATGGATTTCACCATCCTTGGATAGCTCTTAGTGTGGTGTTCCTCCATTCTCTATCAAAAAACTTCAACATGAAACTTTCTCCCCATTTCTTTGTGACATTAGTGGTACAAAGATATGTTGCTAGCTGCCATAAAAACCTTAGACAATTTCATTTGAGATATCCAGAAAGTATATTATGTTGCAAACATTCCTAGCATCTCAAAATACTAATGGCAAATCATTTTGAGAATCTAAAGAATGGCTCAAGCAATAGTAGGCAAAATCTGTCTAGAATTTCAGTAGCAGCAAAACGTATTTATTTCTACCAACTAAACATGTCAGGCTTTTTTGCCAATTTTTGTGCATATATAATATTAAAATTTGTAACTTCAGTTCAATTATGAGAGCAATCGGAGTAATAGAAAAAATTAGAATTTGTTTCTACTAAACAGTATCAGTGTAGGTATTTAGTACTCCATATGTTCCAACTTTAGAGCATCCAAATGGGTTCAATTTGGTACTTTATTGAAGAATAAAAAGAATAAACTTAAAATAGACTCATTTTACTACATAAAGGGTGCACAAAAATAAATAACCGGGTTGCCTCCCGAGAAGCGCGTTCTTTATAGCCATATTAGGCTTACTTGTTTCAATTTATGTGGAGATCATGTGGTAGCTTGTACCTTGGTGCTATATATTCCTTCCTTGGAAAGTGTTCCATACATTTCACCGAGGTCCCATTGTGTGTTCATACAAATATAAATAGTAGTCAAGTTAAAACATGGTAAAAATCAACACAAATATGGAAACAATAACAACGAAGTCTCACCTTATTCCTATGCATTGACATTTTATATATGACTAAATCATAGCAAGTAGAGGCATACCATTTCATATCATCAGTAGGTGAACACAACATATAATTTCTAGAAGCATAAATAGGGCACTTATCACCTCCTCTTTCATAGTAGTTGCACTCACAAGAAGCAATTTCAACAATAGAACTATTTGAAGCATGCAAACTGAAAATTGTTGGCACATAAAGAGGATCATAAAATTTATCATGGAATTCATTATCATGCTTCCCTATTTCAAAATAGTTTCTATTACTATTTTCAATATCAAGATCATGGTTGCAACAAGAATTTTAAATTATAGGTGAACGCACACCACATATATATTTCGTAGCAAGTTCATATTTATCATCTATGGTTAAACTAGGATAATCAAGAATAAAGTAGGACTCTTACTAATAGCAAGTATATCATTTATATCTTCATGTATTGTACATGGATGGTTATCAATAAGCATAGGACCATCATCTAGACCATTATCATATAGCATATCTAAGCAACAACCAACAGTCCTCATTATGTTCAATAATTTCACTAGGAGCAGTAATAGAAAGTAAAGGAGCATTATTAGTTTCATCATAATAGGAATGGTTCTCATGAATAACCATTGAATTTTCAGTTCCCCCACAAGAAATGCATGGATTTTCATAAATAACAAATGAGTTTTGAGTTTGAGTGTTACTATCATCTCCAAGAGGTTCCAATACATCCCCAAGCTTAGGTTGGACCATATATTATTCATTTTCTTCTTCACATACTTCCTCTTCCAAGCTTATCTTTTCATCATCTTCTTCCTGCAAAATATTAGTACTCTCCATGGCAGCAAGAGTTCTTTCTTCATATTTAGTAACATAAGAATTATCACTAAAATCATCTATGCAAAGTTGGAGGATAATAGACATGTGTCCTTTCATTACACGAGCATAATTACTAGTTTCAAGTTTTTCATTCATAAGAGAGTCTAGCTCATGGGCTCCAATATATGCAATATATTTCTCAACTTGTTCTATCTCATGGCATGTAAGTCAAGCAATTATAGGATCAAAATTATGCTTATATTGATAGTGAGAGTGTTTATAGGCTTTTCTAGTGCAATCCATCCATTCCTTTTTCCTTCTTTAGTTTCTCTACATTCATAGTAGGCTTCCAAAATTTTATCAATATCTTCCTCCATGGTTAAGAACACATATTAAAAGTTACACTAAATTTTATGGGGTTTATTGTTTTCAAGAAAAGTAAAGAACTATCAAACAAATAAAACATTAAAATAAGACAAGAGAAAGTTGCTTTGAAAATCTAAAGGAGAAGAAAAGGCTCACAGTGGTGCAATCTCCCCAAGCTTAGGTGTTTGCATGAAGTTGGTGATGATGGTGGAAGAAGATGTGCTCACTCCAAACTTGATGACCACAGCGCCAGAAAATGTTCTAGCAGGTGGTGTGCTCCTTGCTTGATGAAGATGCAGCTATGATGTAACCAACTAATTCCCTGCCAATGATGCCAGAAAATGTTCATGATGGCAACAACTCTGTGTGTACCAACTCCTTGTACTCCAAGTGTAAAGTGTTGTAACAAGCGTCTTTTCCCCACAAGGGTGACTCGAGGGTTTATATCAAACTCTCAGGGAATTGGAACAATGGTATGTTTCCCTTCTCCTCTTCTAGCAACCTACAAAGCAAATTCCTTGTCTTATGTCCCCAACTCCATTGTGTGGTTGTCAAGCACAAGCTTTCGTATTAGTAATATGACATAAAATGTAAATAAGATAAAGTAAAACAATCTATTACTAGGCAATCAAAGAAATAACAATACTATAAAGGTGTTTTTGGCTTTTGGTTTGTGTTTTCTATTAGAGAAAGTATTTTTGTATTTTTGAAATATTTAGTTGAATAAAATATAAATGATAGAAATGGTGTTGGAAAGTTGTTTTTTATGATTTAAAATGGACAGGGGTTCATGGGTTCACTTGTCTATTCTTTTTTTAAGTGGTAGTGGACATACAAGAAATATAATATTGAGGAAATTTCATTATGCGTTGGATAAGTATTCATATGGGCATCACGTACTATCATAGAGATGATGAAACACATCTCTATTATGCTCCTCAATAAATGCAAAACTCCAATCAATATTGAATTAAGAATTAACAGAGCATAGCCTTAGGTATTTTGACATGATGTTTGAATAACAAATATGCTACTTTGACCAAATAAGATTATCAAGTTTTCACAAGATAAATATAGCATATGAATTCACTTTATCCCTAGCGAGGTAACAATAGTTAGGTTAAAACCATAGTAGATCTTGAATTTCTTGTCACTGTTCAATCACTACCACCATGTACTCCAACTAATACACATGTTTCCCAACACATGTTTTTGCATACAAGTTCAAAACAAGTAATTAAGAATGGGGTACATGATATGCATCTATTAGTACGTCTTACACGTAAATAGGTTCCAATATCATATAACAACTCATAGAATAAAGATGAACCACACAAATTACATATATGACCATAATCATGTTGGGCGGCTCATATGGTACCATATCTAAGATAGAACAAGAGAGAAATAGATCAAGCTACTACCACAAACCCATAGTCCAGAGGTGGACTACTCCCTCTTCATCATGGTGATGATGGTGGAGAACATAGAGATCCCTTCGGCGGTGGCTCCGGTGGAGTTTCCCCCTCTAATTTTTGCTGGTCCTACCTCTATTTTGATGTTTTGGTGTTTCTACAATGCTCTCGTCCAGAGATGCATACGAGGACCTTTCTATAGGCGTTTTTAGGTCAAGATGAGTTCGTGGGAAAAAGATTGAGGCAAATCGAATGACCGAGGGCCAAAAGAGCGTAGGTGGCGCGCGCACCATATTGGGTCGCACCACCCTAACCTCTTTTGGGCCTCCTGACCCTTCTAGTGAGGTTCAAGTGCTCCAGGTCCTTCCTCTTCACGAAATATTGTCTGTCTTAGAATCCTAGCTCAGTTTGACTTTGTTTAGATCCCTAAAAGATAAAAATATACAAAACATGGTTTTTCTGTCCTCCGGAGTTATAACCAAAATAAAGGGGGTCATTGGTAAATCCCCAAAAATCAATATAAAACATGGATATAACATTATATAAGTTACCAATATGTGGGAATATGTATCAATAAACTACGAAGTTCATGTATGCATTTTGCATGCATCAATCTATAAGATCCAATTTACATCTATTGGGTAGAACATATTCCGTAGGGATGGCTCATCCCATTGGCTAGTTATCCGACTGATAGATGAATCAATTTTGTGTAGACCTCGTCACCTCTTGGTGAATTAATTTTCCTGATCATGCTTGAATGAATCCATGGTCGGTATATATTAATATTTTCACTAGTTCTCACTCTAAATATGGGTCCATGCTTAAATGTTGCCAAGCTTGTAATTATAGCTTGTCATTTAAAGGATGATCCCGCCTTTGGTCCCACTTTTAGAATATCACCATGTGTATAGTATTTAGCATGGGGAACCTTGACACGAAGAGACTCTGGTTCATTGATTAGCCGCCATACTTGCTTAGCTAGCATAGCTAAGTTGAAATAATGGATGTCTCTAAAGCCCATACCACCTTCTATTTTAGGATAGAAAAGTTTTCACCATACAAGACAATGTATTTTATTTTTCATCATCACCCCACCAGAATGGTGAAATAGCATCTATCATCCTTTTGCAAACACCGATGGGTATTTGAAACACTGACATAACATACAATGTGATTTCTTCGTCCATTTTATTTAAAATAATATTCTTCCACCTATAGATAAGTCTTTATCTTTCATCCATTAACCTCTGAATGATCTGTTGAACAAAGTGAATAAAGGAATCACACATGTATGATCCCATAAGGGCTAGGATCCTAAGGTTAAAAAAGGCTTCCATATCGGCATGAAGTGTTTCACATATTTCTGCTCTCAACAAGACACGAGTATTAGGAGAAAATAGATGCTTGACTTGGCCAAACTCACCAATTGATCCAAATTCACACAATAGATGCCCAACACTTGCTCCAAGGAAGTTGCATTAGACATATCCGTCTTCATGAGAATAATAGAATCATCAACAAAAAGTAAATGAGAGACTTATGGTGCATTCATGCATAGTCTTAACCCATCGATGCCACCAACTTCTTATTCATGCAACAAGAGAGACTAGATAATCCTCCCACGCATATAAGGAAAAAATATGGAGATAGGGGGTCTCCCTAACGAAGTACCCTGGTAGGAGTAAACATATTAGTTTCTCTTGAATTAAAGCTTACATGGTATCTCACCGAACCCACACAAGCCATCATCAGTGAAATCCATATTGTTGTTTTAAATATTTTGACTGTGTCAATCCTTGTTTTTTTCTGTTGGACATTGACGATGAGAAGGGAGGATGTTGACAACCAAATTTTCAGAAGTTTATTTTGTTTTATTGCAGCCAAGGAAGTAGCACTAATTCTTCACCTGATTAGGTATGTTTTTGTTGCCATGGTTGTAATCCAAAGTGTCTAAGCATAAAGTATGTCTTCCTAAATAGGAATAAGGGCAGTTTATCTTCCCAAACATGAATAAATTCCATCAGATATAGAACTATACATCTTAGTGTTGAAACCATGGTTGTGCATATTCAAAAGTTACATTTCTTCAATGAATCTTCTGACCAAGGTATGGAGCCAATTGTGAAAGACGAGTTTTCTAAAGATATTTTTGCTTGGTTAATCAAATTATCTGCATGAGTGAATTATCGGTAGTAGATTGTGTTTGATTTAACAATAGCAGAAGCTTAGAATTTATATGCTCGTGGTCTAGGTTTCCCATATTTATTTGGGAGGTTCATTTGGATCATACTAAGCCTTCCTGAAGATTTGTTTGCTTGGTTAATTAATAATAGAAGACGCTTAGAATTTGTAAGATTGCGGTTTGGGTTTTCCATATTTATTTAGGAAGTTCGCTTGGATCATATTATTTCATGAAGATCGGTTTGCTTGGTTAATTAATTTTTTTGCATGGGTGAACTATCGCTGGTAGCGGGTTGTTTTTGATTTAACAATAGCATAAGCTTAGAATTTCTAAGCTTGTGATCTGGGTTTCCCACATTCATTTGGGAAGTTCTTTTATAGCGGGTTGTGTTTTATTTAACAATAGCAGAAGCTTAGAATTTGTTAGCTTGTGATATGGGTTTCCCATATTTAATTGGGTAGTTCATTTAGATCATACTAAGTTTTTTTGGCTTAGGACCATCACCGACACTCCTCACCTACCAACTCCAACCTTTTGTCCATTTCCCGACATTTTCCTCAATATTCTTTAATGTTTGCATATTGCAACCCATTATTTAGCAACTATTTTTATCGCGGAAAAAATGTTTAAGAATTAGGATTACAGGGTCTCCAAGCTTTTTTTATTTATACACGTAAAGAGAAACTGGTGAGCACACAGAGAATAAGAAGAACCACACATATAATAACTGGTTGATGTTATAGCAATGTATTGAATTTTACTTAATGTTGCTTCAGTTGTTTTTAGAGTTTTAATTCACATAAAGTGAGGAATAATAATGTCAACCGTTACACATGCATGATAGTTATGAAAAAATGTTTTTAATAATGTACAAAATAGTACAAAAGGTTGACAATCAACCCTTCTAGATGAAAACATTTGGTAAATAAATCATATTAGTTTAATCTAACTATTATTTGTATACATCAATATTTGACAAAACTAGACTAATTTTGGTGTATGTATTAGTGGACACATGTATTGCACGTGCAATACTAGTAGTTATTTTAAAATATGTTTACTTTTTCTTGAGCGAAGGAAAACATCTCAGTCGTTTCATCTAAGGCCGAGATCATCCGAATGGGATTTTCATCTCTGAGGTTAAATCTTCAAAAGTTAATTCATCTGATCTTACTACTAGGTTTAACATGTCTAATAGTCTTGTAGTGCCTTCTTCAAGCGCTCCAGGGGTTGTGGCTTATGTAGACTGATGAAGTGCAAATATGCCCATCATGTGTATAGGGGATATGAATGAACTTTTGTATGACATGGACAAGAACTCCTTGAATATCAATCGCTCATGTATGAATGCTTTTCATTTGATGGTAAAAAATTTGTGGTTTGTTTGATTTAGGATATAGTGGTCCTCCTACACTTGGACAAATAAACAATTCTCTTCTAAACATACCTATGAGAGACTTGACGGTTGTTTGGTAAATGTTGAGTGATGTGATGGTTTTCCTGTATCAAATGTGTATAACATGTCTTTAATCCACACCCTTAGTGACCATGCTCCCATTCTTGTTTGTACTGATGGTCATGTTCACAAAATTAAGCGTCCTTTTAAATATTTGAAAATTGGTGGTTGAGGGGATAAGATTTTTGAAATAGTGCTAAACTTGCATAGGCTAAGAAAACAAATCGTTCTTTCTCGTATAGAACTGAGCATCTTGTAGGAGAGCTAAAAATTTGGTGCAGGAAGAAAAACCTTTGCAAAAAGTTCTAAATGAGATTGAAGAGAAAATTAAACAGGTACAAATCCAGCCTTTGCAAAAGCAAGATAACTCTCTTGAAGCAAGCTTGGTGCAAAGGTATGAGCAAAATATGATCAAACTCATATACTATGCTCAAAGAGCAAAAGAGAATTGGATCAAAGATGGAGACAAGAATACAACCTTTTCACAAGGCTATCACTAAAAGAAGGAAAAGAAATACTATAGTATCAATCAATGATGAGAATGATATCATTCAATTGATGAGAATGATATCATTCAATTGATGCCTGATAGTATTAGCAAAACATTTGTCAACTATTTCAGGCATATTTTTTACTTCTCAAAGCACTAACCATGGCATGCCATACTTGCACACTCAGCTCCCCGCATCCATGCAAGATTATACCTATTTAGTGCCAGATAAGATGGAACCGTTGGATACATTAAAGGATATGAAAATAAACGCATTAGATCACTAGAACCTGACAAATTCAATGTGGAGTTCTATATATCAACTTGGAACTGGATTGGAGATCATCTATGTATGTTGGTAAGTTCCTTTTTCCAATCTGACATCCTTCCTCCTCATATAAATGATACTCACATTGCTTTGATACCTAAGAAACTAGTTCCCCTTGTCTTGGCTGACTATCGACCTATTAGCCTTTGTAATGTTATCTACAAGTTAATAGATAAACCTCTCACAAATAGGCTCAAATCTCACTTGTCGTATTATACTCATCCATCAGAACAAGATTTCATTGAAGGCCGCCACATCAGTAATAATATTATTATTGCCTAGGAAATCGTGTACTCTTTTACTCTCTCTTCTTGTAAAGTAAAGCTTTCATGTTGAAAATTGATCTTGCAAAAGCTTTTGACCGTGTTGAATGGGATTTCATTGTCCGCGCTCTTGCACATAAAGGGTTGCATGGGAATTTCATATATCTGATCCACGGGTGCATATCCTCGCTTACTTTCTCTATGGTCATACATGGACAACCTTTTGCAAAATTTAGAAGTAAAGAGGTATCATATAAAGTTTTCCCCTCTCTCTATACCTTTTTGTCCTTAGTATCAACGAGCTTTCAATTGCTTTAAAGGAGGCCATGTGCAATGCTTCCCTTGGTGGAATTGTGTTGGGACCAAATCTCCCATTCACCCGCTTCTTTTTGCAAATGACCTTATTCGTGGGAAGGCAAATTTGCAGGAGGAAACCACTATGAAGGAAATTCTTCAATATTTTTGCACACTTTCAGGTCAAACTCCAAGCTGGGCAAAATCTGCAAACATTTTTAGCAAGCATGTGGACCAAGGAACTACCGAAGGCATAAAACAAATCTTCCTAGTAGTCTTTATTAACTCATCGTTTATCCATCTTGATAATCATATGATCCTCCCTACCAAATATAGAGATTCCGCTTATGCATTTGTTCTTGACAAATTCAAAATAAACCTACAACATATAAGGCAGACCAACTTTCACATGCAGCCCGCCTGACTCTTATCCAATCTATTTTTCCTTCTACCATGTCTATTATATGTCTAACATTCTTTTTCCCAAAAAGTTCATTCTCAAGATTACAACAATTATCCCAAAAATTGGTGGCCAGGAGTTAGAGAAGACAAAACAAGCAAATCTCTCTATCTAAGAGCTTGGAAGGATATTTGTACTCCAGAAAATTAAGGATGCTTAGGGAATTAGGAATCTCCAAGTTGTGAACTAAGGTCTTATTCTTACAACTACCTAGCGCATTGCCCAAAATCTAGATGGCTTCCTTCATAATATTCTCAAAGCATTACCACGACTCTTCCATTTGGCATCCAAATTCAAAAGCTTCCAAATCAACATTCTGTGCCTCCATCCTAAAAATATTTCCTATCCTAAATTCCAACTCCTACTACCAAATTACTCAAGGAAATATCTCTTTATGGAAACTCCTTGGTGCTAGCACTGGACGATCATCCATGGCAATTGATACATTGCAAATGTATCTATAATTTTTGATGCTCCATGCTTGTTTTTATCTACTTTCTTGTGTTTTCTTCCAACTTTGGAGTACTTTTCATATGATTTCTTGGACTAACCTATTAACAAGAGCCATAGTGCCAGCTGCCTGTTTTCTGCTGTTTTTGGTTCCAGGAAAGTCAGAAAATGAATATTCTCGGAATTGGACGGGACAAAAGCCAAAGTGCCTATTTTTCCAGAAGACTCCACGAGCCAGAATACGAGATGGAGGAGGGGCTGGCCACACCACCCCCAGGCGCGGGCTGGGCCTGGCCGCGCCAGGGCATCATGTGGTGGCCCCAGGCACCCCCTCGGTCTCCCTCTTCGCCTATAAGAAGCCTTCTGACCTAAAAACTTCGGGGGGTTCGACGTTTTTCCATGAAAAGTTCCGCTATGCCACCACCACCGAAGGGGAGATTCGTGGGACAGAAAGTCTCCATTCCGGCACCCTGCCGGGACGGGGAAGTGCCCCCGGAGCCATCTCCATCGATCTCCACCATCATCTCCATCGACCATCCATGTTTCCTCCATCTATGAGTGAGTAATCCCCTGTTGTAGGCTATGGGGATGGTAGGGATTGGATGATATCATTCATCTAATGGCATTAGATTGTTAGGGCATGGTGCCTAGTATCTTTTATAGTGCTTTATGACTTTGTTGCAACTTGTTGTGCTTAATGCTTGTCACTAGGGCCCGAGTGCCATGATTTCAGATCTGAACTTATTATTGATTCATTATGATAGTATTGTTTCTGGTCTTATCTACAAGTTGTATACACACGTTGTTGTCCGGAACCTATGGCCCCGAAGTGACAGAAATCGGAATAACCGGAAGGGAAAGGCTTTGATGTGAGGATCACATGTGTTCACGGAGTGTTAATGCTTTTCTCCGGTGCTCTATTAAAAGGAGCACCTTAATTGCCAGTAGTTCCCTAGAGGCCCCGCTACAAACGGGCTGGCAGGACAAAAGATGTTGTGCAAGTTCTCATTGCAAGCACGTATGACTATATATGAAACACATGCCTAGGATTGTCTAGTACTTGGGTGCTTTATCTTATTTATCTGCAATTGCCCTATGTTCTGTTTGCTATGTGAATTGTCATGTCCATGCAACGCCCGTCCATCCATCCCTATGCCTACCGCACTCGAATCCCACTGTTTACTGCTTTTGTTACTACTGCCTTTGCTTTACTACTGCTGTTACTTTACTATTCCTACTACAAAATTGTTGCTGCTGATAAACTGCTGTGAGCAAGATTGTTTCCAGGTGCAGCTGAATTGACAACTCAGTTGTTAAGGCTTATAAATATTCTTTGGCTCCCCTTGTGTCGAATCAATAAATTGGGTTTCACTTCCCTCGAAAATACTGCGATACACCCCCTATACTTGTGGGTCATCAAGACTATTTTCTGGCGCCGTTGCCGGGGAGCATAGCTTTATTTATCAAGTTCACTTGGATTCACTATTGTTCAAGCTAAGTTTATTTTCTCCTTGTTGGCTTGTTTCTTTATCAAAAATACAAAAAAATTTGGTTCCTACTCTAGTTGTTATTTTCGTTGGTCTGTTATTGTCTTGCCTTATCATGCTTGTTGTCAATGGTTGGTTTCTTTGAAACTGAAGCTTATTGGCAAGGTGGGTTCACGGAAGATCAAAAATATTATTATAAGGAACACCGCTTGTCACAAAAAGGGAAACACTTATGGGAACAAATTGATAGGTTGTATACCATTGCTAGGAATGTGTGCTCTACTTATAATGTTACTTATTGCTGTGATGAGTCTTGTTGCAGAAAGAGGTATAAACACCTCCCTTTTCAATGTGAGTATAGTGATAATGATTCCATATCTTCCTATGCTAAAGGAATTTATGACTTTTATGATGCAGAACAAATTGAAGAATTTATTGCTTGGAAGGGTGCTTTTGAACTTGCTAGTTTGCTTGAAAATATTGATGATTCACCTTACAAATATGAGGTGTTTGGTATACTTAAATTTTGCTTTGATAATTACAAGGATGAAAATGGCTATATTCTTGAATATTTTAACAGATGCTTTCCACAAAAGGAAGAGACTAATGCCTTGCAGGATCCTATGGAAGAAGAAATTGATGAACCTGAAATCTCATTAGATGAAAAAGAGGAGGAGAGTGATGAACAAAAGGAGGAAGAATGGATTAGCTACCCATGCCTACCTTCTAATGAGAGTAACTCTTTATCCCTTACATTATTTGATTGTCCCCCTGGCTTACTAAAGGAGAATGATTGTTATGTTCCCGAGGTTTCTCTTGGTAATGTTTATGATGAAGCTCTAGTGCTTGTAGATAATGAAAAGCATGCTTTATGTGATAGTTATATTGTTGAGTTTATTCATGAGGCTACTGAAAATTATTATGAGAGAGGAAAATGTGGTTGTAGAAGTTTTCATGGTATTGAAACACCTCTCTATGTGCTGAAAGTTTTGAAGTTCCTCTTGTTTTATCTTCCTATGCATGTCACTTTGTTCTTTGCAAATTTATTTGCATACACGATTCCTATGCATAGGAAGTGGGTTAGACTTAAATGTGTTTTGGATTTGCTCCTTGATTCTCTCTTTTACTTCAACTCATATTTCTTATGAGAGCATCCTCTCAAACTTTTATGCCTGAAGATGATAATATGTCTATTATTTTTGGGAGACCTTTTCTTAAATACTGCAGGAGCTGTTATTAATTGTAATCAAGGGAAGGTGACCTTCAATGTACACATTGTCTATTTCCTCAAGAATATTGAAAGGACTTATGGTTTGAATTCAATTGAACATGTTGAGGGCATTCAAGTTGGAGAAATATAGTGTCCCATACGAAGATAAAAATTTGAAACTGTTATGATTGGGACCATTGCTATCAAGGTTGAGGTAACATAATCATTAGTGGGATATAAAGTTTTGTCTCATATGGAATTGTTTTGGTAACAAGACCTGATCAACCTTGTTAACAAAAGGATTTCATTAAACAAAACAATGTTTTCACCATGATTATCTCCGCTTACTTCTATTCTATCCATTTTAGTTTTTGCTTCTTATGCCTAACTTAAAGGCGTTAAAGAAAAGTACTTGTTGAGAGATAACCCAAAAGTTTTAGATGAGTCTTGGAAGTTATTACCTCAGTAATAACCGCTCCTTATCCTTTTTATTTGCTTTTTGTGCCAAGAGTAACCTCTAATGAGAGTGAAGTGATGATTGGGAAAGTTGTTGTCCCGAAACAGATTTCTGTGCTTCACCATCAAACTTATTGAGAGACCTCTGTATGTCAGATTGAGCTGTCATATTTTGTGCTTCTGCCCCAGGTTGTTATCTAACTTTCGTTAGTTCAACACTTTTTGATTTGAGCAACAGAAGGTCTTCGAAAAAATTTGTCTTTACCTGCTGGTCTGTTTTGACAGATTTCGGCCACTTTCTGCATTTGCTTCTTGTTAGTTCCTTCTTGAGTTCTTTTGGGGAATTGAGCTTTTTGAGGGAAGTGCTACAGTAGCTAGTGTTCTAATGGAAGTTTATTTGGTGTTAGAACTGAACCTTAAGACTTATTTATCTTAAGTGCACTAATGTTGCTAATAAAGATTGTGTGAAGTTTTGTATGAAGGAAAAAATTTAGGTGTATGGAAGGAATGAGTAATGAGATGAAGGATGGACTAAAGCTCAAGATTGGGGATGCCACGCGTGTCACCCAAAGAAATACCCAAGAAGTACAAGCATCAAAGCTTGGGGATGCCCAAGGCATCCCCTTCTTCATCAATAAAAATCTCAGGTTTCTTCCAACCACTTCATTTTTTTATTTGTTTCATGCACAGTTGTGTTGTTCTTGGAGCGTCTTCTTTTTCGTTTTTCGTTTTGGTTTTTAGTTTGCGTGGTTTGCTTAGTTTGCTGAATAAATTGGTTGGACCCCCCTCTTTCATACATTGGTGTTCAAATGTTTTGGTTTGGTTTGAAAAAGAGTAGGAAAGCTCATGCTTAAGTGGTAAAGAGAGATTGTTTTTGACTATGGCCTATGCTTTGTCATGCCATGCTTGATATTGTTTTGGCTTTATGCTTAGTATTCTTTGTTGTAGCATGACTTGTTATAAACAATTGAGATTGCTTAATGTGCCTTGGATGAATCACGCGTTGTTTTAGCATATTAAAGCATAGTATAGTGGTATTCTCCTTTGATGCTTTATTTGGATTGACTTGGCGCATGCTCACACCATGTTATGACTATCTCATGTCACCATAGCCTTCATGATCCTTTAGTTTTCAACTTGTAGTATCACTTTATGCTTTGATCAATGATGTTTTGTCGCTCTGCATGATTATGGCCATTATTGCTCTCTCGTTTGTCGCTCCCTTGCTATTGCTAGCCTTCACTTACACTGAGTGTTTTACTCATGTTTCCAACTCCCTTAAACCAAATATTGCCAAAGTGTCCACCATACCTACCTATTAGCATCATTTGCTACTTCCGTGCATATTCAATATGCCTTGTTTTCTTCCGAATAAAATGTTTGCTTGTTTTGAGAAAGTTAGTTAGTAAAGCTCTCACGAACTTGATGGCACACTTTATTTCCTGCACTTAATAAACCTGAACCATTGTGAACTCTCCATGAAAGTTATATGCTTGCTAATTATAGGCTGGGGATTAGCAGAACCGTGCTGTCACGGGGAACGCTTTCAACACTTGTAAATATATACCTAGTTGATACCTTGCTCTTTTGTTTGCGGATGTCGTCGGTGTGAAATAAAAGGGGAGCTTGTAAGTCCATGGAGTTATGTATGTGTGTTAGAGAAACGCTTGGGCCGCTGGTCTAATCCATGCTGACATGGTGGAAACCTGCAGCCTAACCATAATGATATCTATGAAGCATTCTTCTTATAAAAAAAAGAAAGATAGCTATTGAGAAAAAAAAGATTTATGAAAAGAGGAAAGAGAGAAAAAAGCACCATTTTCCCATGGTAAATAAGAAGATTGCTGAGATACTCATTGTCTGCTTGCCTTGTCATTTTGATATGGGGATTCTTCCGTATCATCGGGCAAGGGGTACCCCGTTGGCGGTTCTCAATGATACGCACATACTTACGATGACAAGAACTTACTGGTAACTAAAGTTGAGTAGCATGAGGAGCGGCCCTCGTACTCAAGGGACTTGGGATATTCAGTTTATAGTCTGTCAAGAATATAACTCAGATTGGACCTCACTTTCACCTTAACCACATTAAAGATGCTTATGATAGGGGCAATGAGAGCTTAAAGCTAATGAGTACCATACTTTCAGCATTTGGAAGCCTTTCAAACTTTTCAAAACCTTTTCTTCTACTTGTTGAGTCTCCACATATTCTTTGAGCACTTTCTTGAGAGCATAGTGGCATTCTTAGTTCTATGTGCATTGTCCCAAGACTTGTTGATTGATGCATACCTTGATGTTGCTTGTTTTAAACTATTTGTATCTAGTCACTCTTGTAAACTTTGAAGGTGTCCTATGCATTTATGTTTGCTATTCTATGAGGGACAAGCTGAATGCCACTATGCTATGTTTTCTTTATGTGAAACAAACAAACGTCTTGCAAAGCATTGTTATTCATGAATCTTTTGTTTGTGCCTTTTCACGTTGCATCATAGTTTCTTTGTCTTATTGCTAGAACTTTGTCTTTCATGTTATGATTGAAGTACTTTGATCCCAGCTTTGAATGTTTACAAATACTTTGGTCAAGTCTTTGATGGTGCATGTCACCTCAAAAATTATTCTTTCTTTTTATCACTTACCTACTCGAGGACGAGCAGGAGTTAAGCTTGGGGATGTTGATACATTGCAAATGTATCTATAATTTTTGATGCTCCATGCTTGTTTTTATCTACTTTCTTGTGTTTTGTTCCAACTTTGGAGTACTTTTCATATGATTTCTTGGACTAACCTATTAACAAGAGCCACAGTGCCAACTGCCTGTTTTCTGCTGTTTTTGGTTCTAGGAAAGTCAAAAAATGAATATTCTCGGAATTGGACGGGACAAAAGCCAAAGTGCCTATTTTTCCAGAAGACTCCAGGAGCTAGAATACGAGATGGAGGAGGGCCAGGGGCTGGCCACACCACCCACAGGCACGGGCTGGGCCTGGCCGCGCCAGTGCATGGTGTGGTGGCCCCAGGCACCCCCTCGGTCTCCCTCTTCGCCTATAAGAAGCCTTCTGACCTAAAAACTTCGGGGGGTTCGACGTTTTTCCACGAAAAGTTCCGCTGCGCCGCCACCACCGAAGGGGAGATTCGGGGGACAGAAAGTCTCTGTTCCGGCACCCTGCCGGGACGGGGAAGTGCCCCCGGAGCCATCTCCATCGATCTCCACCATCATCTCCATCGACCATCCATGTTTCCTCCATCTATGAGTGAGTAATCCCCCGATGTAGGCTATGAGGATGGTAGGGATTGGATGAGATCGTTCATGTAATGGCATCAGATTGTTAGGGCATGGTGCCTAGTATCTTTTATAGTGCTTTATGACTTTGTTGCAACTTGTTGTGCTTAATGCTTGTCACTAGGGCCCGAGTGCCATGATTTCAGATCTGAACTTATTATTGATTCATTATGATAGTATTGTTTTTGGTCTTATCTACAAGTTGTATACACACGTTGTTGTCCGGAACCTATGGCCCTAAAGTGACAGAAATCGGGATAACCGGAAGGGAAAGACTTTGATGTGAGGATCACATGTGTTCACGGAGTGTTAATGCTTTGCTCCGGTGCTCTATTAAAAGGAGCACCTTAATTTCCAGTAGTTCTCTAGAGGCCCCGCTGCAAACGGGCTGGCAGGACAAAAGATGTTGTGCAAGTTCTCATTGCGAGCACGTATGACTATATATGGAACACATGCCTAGGATTGTCTAGTACTTGGGTGCTTTATCTTATTTATCTGCAATTGCACTATGTTCTGTTTGCTATGTGAATTGTCATGTCCATGCAACGCCCGTCCATCCATCCCTATGCCTACCGCACTCGAATCCCACTGTTTACTACTTTTGTTACTACTGTCTTTGCTTTACTACTGCTGTTACTTTACTATTCCTACTACAAAACTGTTGCTACTGATAAACTGCTGTGAGCAAGATTGTTTCTAGGTGCAGCTGAATTGACAACTCAGTTGTTAAGGCTTATAAATATTCTTTGGCTCCCCTTGTGTCGAATCAATAAATTGGGTTTCACTTCCCTCGAAAATACTGTGATACACCCCCTATACTTGTGGGTCATCAGCAATCTTATCATCCAACAACCTAGCTACACTTATCTAGCAAAAGTTAGAGATCTTTGGCTACCAACCAAACAAGCTTGGATGTGTAACTTATTGACTCTCTCTTTAGTAATAACATGGACCAGCACAGAAAACAAACCCCTATCATCCACTCTTAAGACCAACACCTAATATGTTGGAAAGTAACACCAAATGGAAAATGCAATTCCAAAAGTTCATATTATGCTTGTCTCATAAACTTGTAGGAACATGGAGAACCACAGCTGATACAAGTCTCTACAAAAACCACCAAGCTCTTGAACCAGGTATGGAAATAAAAAAATCTTCCAATAATTCAAGCTCTTGCATGGTGTTTCCTTCACATGGCTATTCCCACGGGAGTAAGGGCGGGGAAGTACTCAAAACATATTAACAAGCTTTGTTGCAGGTGCGTATTGCTAGAAGATGACATCCATCTCTTATTCACATGTGGTTTTCTTAAGACAACATGGTCCAGTGCTCCCTAGTTTATTAAAACAAAGATAGTGACTCAATATTCTACATCTTTAACTCAAATAGTACCGAACATTCTTAACATGCCTTACCCTCATGCTATCTTACATAATGTTTTAACCTTCATGTGGTGCATCTGTAAATCTAGAAAGACTGTCTATTTGGCAGGAAAAAAGGAGAACCGTATCAAATCAATATTGCTGCATAGGCCTTGTAGAACAACTTCATGGAAGAGTCTATGCATATGGTTCCAGGAACAACTCAAGCAAGGAAGGATCAGAACATCCTAGAGCAAGGATACACGCTTGTGACTGATCTTGAAATTATAGGTCCGAAGATCTTCACAAATGCCCCATGGAAGAAGCAAAAAATACAGGGTTACAACCAACATGAATTGGCATTTTCATCCATTTTGACCATGGATGAATCAATTATGATGTGATGATTCAAGCTACAACAATGACAACATCATCAGTTCTTGAAGCAGAAGCTAAGGCAATGCTCCTTGCTGTTCAAATTGCTGAAAGCCTCAGAATCGCAGGGATACTCTTGCCAACATTCTAAACTCCACCTCCTCTCTACAGGCAAAGGTATACCATGTCAAGAGAGGTCTTAATAGTGTAGCCCATAATTGTACTCATCAAATGCTTAGAAAGACTCTAAGTCCACCTATCTTAGGTTGTTGTTCTTCATCTCATGTAAATCCTCTCGGTCATGTTATCTCTCTTCTCCAAAACTCTGAATGGCAGGGGTATGTAACTCGAACTATGTTTTGTTTTTTTCGAAATGGGGAGCGGAGCCCCGACCTCTACATCGAGCGAGGCACACATCCTTTATTTATCATTAGAACCACAATGTTTGGCTAAGGCCATTACAAAGATCATACAAACCGGAACCGCCAAAACAAAACACCGAGCAAAAATGATAATTGTATCGCCAGCTTCCTAATGAGATCTATCACACACCTATGTACCTGTTTCGACTCCGCCCAATAGTCACTCACACTATTGCCACTCGCCAAGAGAAGTTGGAGCGCCGTGGCGCGGCGGCTCGAACTCAAGAAAAAGGAGCCCTAGAACCGCACAGCATATCCACGGAGCGGCGCCCACACGTACGCTCCAGATGTCGCTGCCTTCACTATCTTCCACCAACCATCTTCAGCGTGTAGATCGATGTGCCGACTCTTGCCATAGTAGCCACCGACACCACCGTGGTGCCAAGCAGCACCACCCCCCCTCCCCACGCGCTAGCCGCTCTACCTCTCCTGCCACTTCCATCCAACGCTGCTCCACAGGCGATGCTCCCAGGAGAGAATGCGATACCGACACCGCAACACCGCCATCGCCCGACCCGAAGATCTTAGGGTTTCCCCCGGAGTAGCACGATTGAGGTCGACACAAGGTGCATGGCGATGCCTTCATCAAGGTAACGACGTGGTAACGCCGCAATCGCCTGCCAATGGCTCAGTTTTCACCGGCACCTAGGTCTCCCCGCCTCGCAGCTGGGACTGGAAGACGGATCACGAGATCTGCCAATCCAGTCGCAGGTCGTCCACCTTCGACGGAGAAGATGTCCACCTCCACCAAACCCAGGGTCTCCACCCCGAGCGCCCTCATGATGCAAAGTAGGCCGCAGAATACCTCCGGACGACACCGGCCGACGTCAAGGAGGCGAAGACGTCACCGATCTAGGAACCCTAGATCTCGACACCATCCGCCACCCGCCGCCCAGGGACCGCTGCCATCAGAGCGCTGGCCGCCGCCCACCCGCCATCATAGCTGGAGATCCACTGGAGCGCCGCCACTGATACCTGGATCTCGAGATGGAGGGAAATCGCCGCCGCCGCGCCCGCGGGCCTTTCCCCGGCGACGCCTATGGCGGCAGCGGCGCCAGGGAGAGGGGGGGGGCGCGGAAAGGGCCTGGAGCGGGCGAGGAGGGGCACCCCGGGGGCAGCGGCGGTGCCGCCTCGGGGGTGGGTGGGAGTCCGGTTTGTTAATTTTGTACAGCTACGATAGTCGGGTAGTCGCGTCTCCGCGCAAGCGCTGCCTCGAACTATGTATTGTTGTTGAGGTGTTGAATGAAATTCTCGCACCTCTGGCGCCTCCACTATTCAAAACAAATAAATCCGGATGGGCTCAGTGAATAGCGCCTTGTAGTTCTCTTAGGGAGGAATAGCCCAAGAGGCCAATACTCGTTGTACTAGTCGACCTATGGGTTCCAGATTTCTCCAAATGAAGAGTCCAAGTTGGGCCCAGGACCTTGTTCACGTCCATAATATAAGCGATCTCCCTCTGTAAAGAAAAACTAAAACCCCACGCGATATATAGCTTCAAGCACACGCACTCGTTATAATTGGGCACCGTATAAACGCAGCACATTATACCTTGGGGGTACTTACCAGATACTAGCTGTTCCAAGGAATTAATGAGCTCATTTACACTTGATAATTTGATCGCATCAATTTTGATTTCCTAAATTTTTTTTCAGGAGAAATGGCAGCTGTATTTTCTTTTTTTCTCAAAGGAAAACGATATTGTCCACACAAAGGATCTCTCAAAGGTCCAAACGACACACACACACACCGTAAAAAAACGCGACACACCTGCTCCCACTCCGTTCAATGAAGAAGCCGGATATTTCTCCTAGCCATCCAAGCTCAACGAATTTTACGCGAGAGAATCAGAATTGAAGTTTAGGCGCGCGCTCAATTTACCGTTGTTTGGTAATTAATTAATTGGAGAATACTCCATTATTGTACTCATTCATTCATATTTTCGGGCGATAAATTAGAGAAAATCTAATATTCGAGTATACAATAATGAAGGTCAATGCGCCAGAGGGAGGATGGGGTGGCGACAGCTCGCGTCTTAGGGGCTGATGCAGCCACATACGCCGAGTACTCAACAGAGTCGTCCAATTCCAACATGTGTTGCGAAGGAAATCGAAATCGAAATCGAATTTTAGATGATTACGCGCGGCTGTTTGATTAAATGAAGATTATAAATGTAGTCATTCATTCATATTTCCGGGCGAAAATTTCCAGGCTGTTAGCGCGTGACGGATGGGCCCGGTAAAACGGGCGAAACCGCGCGGCCCGCATGTCAGAGGAGGAGGTGATCCCGTCCCGCGTGAGGAGGAGGCGTCGTGGCGATCGATTATAAGCAAACCGAGCGCGCGGGTCTCGCCCTTGCCGTCGTCGCCGTGGAGAAAGAAAGACAGAGCCCAGGAGCCGGGAGGGGATCGAGCGGCCATTCCATCGCTCTGGCTCTGGTAAACAAGCAAGCAAGCAAGGTAGCTTCGATCGACTAGCTGCTCCGATCCTCCTTGTATTTCTCTCGCTCTTGTTCTTCGCGAGACCCCGCGCGCGGGAGGGTTTAGTTTGGTTGGGGTTTTAGATTGGAAACTTCTGGGGACGCCCTGCCTGGCCTCGTCGCTCCCAACTCCGCCGCTGCTCGATTTCGAGGGGTTTCCCTTGTGCTTCCTTCCGCGTCGGCTGTTGTTCTGGGTTCGTGCTCGTTTTCTTTTCTTTTCTTTTGGAAGCGCGAGATTGTCGAATCCTACTACTATACTTCTCTTTTAGTATCAGACTATGAGTTCAGTTGGCCCTTCCTCTGGCTGTTTACTGGATAATCAGAATCTCTGTATTAGTAAGAGCAGGACTGTTTGGACTAAGCATGTGATGCCTGCACGATGCGATTTTGCATCGGAATCGTCGTCGGTCTCACTGCTGCCTTCCTGTTGCTCTATCTTTACCGCCTGTTATTGTTTGACTGTAGACGACTAGTGTTGTGCTTAGCGGATAATTAAGGATCAGCATGTGCTTAATTGTTTTAGGGTTCTTTCACCTTTGTCAGATCAAAACATTGCTTGCTTGCTGTACGGCCATTCTATTTATGCAGACACGATAGTATATGATGTATCCCGTGCTTCCTTTGAATGCTTTTAACAATATCTTGTAATGCATCCATTTTATTTGGTTTTGTTTCCAGACAAATACATGTAGCAGTTCCAGGCATACACGTACGTTATTAGCACATACTATCAGCAGTAGCATATCGCCAGCGTGCCATTATCATTGAGGACGATGGAGAGCGGTTCCAGCAACGATGCAATTTCGACTGTGTACTCCAACGGAGATAACTCAATGGCACATCGTTTGAACTCGCAAGTAGCCGACCTGCAGCTATCTCAAGTCGGCAGATTCGACCCATCACGTGTGTCCGCCGCATTACATGATGATCCTCCTACTGGTGAGCGACTTTGCTTCGCAAACATTCTCTTACGAGTTACGGATGGCTGTTTGCTGACCTCTCATCATTAAGTCTGCGCTTGCATATGCTGCCTAGTTAATTCATACGTACGTATTGTTGGACAAATTACACTGCCATAGTCTAAGTTTATTTTTATTCTTCTCTTCCTTGCAGAAATTTTAGAAACGCATATGACGACTCTGTTAGCTTGCGAGGAGAACGAGATCATGGAAGATGCCGATTCTGGAGATGAAAAATCATGGGCTTCGCTTAAGGTAGTCATTTGTTGGTTATGGTATTGTCAGATCTTCTATTATATTGTAATATATATGTTACTCTTCAATAATAGCCTTGATTCTAGGGTCTAGTTACATTTCTTGGAATGTCTATTGATCAAGTTCATGTACTTTATTCATGGATCTTGGTTGTAAGATCTCCACTAAAGTCACAGATGAGTAATAGTAGATGGGTTTGTTTTGTGGTGCTAAAGATTCTGCTCATGATGTTTCTTCAATAGAAACCCATTTTATTTTGACTATTGAGGTTTTATCTCTTTTGAACATCCATTCTCATGGTGTGATCCCTCCTTTATCGGGACAACTTGGATTGTAAATGACAGCTTGATATGGTTTTGCATACTTTTCATTTTCCCTTTTCTCTTTAATATAACATTTTCACATCATAGTATGAACGACACATCAGAGTTATCATGAACCCATCATGAATATGAAATTTCAATGTTTTGATCACCGAGAATCATTTTCTCTGTAGAGGTGGAGATATACTTACCATGAACTAAGAAGTTTCATGTTTTTTTTATCACGGATGTAGTTGTAGAGTGTTAGCCTTCTCCCTTTTGTTTCCTTAATTTCTAGGATTTTGGTTAGAGTAAGGTTTTGGTTCTTTTGCTTTCCTGCTTTATCCTAGTTTACTCTTGCACCGTATTAGAGTTCTTCTTTTAATACAAACCGTCACGCGTTTTGGCGCGTGTTCAAGAAAAAAATCTCCATGCACTAGGTACTCACAATATTGTAATATGGTAATGCTTCACAAGCATTTAATTCTGTGTAATTCTATTACTGCACACTACTATATCGACTAGCGTACCCATTTATAGTTTTATACCGAATTGAAAGAATAATTGTTCTACTTTTTTTTGCATGACCATTAGATTTGAGTTTATGCTACGCAATTCTAGCATTGTTATTTAATACAAAGGTTTTACTTACACTTGTTACTTATACTGGATCACCTTTTTGATTTCTATAGTCTTTGGCCTTTTTCAAAACGGTGATTTCTAGGTTTTCTCCCAAACAGTATATCGCATGGTAATCATAATTATGCCCTATATATTGCAGTTTTTATGTTCAAAATGTGTCTGCAAAGCTTGACCTTGGTCAATAATTAGAATTAAACAGATTTATTTAGCAAAAAACACCTTGCCCTGCCACAATTAGGTTTACACCAACTGTGCTATTTTTTTATTTTTTTATCTGTATGTTACAGGAACTCTTGATGCTTTCTTCTGCTAACTTTAATCCGTACATTTACAGGATTTAATAACTGAAACGACTAATGCAACGCCACATTTCCCGGATCTATCAGATTATGCCAATGGAGGTACGGAGTGATGGGTTAACACTTCCCGCGTCAGTGAATATTATTAAAATAAAGTCGCATACTACATCATGAAATTCACACTTCTGATTTATTTGTTATCATGTTAAAAGAATCAATGTGACTAAATTAATTGAGGGGTCATCGGTTCAACAAGTGTATATGTTTTTTCTTCATCCATAAGGGGCCTGCTTATATGGGCAAAATTAGAGGACATACTCAGCTTTGTTTATAATTTACCAAAACTTTCCGCTTTGTGAGGCAAGTTATATGTACTTTGTACTAACGCCTATGTTCTATTATGGGGCAAGACATAACTTTTTCTGCAAAAGACTCAATTTTGCAGACTGTGAATTTAATGAGTTTTGATTTGATCCTCAGACTTTGCCCTGCATTGATCAGACTCGTTAGGAGATATGTCTATGTGGCGTCCCTTTACTTCCGTTTCCTACAAAAGTTAGACATGGCAAATGAATTTGATCATAAAATCATAGCTATGGCATGCTTGACGTGTTTGATTTGTCAAACCTGTCTAAAGTAATATATCTTACATTGTTGAAAATATTTTCATAACCAGTTAATTAACACTTCATGTTCACCCTAATGAACTTCATATTAAGCAAAAAAAATGGATTGTTTATATTAGCAGGTAACACATAAGTCTGACACTGTTATATACTTAGGAACTTATCATGTTGTTTCGGTTCCCTCTTTTTGCAGATGAAAATGGAATTCCGGAAGCACTAAATCCTACTATGATCTACAGTCATGAAAACACTCAAGACTTGAGTCTGAACAGCGACAGTTTCCCAACTGGGGGTTCTCCCTTTAATATGCTTGGTACTTCTGCCAGAGTCCTAAATAATATGTATGATATGGATGAAGTGGCAACCATGAGCAAGCGATATGGAGTATTCCCTTTCATTAAGAAAACCGCAGACATGTGCTTTCATAATCAGCAGTTCTCTCATTTGCTTGGTAAACATTTCACTGGACCTTTGCCTCAATTAACTGATCCTACTGGCACGGATCAAATTGCTGACATAACAATGACACTAGCACCTAAGAAAAATATCACTCTTGTACTTGATATTGATGGTAAGTCGCTACATGTTCATTTTCCTGCCGTGGAATTATTTTCCTGTAATTGAGATCGATGACATGCTCCTTACATGTTTGCGTAGGAACCCTTATCCACTCATCGATGAGCGCCGATGGCGCGGACTTTTCATTCCCTATGTTACGTGAGGAGAAAGTGTACACTGTGTACGTGAAGAAGAGACCATATGTGGACGCCTTCCTTGAGAAGGTGGCTCAGATGTTTGAGATTGCTGTCTTCACAGCTAGCCTAAGCTCTTATGCAGACCAGCTGCTTGATATACTGGATCCTGAGAACAGATTGATCTCACGACGCTATTACCGCGACTCATGCCTCATGGTAGATGGTAGTTATCTCAAGGACCTGACCATTATTGAAGCTGATCTTGCAAAGGTTGCAATAATTGACAATACCCCAGAGGTGAGTTACTCTGCTATTTAATTCAGGAGGTTATAATTAATTACTACGACCGTAGTGTCACACAGCATGATATTATAGAGTTGAAGATAAGTATAGAAACTTTTAGTTTTACAAGTTCCGGGAAATATTCATGAACGTCTTTGACGACTGAATGTTTATTTTCACACACGCTGCAGGTCTTCCAGCTGCAGGTGCATAATGGGATACCCATAAACACTTGGTCAAGTGACCCGTACGACGTTTCGTTGCCTGCTCTGATCCCCTTCTTGGAAACCCTTGCTGTCGCGGAAGATGTTCGGCCAATCATTGCAAACAAGTTTGCCGATTGAAGATGGGTATACTTAGGTCGCAGCAACATTAGGAACAGCTAGTTATTTATTAATTTACTCAACGAGAGAATCCTTCAGTAGCTGTATAATTGTTGGACACATGTCCCTTGATTGGCCATGGGCATCAAATTTTGTAAACTGTAGTTTGGTATATCTTGGCCAATTTTCTATGTGAAACTATTCTGTATAAACCGTTATAGTTATACAGAGGAGGTAATAGGCGATAAAATAATATCTATGGTTTCTTTGCCTCATGAGCAAACACATACATTATCTTAGCTTGTTTTTTACTGTTGACAATCATATCTCATGCATGAAATTTTTAATAGGAAGTGCAAATTCGTTTGGAGAAAAGGAAATATACGTGCAAGGATGGGTTCTTGTTTAAATGGTTTACCATTT
The DNA here is from genome assembly GCA_910589775.1 of Avena eriantha. Lineage (NCBI taxonomy): Eukaryota > Viridiplantae > Streptophyta > Magnoliopsida > Poales > Poaceae > Avena > Avena eriantha. Next base: position 527,413,245 of record OU342740.1, on the reverse strand, counting down.
TTTGCGGGTAGTTTGAATCCTTTACCTAATTATATGCATCTTACAGAAACCATAAAAATTTATTAGATATTATAAAATGAGCACGTAAAGAAATTTCATGCAAAAATAAAATCGAATCTGTCATGTACAAAAAAAAATCAAATAGTGGATACTACTGTCCAAAAGATAAGTTCATCTCATTTTGTCTTTTCAGTGCAGGGTATATTTGATTATATTTTTTGCATTATTATTTTCATGCTTTTATGTTATAACACGATGAGCATTATGATTTTTTGAGATTTTTTTAAGATACATTAGGCAAACCGTAAACTCGAGAACCCACACTTGTATGTACAAAATTCACCCTCAAATCTATAGTTTATTTGTTGTCAATGGCCTTCACAGCGGACGCCGTGCTGCAGCTAATAGCAGGCATCCCCGTGAGGAGCACCATATAGGCCTCACGGGCTTAGGCGTGGCGAGTGCCTATCTAGGCGGCGTCAACTCGCCATGGGAATAAATTACAACGTGCGGAAGGTCTTCGACTTGGACACTTCTTAGACTACGACCATGTTGGATTCCCGATGGTTATTACTTGGCTTGACTTTAGGTTATTGTTGTGCTAATTATGACTAGATTGTTTACTCAGTTATCACATATCACTTGGCAGACTTTTGTGGAGTTCAAGACGTTTGGGAGAGAAACAAATATGTATGTATATAGACATTCAAGTCGTCATCCTATGTTGGGTGTTAGAGTATGGCCCTGGTTGTCCAAATACTGGCAATTTTCTATAGCATGGTTGACCATATTAGTGTAGCTTCAAGAAAAAAATGAGGACATTCCAAAAAATAATATAAAATTTGAATTTCGTAAACAAAATAAATGCTATAAAACTGAGTAAAAGTAGGATAAATAGCTGACCAGATATGTCACAAATATAATTATATTTTTCTGAAAAGGGCAGGAGTGCTCTGCCTTTTTGATTGATTAAGGAGGGCAAACCACATGCCTAAGCCAAACCACAAAGACTGAAGCCTAAAGAAAAGTAGATTACATCACAAAAGAGCCACATGAAGGCGGCAAAGGATTACTGCAGAGTTCTAAGGTACTAAGGGTCTGTTTGGTTTCTGCTCATGCTAGCCACGCCAATATTTTGGCGAAGGATTTGCCCACCCGTGTGTCTAGCCAGCGCGTGGGCATAGAATCAGTGCAAGAACAGAAGCAGCGACCAAAATTTTGGCGTGGCTCCGCTAGCTGGGCTTCAATCCAAAGGCAATCCTTTGCTAGAAGTCAACGCCAATTTTTTGGTACGGCAGCCGCCGACTACAATCCAAACATACCCTAACTACGCAAAATGCTTTGCGCCAGCTGCAACCCAAGCACAACCTTCGTCCTTAATTCTGATGATAAGCAGCGAGGGCATAGAAGATTTATTGTTGAAGGCCCTTGCATTACTACGCTCTTTCCAAATCTCCTAGCATACCAATATTGTGGTTGCTCTCAGCCCTTCTGTAGGGAATCCGATGTGCTTGGCGAAGTGCTCCCAAAGGTTTGCAATATCGGAGGTAGAGGTGGGCATTTGGAATAAATCCACGGATCGAAACCACATGCAGCCATCGCTTTTCAAAATCTAGAGGAGTAGCGGCATTTGAAGAACATGCGTTCGGCAGATTATGACGCCACTTTGCAAAGCTAGCAGAAAGGGTCACAAGACCATCCTCTAGTGGCAAGACGGACAGCTGTTCTGAGTGGTAAGCCAGGAAAAGATTTGTCACTTGGATAGCAGGTTTCCCACAAGATGCTATGGTGGCTCGAATTGTGCCTGATAAGTTGAGGCGGTCGTGTAAAGGCTGATGGTGTTTAGGTCCCATGAAATCTGGTCAGGGTTGCCCGGAATAAGGGCGACAGTCTGCAGCTTGTTCCAGAGAATGGTGAATTCCGCTAGATGGTTGGCAACATCATGGTCAAGGGCTTGTGCCACCGTATTTTTCTTGCGACGGGAGGAGGCATAAATTAGAGGCGCCATCATCTGTAAAGGGAGGCCTTCAAGACATGGAGACTTCTAGAATTTTGTCGTGTAAGCGTCGAAAAGTTGTGGTGGTGCAAGCGTCGGAAAGTTGTTGATCCATTTCGTTACAAGACATGGAGAGGCCGATCCATGGCTTGTGAGGGGACTTCTATCGATGCCAAATCCATCGTATCCAAAGCACACGTGAAAACCTTTCGGTGTCTAGAATTCCTAGCCCCCCGAGATTCTTGGGGTGATAGACACGGGTCCATTTGACCTTACATTGTCCTCCAGAAACCTCATTCTTTGCTGCCCAAAGAAAACTTATGCGCTTCTTGTTGAAGGTTTTGATGGAACATTTGCTGATCTGAGTGGCATAAGCAGGTGCGTTGGATAGAAGGGCAACATGGAATTGATAAGTGTGGATCTCCCTACCATTGCGATGAAACTCCCTTACCAAGATGCAAACTTATTCGAAGTTTTGTCCATGATTGGTTGAATGTCAATCTTTCTCAATCACCCTAGGGAGAGAGGGAGGCCCAAGTACTTGATTGGGAAGTCAACCTTAGTGGCTTGGAAGTCTTGAAGGATGAAGTCGAGATCAATATTTTCACATCTGATGGGCGCAATGCTGCTCTTGGTGATGTTGGTTCGTAATCCAGCTACCTGGCCAAAGTTGTCCAGAATGTTGGCCAGGTTCTTCATACCATTCCTGATTGGCTTCAAAAAATGACGCGTCATTGGCATACATGGAAATTCTGAGCTTGTTGAATCTTCTAGATAGTGGTGTAAGAATCTTTGCCTCCGTCGCAAGTTGTAGAAGTCGCTGAAGGGGGTCAACTGCCAGATGAAACAACAAGGGAGCAAGTGAGTCTCCTTGACATAGTCCTCTACCATGAACTACTGGGGGCCCTGGATTGTCGTTCAGTAGGATTCTCAATGATCGCAACATAAGAAGCTTGGCAATCCAAGATCAGCAAGAGGCAGGAAAGCTAAGGCGATAGAGAAGCTCAAGCAGGAAATCCCATAAAACACTATCAAAGGCTTTTCTGATATCTAGCTTGACCAAGAGGTGTGCTTCGGTGTCCCCCCTCTTCCCCAAACTTGTGAAACATAAAACACAAGGATGACCAGGATTGGCCGATACCCCTTCATGCGTTCCAAACCAAAGGGGTATCAGCCAATCCTGGTCATTCTTCTTGTGTCTTCAGTTTTGTAAGTTTGGAGAAGAGGGGGACACCAAAGCAAAAGCTGCTTGACCAATAGAACTAGGAATTTTCTGGTGTGGAGGCATTTGGTGACCCCACGGACATACATGATTTTTTTTGGATGCTCCCGGTTTTGATGAAGGTGCTCCGGATTCCGGAGACAAGGTTGTCCATTTTGGGGTGAAGACGTAGAGAAAGTGCCTTGGTGACGACCTTGGTCATGCCATGGATGAGGCTAATGGGTCTGAAATCTTTGATGCAATTCGCCCTATCTTTTTCGATATTAGAGCGACAAGTGCAGTGTTGATGATGTAGAATTTGTGAGCTTGACCCGTCGTGAAGCCATTCACCACCTACATGAGGTCGATGGAGATGATTTCTCAATAATGAGAGAAGAGAACACATGCGAAGCCACCCGTACCTGGTGCCTTGACTTTTGGTAATTGATCGATAGTCGCTTTGGTATCGTCGCTAGAAAAGTAGGCCCCAAGGTGATAGAGATTATGGGATGGCACTCCCAAAGCCTCCCAATTGAAGACCAAAGTGCTCGACTGCTCACCTCCAGTCTGCCCATGAAGTCTGTGAAATAGTCTAGGATGGACTTTTCCTTGGTTGCGTGAGAGGTGGAACCGGTGTCCCAACCAGCAGCCTCAAGATGTGGTTTCAGTGTCTTCTAGTGTTAGCACGAAGATGGAAGTACTTTGTGCAGGAGTCACCGTCCTGAAGCTTAGTGATTCCAGATGCCTGATGTTTCCTGGAGCTGATCAAACCCAGAGACGCTTTGGAGACATCCTGCGACACCACCAACTCCTTGGATAGTAGGGTTGAAAACGGAATGGAAACGGACAAAAACATACGTTATCGTTTTCGTTTCCTCTTGTGTCACTGGAATCAGAAACAAAACGGAGAACTCTAGAAACGAACATGAACCAAAAATCATCGGAAACGAATACGGAACTGATACGAAACAGATATTTTTTGTAATACAATAGTGATGTAATATCATGGTGTTTACACTAAAAGTAACATATAACGGACAAAGAATATCTCACAACTTCAAAAAGCGACAATTGAATATAAAGTAACACACATAATTTAATACTTCGACAAGCATATAAGTTCACATAAATAGTTTCACATAAACAATAAGACACTGACTTGATTAGTATGTCGCCTGGGCTGGTTGCATGTATTACGTATACCTTTCATTTATTCTATGGCTCAACAAAATTAAGAGAAATCACTGATACAAAGTACTATTTTGTACATGGACCTGACTGGTTATATTTCCGGAAAGCTTTCGTATTTGTTTATCCAGAATTTTCTTACCATTTCTGTTTTCACAAAATGTCGTTTCTGTTTTTAGCTCTTCATTTACTTTTTCTTTGGAAACGAACGAAAAGTTTCATTTCCGTTTCAACCCTTGACCGTGCAAAGCAAATTAGAGCTTTATGCTGGTGCCCTCTCCAAATCCACACACTAATTTTGCAAGTTTAGTCAAGGCTATCTGCCTCGTGACGAGAACCATATTCATATATGGTACTAGATGATTTCCCACGAGGTCAAGGGGGACCATTAGAAACAAACTATTGAACTCTGGAATATTGAAATATCATATAATAAAAAAGTAACATAATCTTAAGGTGATATAAATATTTCATAACTTGGAGGTTTGGGAGGTTACATGGAAATATGACTTGGACAAAATCAGTACACAACATGTATTGAGTTGGAGAAATCAATATGTAACAATTAGGTACATTGTAGCAAAATGCTAAAATCATTTGGGAGCAATTAGGATAGATATTGTGTGTGCCAAAAGATGCACTGCTGAATTATTATGTTGTATGCAAAGTACCATGTGCTTATTTATAGTGCCTTTAATCCATCAGACGACCTTTAGTTCCTTTTGTAGATTCTCTCATGTGCATCGATTCAAAGACAGCCGAGAGCGAACCATAATGAACACAAACAATAAAGTTATATAAGGAAATTACCATATCTAAAAGAGCAAACAATGTGAATTAGTAACTGACCAGTAGTTGAAGCTTGTTCAAGATGGAGATTAGGACTTGATCAAATAGCTGTACGTACCCCTCGGCACTTGATGGAAGCTATATGCCTAAACATGAGACACCAAACTAATCAATTCAGCCTCATATCTTGTAATCATGGACAACACAAAAGATGAGGGAAATCCAGAGTTACAGAAAACGTCAAATCCAAGGAAGCACAGGTAGCCCACATCAAATCATGTGAATTAATAAGAAGAATGAATGATCGCACCTAGGATTAGGTTTCACCAACAGAACATCGATAGGTGACCACCATCTAATAAACCTAGGAGACTGGGTTGGGTGTGTGTTGTCACAAAGGAGGTACTGATACGGCAGGGTCATTCACATCTTGCTAGAGCTCAGTTTGGTGGGCTAGGTTTTCTTCTTTGAATAGCGAGAAGGTGGAAGCACCATGCCGCACACCAGGTACCCATGTCTAGATGACGCAGCGCCCAGGCACGCGGAGAGTTGCTACTAGTTTCATGGCAGGATTGACACAGCTGTGTCTTCCTAGGAAGATTCCATGGTGGTGATGCTCGGTAAGCTCGATGGAATGGAAGCAAAGGGATTGTTTGGACAAACAACTGGAGTTATTTCAGCTGGCGGTTTATAGTAGGTTGAAGGGGAGTGGAGAAAATGGCATGTACAACTGAGACGATGACCGAAGGTTGTAATCGCAATGCGACTGTTGGACTTCATAAATCAATTATTTGCAGTTTCTTTTGGGTAATCAATTTTATGCATGCCTTGAGCCTCACAGCAAAATGGTTGCTTCAAAGCAATTAGAAGGTTGGTAATATATTTATTTACTAAGGTTGCAACATTAGTATGGTGGGGAGGTTTGCATGTTGATAGGAACACTTTAGTGATGTGGCATGCTACCTTTAGTCGGTGAGGTGGTAACATTTGAACAGGATGCTCGATGAGGTGGATACCTTGCATGTCGAGAGAATTATGGGTTGCCCCAATTTAAATATTATAGACACTTGATCATCTCATAAAGTACGGTTGTCGTGTTCTTTCATCTTCTTATTGAAGATCTTAGATTAGCGACCTCATGTGGGAGTTAGTTGGAAAATGAAACAAAAGATGTCCTATCACCGATCGAAACAAAAGCTATAGTGAATTAATGAACAAAGTAATAGCTATATAATTGGCATAGGGTATAGGTGTGACATATTAACATCATGCACTAGTTTGGTATCCGGGGTGGTTATAGTGGATCTGAAATAGCTTGGCAAATTGACGACATACAAATGAGCAAGAATAAAAGTGGCAGGTATTATGATGAGAATCTTGCTTGAAAACAATGCGCAGATACTAGTTATGCGAACATGGAGCCGAACAAGGATGGAAAATTTTGCACCTATAGGGAGATATATTTTATCTAGATGAAATTATAGGCTCAAAAGTTAAGAGATTCATAGCGATTTCTATATGTACGTTAGCTTATAGGGATCTGGACGAGCATGACGGAGCTCGCATTATAGAGTTGGTGTTAACTAAGAGAAAATCTACCAGGTGATGTATAATAGGGCACCCAAAACATGTGATGTAAAAAATTACACATCACCAAATAGGGGTTTTTACATCACATGTGCATTTTTAGGATTTCTAGGTGATGTATAATAGGGCATGGTTGCCACACAGGTGATGTAAAATAGGTCACCTATTTTAGTGCCACCTCCACAATTTTAACTATGAATGATCATTGCAAATATATCAACAACAAATGAAATTGACACTATCATCAAGGCCATCACACACAGATAAGAATAAACTTCAAATCCACATAGCATAACATAGACTAGTTCACCTTCAACATAGTTCAACACAAACATAAATAAAATGCATAGTTTAGAGCCTAGAAGATTTCATCAACATAGTTCACCGCAAACACATATCATAGCCACTTCTCATGAATCATTGACACCATTGGCATCTCCTAGTTGCTCCTAATTGTCGTTAGCAACATGGGTGTTGTTGGAAGCAATTCCCATACCACCAGAGTTTCCATCTCCCAAGTTGCTTGCCATGCCACCTCCCGTAGCACTTCTCATGCCTCCTCCCATAGCACCCATGAACCCTCGGCTAAAACCTCCCATAGCACCATTCATGATGCCCATGTAGCCATGACACCTCCTATGTAGTCACTTATGCCACATCCCATGCCTCCCATGTTACCCATAAACTCTCTGCTAGAGGTTGCCATCATTTGTTTCCTCGTCAACACTTGGTCGGGACAAAGCTCCACGTATGCCTTTTGCTTCTCATACATGCCACTTGTGCCTGTGAACATGAACTTTTGCTATTTCTCCATTGCTCGGGCATTTTATTCCATAGCCACCTTCCTCTCCTCCATGGTTGTCTTGAGCTCCTCGGTCGTTACCCTCCTTTCCTCGGTTGCAACCTTGCATTTCTCGACCTCCTTGAGCTCGTCAAGTTCCTTCATCTTCAAAGCCTTTCTCTCCTCGTTCATCTCCTTGCATTGATTCATCATGGACTCCAATGACGCTTTTATGTCATCATCTCTAGTATTATTTCCCTTCTACTTGTCATGCTTTGTTCCTTTGGGTCTCTTGGTTCTAGCAACCGAGTTGGGAATGGTGCTTCTTTTCCCTTCATCACTTGATTCTTCTTCTTCTTCACCATCTATAATGGATGCATCTCCCACCGAGGTATTCTTTTTGGAACCTCATATAACTCACGGTTCGTCCACTTCTCATCATTTTCAAGATCCACCCAAAAATGATGCAATGTGAATTCTTGAAGGGAATATGCCCGAGAGGCAAGTGGTTATTATCTTATTCCTTGTTTATGATAAATGTTTATTTTGCATGCTATAATTGTATTAATTTGGAAATGTTGATACATGTGTGTTTAATAAACAAAAGGAAAGTTCCTAGTTATGCCTCTCTTATAAACTAGCTCGTTGATTTACAAAATGATCAAGGTTTCTTGATCATGGATATTGGATGTTGTTAATAACGAGGTCACAACATTAGTGGAATGATGTGATGAACATTCATCCGAAGTATAGCATTACAATCAAAGTCATTGTGTTTATATTGCTATAACATCATACAAAGTAATTCTAGTCCTTAGACCATGAGATCATGTCAATCACTAACACTGGAAGAGTATCTTCATAACATCAAACTTCACACTGTGAAAGGGTGATTATAAAGGTGGGTTCAGTGCTACGAAAGTGTTATGTAGAGGCTCATGGATCAAGAGTGGGATTTGTCCATCCCGATGACGGATAGATATACTCTGGGCCCTCTCGGTGATATCACATTGGTTAGCTCGCAAGCAAGTGATGAGATCACTAGAATATTATATCACGGGAACGAGAAAAGAGTACATGTCGGTAACGAGATCAAACTAGGTATGGAGATACCGATGATCGAATCTTGAACATGTACTATATCGCGAGACAAAGGGATTTATTTACTAGCGTTAAAGGTTCTCACGATCACAGAAGTCATCGTTGAAAGTGTACGAGTCAGTATAGATCTCTAGGTCCCGCTTCTGATTATTGATCTGAGAGGGGTCTCGATCATGACTGCATTACTCGCGAACCGTAGGATGACACACTTAAGAGATACCGACACCATTTGGAGCAAATATGTTTTAGATAAAGATTTAAGAAAGCGCTAGGATTATTTCAATAGACACTGAAACTGTTTCGGGTGAAATAGCTGAAATTGGTTCTGCATGTAATATTGAAATGTTGCAGGAGGTTTTATGTGAATGTTTGTAATTAAAGTAATTAAAAAATCTGAATAAAATTAATAAAAGAGTTTTATTAAATGAGAGAGCATTAAATTTGGAGAAATTTAATGCATATAAAGTGGAGACTTTAATAGAGAATGTGAAGGGGCATATTTATGTGGAGGGGGTTACCACCACATGAATGAGGGAGGTCACATGAATGAGGGAGGTGAAGGGACACCCTCCATGGGCGCCGACCATGGGAGGGGTACCCTCCCCTCCTTCTATAAAAGGCCCCCCTCTCACACCTTCACACTTACACCTCCTAGTGAAGGATCTCTCCCCCCTCTAGTATTTTCCCCATGGTCTCGGATTAGCGAGATACATGTTTCCGGTGGCTTTATCTGAAAAGGAGTTGCTGCTTCCCCTGCTTTGCTGGAGCGAGGGACGGAGGTTGTCGGGATACCGGACGTGTGTGCGATCACGGATGCACCTCTGCTTTGCGGTGCTGGACTTGGTGGTGCTGGACTTGCTGGAGCTGGATCTGTTGGACGTGCTGGAGGTGGACCTGCTGAACTTCATCACGATCTTGAGATCAGCAAGTGTACGACTACATCATCCACGAGTTCCATCTTGTTAACAAAGCTTTGTTGTCTTCGAAGGTATGTTCTCTATGGATGTATATCCACCCGTTGCTTGTATCTAATAGATAGATCTTGGCGTATAATAGTTCTCATCGTAGGAATTTTTTTTGTTTTCTATGCTGCGAACCCTTCAATTCTTTGCCCACTTTCATCGGCTTGCCCTTCTTCACCTTTCCCCTATAAACAAATATTGAGTAATGTTTTTGTACATATGATAATAGTAAAGCTCATTAGCCACATACAATGCAATGGAAAATATTATTTGATGGAGAATTAGGACACAAACACTCACTCAGTCACCGTCATTGGTGCCACTTGGCTCCAAGTGATCAACTTGTGCCAAGCATGCGCCCCACTTTTGACAATCGATGGACATTGTGCCCCATCGATGATGAATAGAAGTCACCGTTCGCACATTCCACTCTTGTTTCGTGCATCGAAGAACTCCTTCGTCCTTCTTCAATAGTTATCCTTTGGTTACTTTGTGTCCACGGCCGGATCTAGCCTATTATAGGTCACATGTTAGAGATGCCCTAAGCCTAAAAAATTTAGATGAAGCCTACAATAAGTTGCTTCTAATAAAAATGGTGTTGGACCGGTGATATACGATGTTGAACCCCTTGAAATTTTTGGTCGGCCTCGCTCCTGGAGACAAGAGCTTATTAGTCGTCTCACATGTTGTCAAAAATCTTCCAACCAGAAAAGGAACAGTTTGGAGCACTTATTTGTCCCACGTTGAAAGTTTTGCACCGTTTTTTTCAAACGTGTTTAAAACCCCCATACCTTTTTTTAGAGGAGTATATAAAACCCCATACTTTTTTTTCTTGGTACAGCTAAAGCCCCATCATGCCTTTTTTTGGTAGAGCTATAAAACCCCATACCCACCCAGGCCCAGCATTAGCTCGTGGAAATACGGCCCAACTAAGCGTTCAACCCACGGGCTGCAGCTAAAACCCCAGACGAACCACCTTTCCTTTTCCCCTCTATCCTCTTGCTCGTCTCCGACCGGCAGCTCCCGTCGCTGCCAATGGCGTCTCACGCCTCCACCTCCGCGCCGGTCTCCCTCTCCCTAACGCTCCACCCTTCCCCTCCCCGCCGCCTTCCCGTTCCCTTCTCCCGCCTCCCTCCCCGCCGTTTCTCCCTCGCGCCGGCCCGCCTCGCTGCTGCCTTGCTCTCCAGCCCCAGCCCCAGCCACGCGCAGCACGAGCAGGAGGACGACGACGACAACGACGAAGAGGAGGAGGAATACGAGGAGTATGAAGAGGAGGATATTTTGGGGGAGGATGACATGGTGGAGGTGGGATACGTGAGCGGCGCACACGGGGTGCGCGGCGACGTCCTCGTCTCGCCCCGCACCGACTTCCCCGAGCTCCGCTTCGCCACGGTACTCTCTCTCTCTCTCTCTCTCTCTCTATCCCCTCCCTTGCTCTATACCCATCCGTCCGTGGAATTGGTCGTTGAATTTCACATTTCTCGTTTGTTTGTTCCCGCGACGCCGCCGACAGCCGGGGAAGAGGTGGCTGAGGGCTCGCGCTGCCGGGAAGATGCAGGTCAGGGAGTTCGACCTCGTTCGAGGAAAAGCCCACACGGGGAAGAAGGGTTGGATCGTGCGCTTCGATGGTGTCGATTCCCTGGACGAGGTCTGTTTGTTCTGAAACTCCTATGGAGTCACTCGCTATCTCTGAATGCATGTGTCTGAACACTGAACTGAACTATCCATAGTGTTAGCATATCATTTACAGATAACTTAGCTACGGTACAAGTTGGCATATGATTTAGCTTCTGATGCACTTCATTTCGTAACTATTCTTAGGCCAGGCAAATAGTTGGTTCCGCCGTACTCGTGAAAGCTGAGGATAGGCCAGAAATGGAGAAGGATGAAATCTATTCGCTCGATCTCGTTGGCATGAGTGTCATTGTCAAGGTACATATATATTCCTTCGTTCATGTTTTCAGTTTTCACCCCCTAAGTTCCTAGTGTTTCACCGTGTTGATTTCAACAACTAAAGTGAAACCACGACGTAAGCAATGTGGAAAAGCATAGACTGTATCGACATTGTTACTGTTTAATGCTACAAAGAACCGAAATACAGTTGATATTTACTTTTGGCATTCTTATGTAATCTTGTTAATGATACTTCAGATTAAGTGACATTAAACACCAGTACCATATACTTTGTCCTATAAAAAAAGGTCGTAGCAAGTTTGCTATTTTACTGGTACTACTGGAACTACTCATTTTTACCTCGCCAAATTATTCTTTTCACCCACTAAAAGTAAACATCACCATCTAAATGTACACAGGCATGGACACATTCTGCTGCCTGTTTTCTCCATGTGAGTTTCTCATCACAAATTTGATAATCAAAGTTACTTTCCATTTTCCTTCATAGGACACGGGCAAGCTTGTTGGAACAGTTGCTCAGGTCTTCAATTTTGGAGGTGGCGATCTTCTCCAGGTTATGGTTGGCTCTGCCAAGAATGTTGTCCAGCCAAGTTCAGAGAATCTGGATTCAGCTCCATCCCGTGAGCACGTGTGGATTCCATTTGCTCAAGATATTGTGCCTGATGTTGATATGGAGAGAAGAGAGATGTGGATTACACCACCAAAGGGGCTTCTTGAGATCAACACACGTCCTGAGAGATCAAAGAAAGAAAGGCGTGCGATGGTTAGGTTCGCGTCATCCTTTTCTTGCATTCCATGATCTGTAATATGGAACGTAACTTGCACTTAAAGTAAAGAAAGTGTCAGGTTTAAAGAGCCATAATGTTGATAGCAGTAGCAACTTTCGTAACTATTGGAGATGGTAGATGCATCTGATATGTTGAACTGTCATGCTTTAGGTTCTAACTAAAATTGATGCAGTGATATGATCCATTTGTTATTTTCTGTTGTGTCCTTTCAAATGAAGCACGACTAACTTAAAATTGTTACAGGGTTGGAAGGAAAAGAAGAAGCTACAGCGTCGCATAACTGCAGCGAAAAAGGTGCTAAATGAAATGGATCAGGGCCATATCTTGGAAGGTTTGGCATCAGGGGACAAGCTCGAAAAGGATTCACTTGCAGAACAGATTGGGAGCATTGACTTTCAATTATTCAAACATGCAATGAATAGTGTCAGCAAGCAAATTGACAGGTATGAATTGTGGATTCCCGTTATTCTCTATGCTGAAAAAATATTTTCAACAGAAGCTGATTGCTCCCATTTCACTAAATATTTTCTATACATATATGTTTAAAATTTATGAATGCTCCTTATGTGTAATAACAACGCGGATTTGCTACCATGTGGGATAGCTATGCATATGGTGTGAGTAGTAGCCTCGTAGGATCTTGGGATCATTTGCACGATGCACCGGAGATGCGACCCGAGGCCGTTAAGTAGGGCGCGTGTTGTTTCCATGCCTTGTAGATGGTGGAACCATAGCTTTTGTGAAAAATTTGTGGCGCGGTGGTCATGCATGGCGCCTGCGGGCCATATTCTTTTAATCTTAGAGTACAACGGTGCATGTCCTGAGCTGGCCTGTGTCTTTCTAAACGCTGAATAATTTTCTGCTTCGGTGGCCATGCTTCGTGTTTGCCTTTTCCCCACGCCATTTTTCCCGCGCCATCACGCAAGTCTTTTCTGTATAGGTAGAGGCAGTGCTTTTCGATCTTAGCGCGCAAAATATCCAATGAAATCTGGAAAATTTGTTTGCAGAAGTGCACGTGTTGGGAGTGGGAGGACGAGCTGTGTGCAAGGTCGCCCGGGAGAAAACAGTCCACTAAGCGCGTCTCACCGTACGGCCGCGGTTGCGATGGAAACGAGAGAATTTTTGACACAGTTACCGTGGTGGAACAATAGCTTTTGTGAAAATTTGGTGGCGCGGTGGTCATGCATGGCGCCTGCGGTGGACCATAGCTTTTGTGAAAATTTTGTGGCGCGGTTGTCCACATAACGTCGTTATTATCTTCCATTTGCAGCTTTTGTGCACATAAGCTTACACCGTGTGCTCTCTATTTATGATATAATGGCTAGACCGCTAGATTGCTATGCGTAGCTATGCCCATGAGTCGCTGGCTATTTCCCTGTGTAATAATATCAATTTGATGTTGTTTTGGTAAAGCAATAGTCCTTTGTGATTTGTCATGATTTTTAATCCAGCTTGCAGCTTACTCTTTGAAACATTGTCACTTTCAGCATTTTAAAGAACCTGGTTGCTAATTCCTCTTCATCAAGAAAAAATGTGATGAGGATACCTTGTGAGACCCTCATGAGCCATGAAGAGAAAGGGAATTATTTATTCAGTAATGAATTCAGCAAAGGTCTTGAGATCCTTCAAAAGTCAAAAGCAGCAATTGTGCTTGTTACAAATGGCTCTGACTCTGATATTATGGATGCTGAGCTTCAGAGATTGCTTAGTTCGTTTAGTGAGTTTATGAAGGTACACATTTTTTGTGGATGGTCGCTTCATTGTTCTGTATTGGAGCTGAATATATTGGCACCAATGAAACTCACCTGTACCATAATTAATTTTGAATGTTCATTCAATATGCTATGACCATTCTTTCATTTGGACAGATGATATAGTTCTTGATTGTTTCATATGTTGCCTGAAATTGCGTGAACAACATAATAATTAGGAAAAAAGTCGAGAACTACTTACTATATGTTCAGGTTTAACAAAACGTCCTTCACTGCCGAAGTCTTTGTGCCGTGATTTTCTTTTTTTGGAATGTTGTGTCATGATCTAATTGGGCAGCTCATTTTGTGACTCATGAATATACTTTGGTGGATGTATGCATCATTCAAACTGCTAATCAATATACTAAGACTAAATTTTACAGTGGATATCAGCTGGTTGCTGGTTGCTGGTTGCTGCTTGTTTGCTATATGTTTATTGAGTTGTTAAAATTCGCTATGTTAGTTTCACCTACAAAAAGGGACTAATATGTGGTCAAATGACTCAAATCTTATCCACTTCTGCTTGATGTAGGGTGAAGAATATCATATCTCTCTCCCTTTTGTTATTGTTTCTCCAGCCGGTCAAGTGGATTCAGTTAAGAACTACTTGGTAGAGAATGACTATTTTGGTTTTGACACTCAAAAGGTACAGTGCATTGTCTTACTACAAGTTTATGTTGGTGATGTACGTTCTAAAAAAGGGTCAGCAGGTATGACTTCGTTTTCATATATTAACTTGGCAATTTCATTAGTGTCCACACTCTTAGTGGAACTTCCCACACCTCACATTCATGTTCTTGTACTTTCCACACTGAAAATAGAAGTAGTAAGAAAATCTCAGAGAAGCAGTAACTTTACGACTGAGTTTTGAAGTGTATGGATAACCTGAAATTTGTTCTTGACATGCAAGTTACAGTACAATTCTACATGTAATGTGCTATGCTCGATTCTTGCATTATTTTACTGCATTTGTCATGTGAATTCCTTGTATATCCAGTTTTTTAATTGCAACGTTAGTATCCTTGTGCCTTTATACGGATCCACAGTCTGGATATTTGATTATCAGTGTAGTAAGAGTCAGCTGGCAAAAGAGGGGAAATACCTGTTAATCTGTTATGTTCAGTTAATATAGAAATCCTTCATCACAAGCAGTAATTTCTATTTATTTTCTAACTTGAGATCTCAATTGGCCAAACTCAGTTTTTCCATAATATCCAATGCCATCCATTTGCAGGTATGGGTCCTCGAAGAGATGAAACTTCCAGTAGTCAGTATAGCCTCTGAGATAAAGAGCAAACAAATTCTGCTGAAGTCCCCATGGGAGATACTTGAAAGGCCAGCTGGAACTGGGTCGATTTTCAGCTCACTATCATCGAATAAAATTTTGGATGCATTGAATGCAATGGGCATAGAGTACGTACAGGTATGATCATGTGCGATTCATTTGATGTTTCTCCTCACTTATTAACTTGTGATTTGTTGTACTATAAAATATTAAATGTCCCCTTGAAACTTCTGGCTACATCCAATTACCTAAGCTCGTCTTGCTCTGCAATCTGCAACTGAACACTTAGCCTGCTAAGACAACATCAGTGAGAAGCATGCCAGTATTATAAATCTCCCAGGGTTTCAAAACCTGAGCTTAAAGATCGGAGATCTAAAGATGAAAAAATCAAACTCCTTTCATGAAATTGTACCGTATCAAGAACTGTCATCTTTCTTTCTTCAAAATGAATTGCAAACTGATAGCTGAGGTGAACTTTATTCCAACAGATATGCAGCTTGTCTGACAGACAAGTCCTAGGGCACCCTTTGCTCCTCGGGGCAGCAAGTTCCCGCAACGCCGATGTCGGCATCAAGCTCCGCAAGACCAGCGACAAGACAGAAGATGGTTTCGATCTGATTCTTTCCATCGACCACTTGAACAAGGTGTGCAGAGATGTCACCAAGGTCAGCTTCTCTGCACACCCTGAGCAGCATGAGCATGTCAAGAGTGTCAAAGGCCAGTGGGTCCCTGTCCAGCCGGAGGCGACAAACTCTCACCGGTTGAGTGCAGATGTTACAAGTGTTTTGGATTCTTGCTCTCCTGACAAGCTGTGCGTCATGGAGATTGTTGAGTAGTGGTTAGTGAACCCTGAATGTTTCTTTTTTTAGCTAATGTACTGTAGGATTGTACATAGCAAGAGCCAAGTACTACTACATATGTGTCTGCACCCCGACTGTAGTTGATAATAATCCAGCTACACGCTGGCACAGACACACTCTGCCTCTGCATAACAAAGCCTGGATTTGAAGTTTGTGTTAACAAAGCTCCTTTTATCTGGCAAAAAATGCTGGCAGAGAAGGAAATCTAATAACACCTTTTGTCTGGTGTAAAAAATATTTAGTATCAGTCTGTTACTAAATAACTCCCCAAACCTCATATATTTAGCAACGGAGGGAGTACATTTTAAGTTCATAGCTGCCAGGTTGAGGAGTTAAACAATGGGGATACCACCACAAGTATGCAGAAAATTCCTCTTGAACAGAGGTGCTTTACCTCTAGGGGTATTCTTTGAATCTATTAACACAAGAAGCATCAAGCAGCAGAACAGAAAATCAAGTGTTGTGATATATACAAAAAGAGCCACTGTGTCCTAACTCCTAAATTAAAAAAGAGGAGAAAAATCACCCTGCTCTACCACCCTTCTTCCCTTGTAGCAAAAAGACCACAAGACAGCAATAACTACAGCAATGGCCGTGGCAACGCTAGCCATTTTCGCAGATGCAAGTTCTTCCCTGGCATCCATGGCTTGCACCATCCGGTGAGCGATCAGAATTTCTGCCTGGAATGGCAACCATTATAACCATTCTCTGGCTCCCTTCTCACACTCACCAATGTGGCAAGCACGGCGAGCTTGCCTGGCCATTACTCTAGTACATCCTTGTAGCTGCGGTAACCTTGCTGTAACCACCTTCGACCGCTGTGATGCCATTGAACGGAGGAATGTAGTAAGGCGAAGGTCGGATATCTGGAGCCATCTCGGGGGCGACCTTGGCATCTCTGTAATGATGCGATGGCCTGTAGCGCATGCGGTCCTTCTCAAGCTCCTGCTGATGCTGTCTGTCGGCGAAGTATGACTTCAGTTGGTAGCTGGAAGCTGCTGGAGGAACCACCGGATCCCTCACCACACTTTGCCCAATGTGTCGATCAGCGACACTTCCATTCTCGACTGGTGAGGCAATCACTCTTCCTGGTCTAGCTGCGAGTGGCAAAGATGAAGTATATTAGGTTGATGCTCTTTGAAATTAAAACTAAAAACACACACCAGCTAGTTAAAGTTACCTGTTGGAATCCTTTGAGGAACTTGGGAGGTCAGGCCATTTGTTGGAGCAATCGGGGTAGAGTGAACTGTTGTAGTCCTGCAAATAGTAAATCAAAGGTCAACACTGAAACTCCAAGACAACTTGTGGAACTGACACCCCAACATCAAAGTGACCAACTTTAAAAAATGAAGTGTCACAGTGTACTCCCTCTGTCTCAAATTAGTTGACCTTTGATCTAGACAAATCTGAGACAACTAATTTGAGACGGAGGGAGTACCATATTATACATGAATATAGATCTTTGAAGCACCATAACAAAACATGTATGGCGACAGAAAATCATTGAGAATTTGGTATAATTGGTCACACTCGGGAGATAGGTAATAATGAAAGTTACCTTGGTAGAGAAACATGCTTCCTCTCGGTTGCCACACTCTTTCCTCCATCTTCCTCCAGGTTAGCGAATTGCCTCCGGAAATTGTCGACAGCACTGCATAATTCAAAATCCAAGAGAGCATAAGTTGCAAAATATTGCTATGTAGATAAAATAATTGAGAGACAGGAGCTACAAGATATGTCAAAGTACAAACCTAGGATATAGAAAGCTCGTTTTTTCAGAGCCACTGACGTAACTCTTCAGAAGTTGAGGGTGGTACTCCAGTATCTCCCTAAATATAAGTTCCTTGATGTCTTCTTTCGTAAACTTTCTCCGTTCAAACTCAAACTCCATTTTTGAAATTGGTTCGCATGATGGTTCTCTCTCCAGCTTCGCAAGACCTTTAAAATAAGGATCAGCCAACGCCTGATTATGCATAGAACACTTGTTAGAATAACATAACCATGAACATATTATTTTTGAAGTAAAACAAATAAAACCACAAAATGCTAGCATGGAATTTAGGACATGCCTACCTCTTCAGCAGTTGGTCGATCTTTAGGATCAAATGCTAGAAGCCTTTGTAAGAGCTTGAGTCCTGAAGGATCTGCATTGGGGAATTTTTGTGAAAAAGGTACTGGCTGTTTCCTCCTCATGCTGCTCAGATACCTCCTTGCCTTCTCATTTCGAATCTGCGGAATCAAAGGAGTGAAAACATTTGAGAATTTGGAACAAATTATGCTCAAGTACTCAACATGGAAAATTTCCACAAATTGTAAATCATACCCGAGAAATTGTCTCCATTGATGGTGAGCCTAGGAGATCAGTCATCAAATCCAGCTGGTGAACTACATTTTTACCAGGAAACAAAGGCTTTCCTGTCAAAACTTCCGCAAAAATGCAACCAATACTCCATGTATCAATAGCCGGTGAATACTGCATTGAAGGAGTCAACTTAGTATCACCAAATTACCATAAAAAATGAAAAGGTAAAAAGTTGATGCAGATTTGACAGGATGAACTTGTAGATGAACTTAGTGCCAGAAAACAAAATAAGGATCAAAACGGAGACAGTGTTTTGGCATGTATGCATCTTTTACATGTTCTCAAAGATTCTGTGAAGAAAAAACATATGTAGTGCTGTAGGCAAAAGGACAAAAAAAATGTCTCGTGAAAAGTCATTTTATAGCACCAAAAATTGTCTTTTCTACACAGGTTGCAAAATATGCCTTTTTTTCCACGAAAGTTTATATGCGTGCCTGGAATATGTGGATGCACACATGAGTTTTTTTTAGATTTTGTTTTGATTTTTTTTCCCCACAATGGGAGCATCTAATCCTATGAGCCAAAGTGGATTTCCGGATCAAAACCTACTACTGTACTAGCCATCTAGGAACTTAGGGTATATACATCTCTAAAGAACGGCGAAGTAGCTGAAACAATATTGGATGAACGAAAAACCACAGGAAGAGGAAATTACTAATTTACCTTAGTAAAGAAAGAACCACATAGCTCGGGAGCTCTGTACCATCTAGTGGCAACATAGTCCTGCAATTCATGTTGGAGGAGACAGTGAGATTTAAGTTGTAGGTAGGGTTCTTTTGTACAGAACGCATCATGCTACCCAACTCGTCAATGAGAATTAATAAAATTTAAGTATTGCGTGGATTGAATCTAGTAAGCTGTAGAAGTATCATTACCGTCCAGAAAACTGTTGTAGGGGTGTCATTGAATGCAACTCTTGCGAGTCCAAAATCACACATCTTGAGTTTGCAGTTAGCATTTGCCAATATATTTTTTGGCTTTAGATCGCGGTGATAAACATTAGCTGCAGGACCATAAACTAATCATCAGAACATAGCTAAACAGGCAATATTCACATTGAAAAGTACCAATGTGGCACTACACTATAAATAGAACCTGTAGACCCTTTCAGGGGAAGGAAAAGCGAAATCTCCAAAGATCCTTACCGGTATGGATATACTTCAGCGCACGAAGCATCTGGTAGAGGAAAAACTGGTAGTGCTCCTTTGTCAAGTCATCATTAGCCTTGATGACCTGGTGGAGGTCGGTATCCATGAGCTCAAAGACCACGTAGATGTCCCTGAAGTCCCTCCTGGACGGCGGCAGCATGATGTGCTTGATCTGGACGATGTCGGGGTGCTTGAGGAGCCGGAGCAGCTTGATCTCGCGGAGGATCCTGGCGGCGTCCGACAGGTGCTCGAAGATGTTGGATATCTTCTTGATCGCCACCTTGTCGCCCGTGTGCTGGTCGATGGCCGAGCACACGACCCCATAGCTCCCTCTGCCGATGATCTCCTGGATCTTGTACCTGCTGGCGTCGCCGTACTCGCTGAAGAAACCCATCTCTTCTGAACTCTGGAGATGGAAAAATTGGTGGGAGAAGTTAGCAACTGTGCACATGGTAGATTCTGTGTCACGATGCAGAAGGATATCTGAATCAGGGCGATGGCATGCATATGGCTTTGGAAAAAAAAAACACAGATTCAATCGAGCTGCTGCGGATAATACTTACACCAAATAATAATTACATAGGTGTACTAGAGTAGTACAACTTTGAAGTGCTAATGATGATACTTGCACCGACAGAAAGAGGCATACCAGATGAAATCTAGAGAAGAGGGAACAAAGAACAGCCATGGAGAAGAAATCTCCCTACGAAAAGCAGCCGTCTGCGTCGCCTTTTTCTTCCCTAAAAATGGCAAAGAAGCAACTGCAGATTCAGAGACGCACTATACTACTATCGTGTAAGAAGGGAGCTATACAGAGTCCCTGGTCCGTACTCTATCCGCCGCAAAGCTTTCGCTTGCCTCCTTCCTCCTGCGGAAAAGAAAAGGCTACCTCTGCCTCTGATGGCCATGGGATTCGAGGGGATTATATACGCGCGGCGCGGTCCGTCTAAAAGGAAAGTAACCTTGATTTGGGTATAAACCCGTGCTGCGCGGTCGCCGAATCCAACACCCCCTCAAATTTACCAATTAATACGCTACTAGTACCACCAAAGTAG
This sequence comes from Avena eriantha, assembly GCA_910589775.1. NCBI lineage: Eukaryota > Viridiplantae > Streptophyta > Magnoliopsida > Poales > Poaceae > Avena > Avena eriantha. The sequence goes on along the minus strand of OU342740.1, from coordinate 527,392,477 downwards.
GCAGCAAATTCCGCGGTATCTCGGGAGATTAAGAGCCTCGTTGAACGCGAATTTCCGGCAATTGAATGCCTGGAGGAAAGTCAGAGCGCGGGTGTTTCTTTGGATAGTAATGATTCGGATAGGAAGGGATCTCTCCTAGCATGGCAAGAAATCGCGCGGCAGGCGTCTCTTTGGGTAATTCTGGCAGGTGGTATGGTACGGGATCTCCTGGCAAGGCAAGAAATCGCGGCGAGTCCTCCCGGCCGGCACGGCAGGGGAGCAACTCATGGCAGGAGACGGGCTCTGCCGCTTTTGGGGTCAAGAAGAAGAATATTCGAATCCCCGAGCAAAGCCCACATCTTTGACTCTAATCCAAAATCCGGCAGAGCGTATCTGCCCGAGCACGAGCCGGCCCGCAGAGCAGCACGACGGCCATGGCGCACAGAGAGCACAAGAAAGAAAAGGAGATTTTTGGGTGCGGGAGCGAGAGTGTGTCGTGTTCCCCCCACCTTGGTCCGCTGCTCCACGCCGCCGCGCGCACCCGCATTTGCCTCAGGCATCGCGGGCCGGCCGCAGGGGAGATCTCGCCGATGGGGAAGAAGAAGTCCTACGCCTCGCCTCGCCTCGCCCGCCGCTAGCTAGCCCGCTCCGCGGCGACGACGTCACTCGCTCACGGGCGCGGAGGAGGAGGATGCGGTGGTGCGGTGCGGCGTTAAACAATTCGGGGGACGGTGAGGCGAGCAGCGGAGGAGCGGCGAGCTGGTGGTATTAGTAAAAACATTTGCGCGGAAGCGGACGGTCTTGCCCCTCGAGTAGCAGGGGGGAGTGATGGCTGGTACGGCGCGTGGTTCTCGGGAACTCGCGAGGGCGTTTTGGGTGTTGCTGTCGTTTGGGTTGCGGGTCGGCGGGTTTGGGTCATTGACGTCGCTTTGCGTGCGAGTCAGGACAAGCGCTTCGTCGGTGTTTGCTGTGCGGCGATGGTGCCGGGCGCGGTCGGTGCGGCCCGGTAACCCGCTTTGGGTTGTTTGCAGTTCAAACATTGGCGCACGTGCCTAGATGTGTACGCAATACAACATGTGCGCCACACTCAACTCAGCAGAGCACGAGCGTCTCATGAGAACAACAAGTATTTCTATTGAAACTTTTCACATTTGTGGGATACACGTGTAAGTACATATAGATTTTTTTCAAAACCTTTTGAAGTTCTAAACCCCCATTTTGAATTCCAAAAAACACAACCTGTCCAAGCTCTCATTCGCATATTTTTCCGAAGATCCTATATTGTAGTACGAGCTACTATATCTGACCGACAATTTGGCCGTTTACTTTTTTCCATACTAGAATATTTCCGCCTGTGAAATATTATATCATCCCTCATAGTTTGTCATGATTGAGATCTCTTGTTTGGCCAACAAGGCCATGGACAAGTCTCCACTCGATCGTCTCAACAGAAACCCGTTGATCCATGGGATGGCGTATGAGTGGCCAAGAATCTTAATGAATAATCTCTACAGGATCCCCCAACAAAGTAAGGTACAGCACTAGCTTAGCAAGCTAGCGATTTGGCTGTGGTACCACTTCGTGTCAGCGACGGCTTGATTTGGTGCCGGTGCAGGTGGCGCGTTGCCGTTGGCTCTCAAAGTCTCCGTGAGGCCGACGCCCCAGCTAATCGCGAATGCGTGTGTCACGCTTGAGTGGCCGGAGTAAGTAATTGTTTGATCTGGCATTATTTTTCCATGGTTTTTAACAGGCCGATTCGTACGTTTCTGAGCCTTCTTAAGCTGAGTAGCGACTTTGCTTTTTTTTTTTTTTTGGATGGAACTGGTTAAATAAATCGCCTTGGAGTCGCAGAGGTCGGTGGTGATCGACTGAGTTCGCCATGTGTGCGGATTACTATTTATACTGGTCAACGAGCACGGAGACCTCTGGCCCCCGGCATGATCATACTGGTCATGTAACCTACGTGTCAAAGAATCGACCGGTCACATGCCCGTTAATCCATTTTTTTTAATGCGAGCAGAAGATCTTCTCTGGCGTGTACTGACAATCCAAAATGGAGTAGTACTATATGGGCAGTGGATTGCAAAAAAAAGTTGGCTGAAGTCGATCATTTTGGATCTACTCCCTCTATTTTATAATTTATTAAGATGTTTTATCTTTTATGAAACAAACAAATGTATATAGATATCTTTTAATGTGTATATTCGAAGTGATCTGCTGCATACTAAAATACATTTAGATACTCCCTCTGACCAAATTAGTTGACTTAGATTTGTCTAGATTCGGTTGTATCTAGACATGCTTTAGTATTAGATACATCCGTATCTTGACAAATTTGAGTCAACTAATTTGGCTCGGAGGGAGTGCATCCGTTTAACAACTAAAACATCTTATGCTATGAAAGGGAGGGAAAAGTGAAAACGGAAAAAAAAAAACCTCTCCCTTCTCCCTTCTCCCACCCCCTGCTATAGTTCCTGCGGAGGTCGTCGTGCGCGCAGGGCCGATATGAAGCCAACCTCACCGGCGATGCCGGTCGGGGGAGGTGGAGGAGAGGTGCAGGCACATGTAGAGTAGATGGTAGCGGTAGGGTTCGGCTTCTTGCCGGTAGTTGGAGTAGGGGCCAAGATCTCGGCGACCGGATCTTGGTCAGCTCGTGCTGGTTCGTCGGCGGCGGCGCTCGTGCCGGAGCGTGCGGACCAGATCACGAGGATCTCCGCAATAAGGTTGCTGGGCAGGTGCTTCTCCTCCTGGGTGTCTCCCTGCCTCCTCTGCTTCCTCCGGCCTGCCTTCGTGGCGAGGGGGGGGGGAATGGGGAGATCGCGGAAGCTTTCCTTCGAGGATCCCTGCGCCTGGGTGGTTGGTGTGATGCTGCTCGTCTCCGACCTGGTTCTTGCTCCGGCCGGCCGTGGCGCCGGGGGAGTGGACCAGGTCTTGATGAGCGGCGGATTCGCCTGCCACCCCCCGAGCTACTCCTGCGTGCGTGTGAGCGGCAGCAAGAGGTCGCCAGTTCCCCTCCCTTCTTCTTTCTTCAGTGGTTGGAGCTAGTAGAAGTGGGTGCGGTCCTTGCGGCTCGATCTACATAAAGCTCGCCGGCCTCTTCGTTGCGTCTAAGGAGACCGACTCTTCTTCCGTCTTTTGGCCTGCCATGGTGGCGAGGGACAGAGGGGGGATGGGCCAACTGTCGATGACGATGCGGAGGTCGAAGGTTCCTAATGCTACGCCCGCGAGTTCTTCTTCGCAGTGGTCCATTGGTGGCGATGAGGCTGCTGGGCCGCTGCCCGTTCTGGTCGAAAGGCGACCTTGGGGTTCAACCTCCATCGGAGGCCCTTCTTCGAAGCGCTGCGTCGGTGCTCGACACCTCGCCATCAGCAAGTGGTTCGTCCCCGCGGATTGCAAGGTGGCCGGCGGAGCCTCCCATGACCTCGCCGTCGGCTGGAGGTCACCGGATTTTGGTGGCGGAGGCACGCGAAGACTCAATTGCTTTTTATCTTGTACTCCTAGGGTGTTTTTTTGTAAGTGAGAGGCCCTTTTTCAGTTTTATTTAGTTTTGCTAGGGTGCTTTATGTAAATGGCCTCTCTGTAATTTGTATCCGCCACGTGTTTTAATCTGCAGCTTCCGGGGGCTTCTGGCCCTGTCCCCGTTCAAAAAAAAATTGAAAGGGAGGGAGTGAAAATATAGTGGCACGGAACACGCATGATGTCCACGTTGTCTACGTGCAGGGTCTCCACAGCACCGCACAGGGGAAGCTTCCGTGCGTACGGCGCGCGCGTGGTCGTTCGTGTGGCCAAATTTAGCCATGGCTACCTCGTGCTTCATGCATGGGAGCTCTCCGTCGGGTGGCAAAATTAACTGCGCGTACGGCGGGTGAACAGCTTTGCCGTACTCCAGTACTCGTAAAACCGGCAGTACCTACCTACCTACGGCGATCGCGCATGCGTGAGAGCAGATTCGCAAGTGAATTTTGTTTCTCCCGCCTTTTGCAGTACACCGATACTCGCGGACGATCGCGTGACCGTGACCACACACGGCGCAGATCAATCGACAAAGTCAAAGTACCACCAGCCTGCTCGATCTACACCAACACCAACACAAGACCAATCACAGTTTTATATTCGTCTGAGAGTAATTATATTTTTAGAGGGGAAAACAACACATACTGTGTTGCACCAAACAACCAGAATCACGAGATCCGCCCACTCACTATCTAATTTTTGTTTACTCCTTTATATTGTGCATGTGGGAACACACAATTGTTTTGTCGGCCATTGTTTAATTTGGCCAACTTACTTGCATACTCCCTCTCCTTTAAAATATAAGATTTTGAAATACACCTAAAAAACGTTTCGATACATTAGTTTCATAATCGCCGTGTTGTTGGCCTTGTCCGCTAGCTACACTACCAGCGTGGGCGAGGGAGCGGCATCAATACCATTTTGCAGTCCAATGAGTCGAGTTCCGCGAATCGGCGTAGTACTTGGGTGCGCCACACATCCCCATGCGATGACCGCGTGCTGTATATTTATATTGAGGTGCATTGCGGCACAAACATACGTATTTGAGTTTGGTTACAACATGTTACAAATATTGTAACCTAGCTAGGCCTATCTGTAACGGTCAATTTGAAGACTAATCGGCTTAGTTTGTCGAAGTTACTCGTAGGGTAGGATGTACGTGTGTGTGCGTTCATAGGAATGAGTGTACATATTTGTGAGTGTGTGTTCCTACCACCTTTCTTGGACGCGTCACCATAGGAATGAGTGTACATATTTGTGAGCGTGTGTTCCTACCACCTTTCTTGGACGCGTCACCTTTCTTGAACATGCGTCGCGAGCGCTGCTGTTGGACGATAGACCCCACGTGATATCCGCATGCATGCCAGTCGGTACGTGAGCTCGCACGCGGTTCCTGGCTGTGGGTAAATTAAGCATGGCCCATGGTACATGTGGAAAATGTTAGGCTCTAGCTGCAGCAACACAAGATGAGTACAGTAGGAGCAGCAACCAAGGAGGATCACGAGAGATGAGATCCATGTACTACACTGAATCATGCACTGTCGACAACTGGTTGTGTACGTGCATGTGCTGTACGCACACAATTAATTAATTGGCCGCTGGCACTCTATTCGACTTGATCTTTAAGTCTCGAAATTAGTGATGGACTGAACGGCCTACGCCGACAGTCGTATGGATAGGGCATCCCACCAGGCAAATCCATTTCGAACACAGCATGTATAGGGATTGGTTTGTTCGTTTGGGTCGGCCCGTCACACAAAAACATGCCATTCTGGCCTCTATCCGTCTGGGTCGGGGTTGCCAGCAGACGCCATCTTTTTTCGAAATACGAACATTAAAAAAATTAGGTATATTACATAAATAGTCTTATTCTATACTGTATATAGAAAACAAAAAACATAATTAAAATAAACCACAACTACGGCTAGGGCATCTGGCAGCCAGCACGGCGGTGGTGGCGCCAGCGACGGTGACCATGGTTCCGGCAGATAGTACGTCTATGGTGGTGGCAGCTACTGGTGCGCCGGCGTCATGGGGCGGGTGGGCGTCATGGCACCGCCTGGAGGTCTCGCTAGGAGGGATCGGATATGACTCATAGAGGTCCCACTCATTTTCGAGGTAGCGAAAGATCGCCTTCTGTACGTGCAACTCCTCCCAAGCTCGGTCGAGGCGGACACGCAGGGCCGGGTCGCTGGGGTTGGCATGGGAAGCGCGCAAGTAGTCGACGTACGCTTCCTGGAGTTCTTACCACCAGATTACACTGACTTCTAGTACCTTTAAAACACATAAGAATGAATTCATGCGGCTGCCTCCCTATGTAGGCACTACTAGATACTAGGAAAGAGACCTACGAGACGTGGCACCAGTTATGGTGCACCAGAAATATCTGATCTGATCCGAGACGATATCGGCTGGCTCACCCACAGCCGCTCCCTCGATGGTAACCACCCGTGTCCCCCATGGACCGAGGCAGCATATCTGGTATCGTTGCAGCACGTGCTGGATCAACGAGTGGCAACCACGTGTGGTAACAACATTCGGCACACGCTGCAGTCGATCTCCTCGGCCTGGCACTGGCACGACGCGGCGGCCGTACAGCACGGTGCATCACCACGGCGGCCTTGGCCCCATCGGAGACGGAGAAGCTGCGTCGGAATTCCACGGCCACGGGTATAATTCCCGGTGCGTGGTGACACGGAAGATCCGGCGTTGCTCAGCCTCGCCTTCGTTTTCTTGCGGTTGAGCGCGCACTCGAGTCCAAATTACTATTTTTGGACGCGGACGTGCGGGACCGCGCGCGTGTGGTCCCGGCGGCTCCTTCTCGCGAGGCAGTGGCCGGCCATAGATTATTAGCTCGATCGTGCCTGCCTTTCCGGCGATCGGCTAGCTTAGCTCTCCTCGCCAGATTCCTCCTACAGTAGTAGGAGCAGCAGGAGTGATACTTCGTGACCAGTAGCAGTTTCGTGGGGAAATGGACAAAAATTAACTCCTAAAAAAACAAATTCGTAAAATGAACTCTGACCGAAAGTATTTCACACGGACTAACCCTTTTTGTAGCGCCCAACACAAAGACGCTATACTCTACATGATAGCGCCTATGCCATAGGCGCTATGGTCCCTGCCAGCGTGGCGGCCGCCTGGCCCACCCTGACACCACCCGGCCGAGTAGCGCCTGGGCGTTGAGCCTGGACCGTGCAGCGCCTAGGCACTATGCCCCAATGTGAAAGGCGCTACACATCCAGCAGCGGCACCCCTCCCCACCCCAACCCACTCCGTCCCCAGCCGCCAGGAAGAACAGAAGAAGACCCAGGCGGTTCCTCTCTCAAATCTACCACTAAAAATCAACAGATCTGGAGAATTTCTCCGTGGATTTGCTACCCAATCTTCCCCTCAAGGTATTCTCCTTCGATCCCCTCTTTTTCATCCAAAAAGTCTTGCACATTTTAGTCTTATTTGGTTGGAACCCTAGGTTTAGATGGAAACATGAGCATAGGCCGATTTTTGTTCATGTCTTTCGGTATTTGGTAGTTGTATGTTAGTTATATTTGTTGGGGAATGACAATGTGTTGTTGATTTGATTTGTATATGATAGTTGTATATGGATTTGTATAAATGTTCCAATAATATGCTCCCATATCCTTTGTAGTTACTTGTAGAAACTAAAACAATGGCTACTGATGATGGTTGTATATGGATTTGAATAAATGTATGAATAATATGCTCCCATATCCTTTGTAGTTTCTTGTAGAAATTGAAACAATGGTCACATATGATGAACCACTTACATATTTATTGATATTTGGAATATATTTGTAGGATGGTGTGGCTACTTGATGATTACTATGATACAAAACACCGTGCATACTTGATGGCGGAGAAGCATATGGTAATAAAACCATGTTGGACTTGTTTGTCTTAATTTTTCTATTGATTCAATTGTGTTGGACCCGTAAAAAAGCATAATATTTTGACTTGTATGTATGCAGAAGCTAGGTCCCCTGAAGATTCGCTCTCATGGCGCGTCCTCGAGTGAGATGCCGTACGACGAGCGGTACACTCCGTATATCCAGCAGCTAGGCCTCCTCCCTTTTATAAAGCTTGTGACCCGGTCGACACCGAACCTCAACGCGGCTGCCCTCACCGCACTTGTCGACCGGTGGAGGCCGGAGACGCACACACTACTGCAGAAAGGCTTATAGCCTCCAGGGGGTTAGTGACAGGCACAACTGTGCCTGTCACTAATAAGTGTTCCTAGTGATATGCAAGGATAAGCCTGTCACTGGTACGAAACACTAGTGACAAGCATAAAAATGTGGCTGTCACTAGCCTATTTTTTTGAATATGTCTAAATGAAAAAAACCTTAGTGACAGATATTTATATGGCTGTCACTGAAGTGGTATAAGTAGTGGCAGACTAATATTATGATAGTCAGCTAATATTTATATTTTTGTTGCAGGGCGGCACTAAAAGATGCAAATTTTTAGTGACATGCATCGTATAAGACTGTCATTGGTTTAGGGTCATTTTTTCTGTCCAGCCGCAAGTCCAGATTTTTTTGTACGAACAGCAGCAACCTCGTTATTTTTAGAACAGACTGCCGCAACGTGTAAATAGTACAGATCAAGCAGGTAACGAACAAGAACATACTCGTGTCAAGGAAAACACTAGACCCCTTCCCCAACTACCGCCCCTTCTCCCGTCCCCATCCCTGATTCCTAACCCCAACCGCCGCCGGACATCCACCGCCGCCACCCATCCAACACCGCTAGCCCCTCCACCATCGTCGCTTGCGGCGACGCCTTCCCCCGACGCGAGGTCTCCTTCCCCAACGTCGCGGCCCTCCAGCGCTTTCCTGCATCCAACGCCCCATCGCTTGTTGCCCCGACGCGAGGATGCCGCTACCCGAGGTTCCAGCCCTCCAACGCCGCCCTGCATCCAACACCCCGCCGCCTATCCCCTCGACGCGAGTACGCCGACGCCCGAGGATGCCGCTGCCCGGATCTGCGTTGGTTCCTCCCCTACACCACCCGGCCTACCACCGCTGACGCATCGTAGGCCTCCCGCCGCCGACGCGTCCCAGGTTCGTATTTCTGAGCCTCCCATTTTCCCTATAACGTGCAGTTTAACTTGTTGCATTGGGGACATCCGTGGGTGTTGGTATCAGTAGAACTCCGACGCTATGGACTTGTATTTGTGTGTTCTTCTCTGCAACTCCGATGAACAGTGACTGCATTTCATTATAGATGCTTCTGTCTCTAGTGTGACAATCATTTGAGCTATCTGAAAAATGGAATTGTTATACCAGTTCCTTGGAAATTTAACACAAATATCCAAAACAACCCGAACATGCTTCATTAATTTATCCTTGGTACAATGGAAAATTGTAAACTTAGATCCCCACGCCTATGTCGAAAATTGGGTTCTACTCTGTATAATTTCCAGTCACATTCGAATGAAATGAAAACTAAAACATTGGTGAATTAAGTGACCGGACAAAATTTCATTTCTTCTAGAGGCGTATGAACATTTTCATTCACACATAGGACATTCACTTTTCATCGGTTAGCTAATATCATGCGGCAGCAGAAATACAAATTCACAACAAGACAATTCTTGTCCTATCATTTCCCTCCTGCTCAATCACGTACCCAGATCCAAATCCTCCCCTCCTACTATAGAGAATAATCATTTAGATATCTGAAGGTGCAAACATGAAGAGTAGATTCACAGAAGAAATAGGTGTACCTACAGGTTTAAAGGAAGTGAGTAAAAGATGGTGTGTTGGCGTAAAAACAAGATATTGTTTCTCCTTGATCATTTAGTCTTCTTACCTTGTTACATACTCCTACTGGAGTATAAACAGCGTCAGTACGGTTCCGGGCTCGGTCCTTGGCAGATGGTTCCAAAAACTAAAAAGGGGTAGCGGAGCTGGGATTGATCAGTGTGATGCGAGTTGTTTGTCTCTCCCGTTTTGCCGCTAATGATGGATGGTACCTAAACCCTTGGATCTTGGTTTAACGGCTGTGATTTGTTGGATCTGCTACCCTCTGGCTCCTTTTCAATTAGTATATATTAAGGCAATATAGTAACTTGTTATATAATTGTGATCACTCTGTGCAGTTACTGGTGCTGACTGCCTGTTGTATAAACATACTTTTCAAGCTGAACCAGCTGGTATTGTTTTCTTTATGCACACTATTTATGGATGTATGAATGCAGGGTTGTTCATAGAATTTTCTAGAACTTTCAGTATAGTTTTCTCTAATTCTAGACATGAATAAGGACATTTTTTTAGATGAAGGAATAAAATATTATATTGATGCATCTTGACTTTTATAGTAAAGGAGACATTTCTTAAATAAAGGAAATTAGTTTGGTTGAAGCCAAACCGTAGCAGATAGTTCTTTTACAGTAAAGGAGACATTTCTTAAATAAAGGGATATGTCGTTTCTTGTTTAGCTAAGCACACCATCAATGCTAACTCTTACCGGGATAAACTACAACATAAGAAATGCTAGCAAATTCAGGCAAATAATCGGAACAAATGAAGACTTAGACGAACTTGGGAAATGTCGCGCTCCACGTAGCACATATATAGAGTTGGTGTTTTTTACTGGACTAGAGTTAGTGTTTTTTACAGTACAAGTAAAGATGATGGATTCCAGTGACAAGCAACATATACTAGACTTAAATGAGTGACCATCGTTTTTTTTGGAATTTAATCAGTGACTCTGATTGACCTTTCCATACATATTATGGATTCTGAATTGACATGCATTATGCACATCGACTCTCTCTCTTTTGCTTGCCTTGCCTCTTCTCTGCTCCCATTAAACTAGGTTGTATTGTACTTGTAATGGACAGGAAAGCTGTCATGCTTCAATCTGAAGACACCAGAGTTTTACTATCTCGTAGCAACTTTATTTAATTATGTTGCATTGATTAGATTATAGCACCATAGTGCCTTCTCTTTTGACCAATCGTTTAATAAGACTACTCTTTTTCATTAGGTAGTTGCTTCCTGTTGCAACCTGATGTCTATACATTTTATTCTTTTCACATAACTAGTTCGTGGATAGCTACTGTAGAATTCAGACTACACCCAAGATATGCATTTCAGATAGTCAGGTCAGATAATTGTGATGACTTTTAGCATCCTGCCGCTGAAATGTCATGTGGTCCGGTTGTATGTTCATGACACGTGGTACCCGTTACGGTGCGCTAACTAGGATCAAGGTTTGATTATTTAACTACAATTTAATTAAAGATATAAATATGTACTTAATTAATTGACAAAGAGACTATTCTTAGCTTAAATACAAAAGGAAGACAACTGAGCCCATTCTGTTGCTATATCTTGTCTTATTATCTTGTATTCCCACACATGAAGTAGTCTGCAAAGTAATTAAGACTGGTGTTGAATGTTCACTTTCACTAGATCAAAATATTGTACATCCGCTTTTCGGTACTAATAAATTTTAACAAGTTGCAGGTTTTTGGTCCTAAGACCCTTAGAATGTTCAACGAAGAGGAGATGGAATGCATACTTTTTGGTGAACATGATGTTTGATCCAAGGATCACAACGTCGATCTAGCTACCTGTTGTTTGTCTTCTGCACATTGATTGTGTGGTCCTGTTTCACTCTAGGTACTTGTTGTTTGTGTTCTGCACATCGATTGTGCGGTCTTGTTTAATGTAAACAGACTGTTTTGGCCGTTTGGGGTTACATGATGTCAGAGTTAGGATTTGCATGCGTTGGCAACCCTACTTTTTTTGTGATACAAATTGTATCGTATGTGTCTAGTATGTGCACAAATAATGTCATATTCGTTTATCTAAACGTATCATTGGTGTATCTCATTGTTCTATCTGAAATATTAGTGGGAAATGCATTTAATTTTTATAATATTTTATTATGATCTCTGGAATATTCATGGAAAATGAATCTAATTTTTTTATTACTAAAAATGAAACTAGTTGCAGGCATGATAATGCGCATGTCACTACAAAACCCGAGGGTTTGCGGCTGTTGATCCCAACCAGTGACATGCATCTTTTTTGCCAGTCACTAGTACACACATATTAGTGACAGGCACCCGTAAACGCCTGTCACTAGTAACCTTGTACCAGTGACTAGTTATTAGTGACAGGCGCTTTGCCTGTCACTAATGGATCTATTGAGCCTGTCACTGATGGTCTATTCTGTAGTAGTGACACTTTCCGCCCCCGGACTGGCGAGATCACCCCCACCCTTCAGGATATTTTCATGATCTTTGGGCATCCTATTGCTAGGAACCCTTTGTGTATGAACACAGATTCTGACGGGTGGCACAATGAGATGTATCATAAACACAATCAAAGTGAATTTGCATAGTTTGTTGTAGTCATTGGCATCCTTTCACCACCTTCCGCTTAGTTATAGTTGAGATAGTGGAACTATAGAAATTCTGGATATTTACTTTACGAACTGGTATCGTATTGTTTTGAATGTCGATTTAAAGTTTATAAGTCCTATTGCAAACTTTCAGCAAACTCTATTTACTCCATGAAATTTAATAAATAGTATTAAATCAAGAGTAATAATTCCAGTGTTAGTATCTAATGTATCATGTTTGCCTCCATGATTCTTGATACTCAAAAAATTGTTTTTAATATCAAGTTTATCTAAGAGTTGAAAGCAATGTTTTAGAAACCATCATATGTGAAAGGTATTGCGATATCTAAAACAATGTGTTGGTTACAACATGATAGAGTATACGTCCTCATATGTGATGAGAATTTGTGAAGGTTGGAGACGCTAGTCGTCCTAATCCTCCAAAAGGTTTTGAAAAAGAAACATTATACTCGCAATTCACCTTTATAAGCTATAGCAGCTTGATCATGAAAGTTGTCATGATAAGGATGAATAGAAGATGTAAGTAAAATATTTACTACACTAAAAGATTACTAAAGAATGGAATTTTGAAAGAATGCCAAACATTTTATGATGGTGATCCACCTCAAAGTGCAAGTCCAAAGGTATTAGTAGTTGACTATATACGCTTTGTACCATGTGTCATGTTGATGACACCACTATTGATGTTGATAGATTCTTTTAAAAGAAAAGGAATTGCTAAAAGAGAATCTATAAAATATTTGGCAGAAAATAAAAGGTTAGAGATGTCCAACTTAGGCATATAGAAGATATACATGTTATGGTTGTATTCCTTGCTTGTTAAACAATGTGGTTCTTAGGTATCGGATGCCGATATTGGATACCGAATTGGTTGGTATGAAGTGTCATACAGGACAACACAATTCATGAACTGCAATGGCCTAAGTAACTAGCAAGAGAAAATGTGATGATGTTCATCGAAAACAAACAAAGGGTTGTTGTGTTGCTCATTAACATCAAAGCTTGCCTTCAAGATTTGTTTCAATAATTGTTATTTTGATCAGGTATTATGACGACAAAAGGTTGTTCAAATAATTACCGTATTCCATAATAGATGGATAATATACAAGTCTGGTAGGAGAAATAACGACCATAAAACTAATGCTAAAATGTCGCAAGACAAATGATTGAAAGATCACTTGCGAAGTGACATCGCCGTTTAAATTATATTGAAAGGATATATGAAGAAACTCCATTGATGGATTTTTGGAGTGTTTGATTTAAATCAAATGACGCTTGTGATACTTTCCTGGAGATAATTAAAACTCCGTTCGTAGGCCAAAAGAGGAACGGATGACTAACTGATTGGAATTTGTACATATTGATGTATATAGTCCATTATGTGTAGTCGTGGGCGATGGATTTCAACTTCATATGCTTTCTCCAAAGATTTGAGTGAGTATATGTATATACTTACTCAATAAGTAAGAAGTATGAAACATTTGAAAAATGTTCAAAGACTTTCAAGACGAAGTGGAAAATCATTGTAACAAGAAAATAAAAGAGTTTATGATTGGATCATAAAGAAAGATGTTTGAGTTACAAGTTTAGCAAAACACCTAAGATTTGAGGAATCGTTCCATGGATTTGCATTTCCCAAAACACCGTAGGAGTATGGAGTGTTCAAGATATGTAATGAAACCTTGTTTGACATGGTAAGATCAAAGGTGTCATTTATAATATTGCCATTATATATTAAAGATTAAAGCTTTAGTGACTACCGCTTTTACACTAAAAAGAGCTCCATCGTGATCCGTTGAAATTACACCATATAAGTCATGGTTTGGGATAAAACCCAGGATGTCCTTTCTTAAATTTTTGGTATGCTAGGCATAAGTAAAATGTTTACAACCAAAGTCGGATAAACACGTCTTTGTAGGTTATTCCAAAGAATTTGTTGGGAATTTCTCCATAACGCCGAGGACAAAAGAGTTTGTCGCTTGGAACATCAAGTTTCTTGAGAAAGAATTTTTCATGAAAAGTTAAGTGGGGGACAATAGAACTTTGATAAGGTTGTTGAACCTTAGCTATATGTGCTAAGTAGCGCAGCGCCGGAAAGTGTCCCGGTGACGGCCACAATGCTCATGGCTCTCGTGATTACAAAAGGTGTGATCTCGGAGATTAGAGTTCCTATAGAACCGTGTGGGTCGGTAAGAATCAAATAGTAAGATTTGATAAGCAAGTCGTTATTGTTTTGACAATGATGAACCGACTACATGCAAAGAAGAGATGATGGGCCCTGACTCCATAAAATGACTAGAAGTCATGAAATCCGTGATAGTATCCATACACGAGAAATCAAGTTTCTGAACTTAGAAGACCCTCCGGAAAGGCGTGAAGCCTATCGGTCGTGTTTGGATCTATAAAGAAATAGACATGGATGTTTCAAATCTATGAAATAGTCGACATGTCGGAAAGAGTTTACGACAATGTTCAAGGAATTGACTATGATAAGATTTGATCTTTCATAGCGATATTTAGTCTGGACGGATTAATATAGCAACCACTACATATATTTTGGTATATGGTAGTTGAACAAACAAAACAAGTTCTTCTAATAGAATGGTTACCTAGGACGTGTACATGACACGATCCAAAGGGTTTTGTTAATTCAAAGGATGCTAAAAGAGTATGCAAAACTTCAATGGTTGAAGTGAGCATCGCGGAGTTGGAATGTTCAAAGTGATGAAACCGTTAAAAGGTTTAATTTCATCAGAGACGATGAAGATGTTTGCATTTTGCAAGAAATTAAGTGGGAGCGCTAAGACATATTTCTAATAAAATTATGTGAAAGACATATTGTTGATTAGAAATAATGTATCTTTTATTGACACAGATTAAGATTTTCATTTCGATGAAAGACTTAGGCATAACTCAAGAATTAGGCATCAATGTCTATATGAATAGATTGAGGCGCTAATATGGTTTTGCCAAATGTACATAGATAAGATGTTGAATGAGTTCAATATGGAAACAACAAGAAAGGTTCTTGACGCACGGAAAGGACTAAATCAAGATTCAAGTGTGTTGACACGAGATTCAAGTGTTTTGACACTTGGTGAAATCACAAGAATATTTTGATCAATCATTCTTTGAGATGTACACATCCAGATATGTCCTATGCTCTAAATGTTGTGAGCATACACCAGAATGATTTATAAGATGATCATTGGACAATAGTAAAGATATTTTTATGAGCTTTGGAAGAACTAAGAATATATCATGTATAAGTGACAAATAGTTAAAGGTAGTTCATTGTAAAGTGTTACATTGATACTAGTTTTGTCACAAGATACAAATTAAATTTATCTCAATTTAGACTATGGGTGGCACAATATAATAGAAAGGATGTTCCATGATGGATTTGGATGAGTTCCAAAGTTGAGATATTGTGACGGATACTACAACAAAAGGCTAAGTATATAACTGCTATAGTAGCAGCAAAGGAGGGCATTTGTGTTAAGTAGTTTGTTATCAAACTAGGTGTGGTTCATAGCGGGATAATACTATGAAGATACATTGTATGACAATTGTATCAACATAATTTAATCCCAAGGAACTAAAGGTCTCACCAAAGGACCAAATTTATACAATGCCATCTCATTGGAGAATGAGTAATGCTTAGAGACGCGAGGACATGCAAATACACACGGACCTGAAAGTGTTAGATCCGAAGATTATGTTTACCACTAGCAATAGTGTCTATACAACACCAGAAAGCCATAGGTGTTGAATGCACAAGTTTTTTTAACTAGATTATTGACTCTAGTGCAAGTGGGAGACTGTTGGAGATATGCCCAAGAGGCAATAATAAAGTGGTTATTATTATATCTTTATGTTTATGATAAATGTTTACATCCCATGCTATAATTGTATTGACCGGAAACATTAATACTTGTGTGTTTTGTAAACATAAAAGAGTCCCTAGTAAGCCTCTTGTTAAACTAGCTTGTTGATTAATGGATGATCATGGTTTCCTGATCATGGACATTGGATGTCGTTAATAACAAGATCATATCATTAGGATAATGATGTGATGGACACACACCTGTAGTAAGCATAGCATAAGATCAAGTCATTAAGTTCGTTTGCTATAAGCTTTAAAATACGTAGTAACCTAATCCTTCGACCATGAGGTTATGTTAATCACCATCACCGGATGGGTACTTTGATGACATCAAACACCGCTTCGTAACTGGGTGGTCATAAAGGTGTCATTGGGTATTCTGAAAGTATGTGTTGAATCGCATGGACCAAGATTGGGATTTGTCCATCCATATGACGGATAGATATGCTCTGGGCCCTCTCGGTGGAATGTCATCTAATTAGCTTGCAAGGATGTGACTGGGTCACAAGGGATGACATAACATGGAACGAGTAAAGAGTACTTATCAGTAACGAGGTAGAACTAGGTATGGAGATACCGACGATCAAACCTCGGATAAGTAGAGTATCGCGTGACAAAGGGAATTGGTTTCATATGTTAATGGTTCTATCGATCACAAAGTCATCGTTGAGTATGTGGGAGCCATTATGGATCTCCAGATCCTGCTGATGGTTATTGATCGGAGAGGTGTCTCCATCATGTCTGCATATTCACGAACCGTAGGGTGACACACTTAAGGTTCGAAGTTGTTTTAAGTAGATATGGAATGTGCATTAGAGACCGAATGTTGTTCGGAGTCTCGGATTGGATTCGGGACGTCACGAGGAGCTCCGGAATTGTCCGGGGAATAAGATTCATATATTGGGGATCATTTTCTAAGTTAGGAAATGTTCCGGAGTATTTGTATGGGGATTCTAGAAGGTTTCGGAATGTTCCGGAAGGTTCTGGAAGATTTCTTGGAGTTTGCTTGAAAACCAAGAAAGGATCAAGGAGTCCTTGTGGGGCAAGACAAGGAGTCGTGGGGGAGGAGGACTCCTCCCCCCCCCCCCCCCCAATCCGCCGGCCAAGGAAGGGAGGGGAGTCCTACTAGGACTCCCCCTCCCATGGCGCCTCCCTCCTTTAAATAGAGGGGTGGAGGCGCCACCCCCTGGCCCCCTTCACTCCAAACCCTAGCCGCCTCTCTCCTCCTCCTTTCTTCTGCTCAGGCTTAGGCGAAGCCCTGCAGAATTCTCTACTCCACCACCACCACCACGCCGTCGTGCTGCTAGGATTCCGTGGAGAAGATCTACTACCTCCGCTGCTCGCTGGAACGAGGAGAGGAAGGTCTGCTTTGACTCCGCACGTGTGACCAACTGCGGAAGCGCTGCTGGAACGCGGCGCCGGAAGGATCGTCCACTCGATCTTGAGATCGGCAAGTGATCGACTACATCAACCACGAGATCCAATCTCGTAACACTTTCGGGTCTACAAGGGTTAGTACAGATCTATCTCGTTGCACATGTCTAATAGATTAGATCTTGGCTTTTATCTAGATTAGATCTGGGTTTTGTTCGTTCTTGCGGTAGATTTTTTTTGTTTTCCATGCTACGAACCCTTCAAAGAGTAAAGATAGAGTCCCAGTAGGCGCGACATACGCGTGGATTGTGGCGAACTTTGCGCACTGCCCGGAGCCAGCCGAGGTTGAGGTGATCGAGGCACATGCTCGTGTGTACGTGTGGTATGTCCTCTCCAGGACTTTGTTTGCTGACAGCGGAGGTAGGACCGCTCAGTGGATGTGGCTGAAGGCTCTAACACACTTTCATAGCAACATTAGCTAGGGTTCGGCGACTCTTGCCTACTTGTACCGACAGGTAATCGCTCGTTCATGCCGCCGCCTTTTGTACACTTCCAATCCACATGTATCATATGCTGACATTTTTACTTTACTTGCAGTTGGATGATGCTTGTTGTAGGTCAAGCGCCAACGCCGGAATAGGTGGTTCTATGGTTCTCCTCTCAGTATAGAGCTGGGAACGTTTACCAGTAGGTCGCCCGGAAGAGGTGGGCTACCAATCTTGGCCAGAGTTTGGGAGACACCCTCTACGCTCACCCACTTGGGCTTACAAGTGGGACGTCGTGTGGGAGATGACTAGCGATGTTGATGCCATGTACATGAAGTACACGAACGAGTTCAATGCGCTTATGCCCGAGCAGGTAAATTTGTGTCTTTACATCACTTCCTAGAGTGTCTTACCCACTAGTCGAAATCTACAAGAAACATGTTCTTGTGATATGTTGCAGGTGGAGTGGGAGCCTTATGGTTACGGGGACGATTTTGGTGTTGCTCCCGGGTTTGATCTTAACCTGAAATGTTTGGAGGAAAAGAATCTTTGGCTCATGTGCTGTCCATTAATTTGCAATTGGGCGGTTGAGTACCATCTTCCACACCATGTGATGAGGCAGTTCGGGTTGTTCCAGGCTCACCCTCCCGCATATAAGGACACCGACAAGGAGCTTCATAGGTAAGTTAGCATCAGAACCCTTTTCCTCAATTGCATCGTCGTCTTCTATTTGGTTGTGGTAACAAATTTATTTGTTGTCCTGTAGGTTGGACAGGAAAAGGCAGAGAAAGATCAAGAAGTGGGATCACCATCATAGGAAGTATGTCATGGAGTTCTTGCTATCTGTGGAGCAGGCTCAGCAAACAGAATGGAATAGTGGAAGAGCTCATTCCTCAATTGCATGGGACAACTACCTCCATTGGTTTCTTGAAAATACTCGTGTCTCCATTTTCCCACCGTCTTACGAGGAAGAAATATTAGAAGAACCGTGCGTATTCGATGAGATTGCCTACAACGAATACAACAAGCTTGTCAGGGAGGGGCACGAAATCCCGATATCTTCCTCGCTCAACTTTGCAGTAAAGTTTTACTAGCCCTTCCATTACTTTACTTGCCCTTCCATTGCTTTATTTCCTAACATGTTTGCGTTCTTTACTCCGTAGCGAAAGGAGATAAAGAAACATGCTGACGAAACCGAGGACATTCTCCACGATTGGCCGAAGGGAAAAAATGCAGAAGGCATACTTAAAAACTTCCTCAAGGTATGGTTGAAAATGAAACGAGTACTTATAGGGCATGTTGTGCTACACGCTTTGACTTCTCATTTACTTTATTGCAGCGGACAACCCAAAAGATGCGTCGGTTATCTAACCTATTAGGTTGTCGCGACCCCGAGTACACAACACCATCAAATTCAAGGTCCAAGTCGATTGCTGACCCAATGGCTAATCTTGAGGATGACGAAGAGGAAGAGGCCACCTCGGCGGCTCGTACGGAGGATGAGGTATGGGACGACCTTACATTTCTTAACTGCATTAAGTGCATTTGGTTTGTTTGCCGTACATTTCCTTAGGCATACATTCGTACATGTAGATGCCTCGTATGGAGAATGAGACGGAGGAAGAATACCGGATTCGTTCCGCTCCTATTGAAGCCAAGGAAAGAGTTCACTCGGTGGACACCGGAGGACTTCTGTAACAAAGGGAAGGCTAATGTTGTCGAAGACGAGCCGCCACGGAGGTCAAGAGCTAGTAGGAGGATGAGGGGTCTAGACTATGATGATGATGAAGAGGAAGAAGAAGAAGAAGAAGAAGCGGCGGTGACACAGAAGATGGCTCCGAGGAGGGGTCAATGCCCAAGAACGCGTGGACGGAAGTAGTTCTATGCACTATGTGGTGTGCGCTATGTGTTGATGTTGTTCTATGCACTATGTGTTGATCTATGTGATGATGTAGTACTATTGCACTGTTTGTTAGCACTATGATGTAGTTGTATTGCACTATATGGACGGAAGTATTTAATCTATGCACTATGTGTTGCCACTATGAATATCTCTGTTTTGGCAGTATGAATATCTTTCTGAATGTATCTGTGTATTTGTTCTGTAAATTTGGAGGTTAAACTGAACTGAATTCAGTTCAGAGGCATAGCGCCTACCTGACAGGCGCTATGCATGTGTAGCGCCTACCTGATAGGCGTTACACTTTCGGGTTTTTGATCCAGCCAATACAGAGAGCAAATCGAGTTGCGCCCGCTGAAAATTTCTCTAAGTCAATGTGTAGCGCCTACCTGATAGGCGCTACACTTTTGATTTTTTTATCTAGCCGATACAAAGACAGTACAGACAGCAAATCGAGTTGCGCCCGCTAGAAATTTCTCTAAGTCAATGTGTAGCGCCCGTGGGTTAGACGCTACACATTGACTTAGAGACATTTCCAGCGGGCGCAGCTCGATTTGCTCTCTGTATTGTCTCTGTATCAGCTGGGACAACAAAAACCCAAAGTGTAGCGCCTATCAGGTAGGCGCTACACATACATAGCGCCTGTTAGGTAGGCGCTATGCTCCTGAACTAAATTCAGTTCAGTCATTTCTCAGTCTAGAGCACAATACCAGAATTGTATTATAAGTTTGCAAATATAACAGAATTGAGAACACACTCAAAGTTCATCACATACTCATACATGGTGTTTTGCCCTTAAGGGGCTTTACATTCTCAAAGTTCACAACATACTAAAAGGACATTTCATACTCAAAGTTCATCACATACTCAAAGTTCATGTCATACTCATACACCACGAGCCTCTACCATGGCCTCCGTCTACAAGTCTAGAACATGAGGCCATTTCCCCTTCTTCTTGTGCTCCTCGTCTTCCTCCTAGGAGCGCCATGCCGTTTAACGCTTCCTTTCCCTCTCCACATCACGAGCCTCCTTAGCGATGCGCTTCTCTTCCTCTTCTTTCTTGCGACGCTCGTCCTCACGTTGCTTGCGCCTTTCCGCCATCTCCTCGTTATGCACAGCTTCTTGGTACCGATGTCTAACTATTGCACTATCGATCTCCTGGATAGTCTTCGTAGCTTCAGATTGCTTGAGGTCTATCCAAGTGTAGTACCTGCATACTGGAGGGGGAGACTACAAGATAATAGAGCATGTTATTAATATGATATGGAATAAAGGTTCTTAAATTAAATTGCTTTGTGCATACCGGTGGAGTCTCATACGGGTTGCGGGTACGCACGGGAGAGCGAGCGTAGTTGGCACACATGAAGAACTTTCTTCCCCAAGTATCTGAATTGTACTTGATGGACTCCTTAACAATGTAATCATCTTTGCACCAACAAATTGGAACCTCCTTTCCATGGGCCTTGGATGTACGATACGCCCTCTTTGGCCTTTCTGCTTGATCGGTGCAAGGTGGCCTAGTATTGGAACTCCTCTTCCTCTCCTCATCTTCCTTCTCCCTTTTCTTCTTCATCTCTTCCTCTTCCTTCTCTTTTTTCCTCTTCCTCTTCCTTCTTCCTCTTCTTCTCTTCCGCTTCATCCTCCTTTTTTCTCAAGTCGCGAGCAAGTTGAACCACCGAATCGAATTCACGAGCAAATGTCTCTTTCCTCTTCCTCTCTTCCTCTTCCTCAACCTCCTTCCTCTTCCTCTCCTCCTCTTCCTCTTTCTCCTTCCTCTCTCTCACCACCGCCAAAGCGTCCGCCCACAACTTCGAGTAGTTCACACCATCCCCATCATTGTTCTTGTTGGCCATACCTATAATAAGAAAAAAGGTAAAAGTTAGTTAAGTAAGCATGAATGTGAACAATATGGTTTGAAAAATATTAGTTTGAAATATAGTAAAATAAGCATGGAAGGTAGTAAAGTAAGCATAAAAGTGTGATCATTATTTCGCCATACCTATGCGCATACGGGTTTGGTCCCGCCAAATAACCTATCATACTAGCCAGATTTGGTCCACGCCCTCTTCCTCTACTAAGCCCAAGGGATCGACCTCTTCCTCTACTAAGCCCAAGTGATCGACCACTTTGTTGCCTAGGAGCATGTTGGCTACTTCTCCCTTGGCTTGGCACATGTTGGCTACTTCTACCTTGGCTTGGCACATGTTGGTTACTTCTACCTTGGCTTGGCACATGTTGGCTACTTCTCCCTTGGCTTGACACTTGTTGGCTACTTTGCCCTTGGCTTGGCACTTGTTGGCTACTTTGACCTTGGCTTGGCACATGTTGGCTACTTCTCCCTTGGCTTGGCACTTGTTGGATACAACTCGGTTGGCTTGTGCTTGCTTCATTTCCTTTTGCTCTCTTCCTTTAGGTACACTTTCTTGCATTATGCCCTTCAACATTGCACGTTCCACACCGTGCTCTCTCACGAGGCTCTTGGAATTGGTCATTGCCTGTTTCTCGACCACCATCACGGCCCCATCCATCCATGTCACTCCTAAAGCGTTTTGTAGTGCGTCTTCCACGTTTAATCACCTTCCATTTCGGGTCAGGCCATAGTTGAATTCCATGGTACTCCGGCCATTGTGATTGGTCCAGGTATGGGTGAAATCGAGGGGCACATGTATGCTTAGTAGTCTTGATAGAGAACTCGGACTCTCTCACCGTGAGCGGATTATTATAGTCCAAATGTCGTCTACGAACCACGGTTAGCAAGTGCGAGCATGGAAGATGAAGCAACAATGGTCTTCCGCATGTGCACTCACAAGTAGTAAGCGAGACCTTGAACGCATGGCCTCCGTGTTGGACACCATCAGCCATGGTTCCTCCCGGCTCCGTAACTTGGTATATAAGCTCATCATTATCAAATTCCATGACAACTTGGGAATCCGCTTTCCTTGACTGAAATTCTATCCAATCGTCAACCTTCGGTGGGAACTTGTATATATGATTGTTCTTGTAGTCTCCCGCAATCTGCCTATCTGTTTCAGCTGAGTATTTTAGGAAACACTCATTCAACATGTCAAATGTATATTGGACTATTGCTGTGATGGGCAATGCATGGACACCTTTGAGCAACTTGTTGAAGCATTCTGCCATGTTGCTTGTCATTTGACCGTACCTTCGGCCACCGTCATCGTAAGCTCGTGCCCACTTTCCCATATCTCCAATGTTCCTAAGGAGAAACTCTTTGCCCCCCGCATTGAGTTCTCTGTTATGGAACAATTTGTTGTACAAGTTTGAGAAACGGCGCTCCGTGAAAGAGAGACAACAATCTCGTAGATCATCGGACAAGTCCTTACTCTTGCATACTCTATAGAAGTTTGAAACAAAATGCCTCATGCACCATCGATGGTGCAATGGGACATGTCTGGGAATGTCAAGCATCACCGCATTGAGAATTCCTTGATGACGATCCGAGATGACACATAATTCCCTTTGAGCGGGTAACACCTTGGTTCTCAAAATATGGAAGAACCATTCCCAATTGTCATTGTTTTCCACCTCAACCAAAGCAAACGCCAAAGGAACCAACCGGTTGTTGGCATCGCTAGCTATTGCAATCAAGATAGTGCCCTTGTATTGTCCGGTCAAGAAGGTGCCATCAACAGATATAACAGACCTACAATGTTCAAAAGCCCGAACACATTGCTCGAAACCCCAAAATGCACGTCCAAATACTCGAACGGTTTTTTCCGTTCATTATCCTTGTCTTGTTCCCATAAGGTTCAATGATATGAATCATGCCCGGGTTAGCATTGGCCATCGCTAATAACAACCTAGGGATCCAGTTATAAGATTCCTCCCAATCACCGTACAACATCTTGAATGCGGCTTGCTTCGCCTTCCATGCCTTCCCGTACTTCACCTCGTAGTGAAAATAGTTTTCACAAGCTCCATGACCATCTTGATGCTCATTATTGGAAATGACTTGACGTCATTGGAAATCCTATAAGCAATGAACTCGGAGGTGAGTTCTCGGTGCCCGTGCTTCACATCCTTGCCATCCACCTTTGGGCCTCGGCACATGTGAGTTGATACACAACTAGATATGTGCCAATAGGGACCTCCCTTGAATGGTCTTGCACGCACAATCCAAGGACATCTATCCTGCTCACGTTTAACCGTGTAGCGCTTCTTCAAGTCCGAGTGCACCACCGTGTAAGGACGGTGATGCTTAACCAAGAAGGCCTTTATCCATTGCTTAAATTCTAGCAAGGTCTTGAATCTCGTTCCGCGAGTAATCCCATTATTCTCTTCATTACCATCTCGGTAAGAACTTGTCCTTGGTCCAAGCACTACGCCCTTGCCTCCATCAACCGTGGCTTCATCCGCGAGACTAACATCACGAAATTAAGATACTCGATGGTCCCGCCCTAATACGGTATTGTGGATTTCGGCCTCTGTAGCCGTGAACCCCTCCTCGTCAAGTTCTACTTCGCAACCATCATCATCCGAGTCCGATGCATACCCTCGAGCATAGGGTATGTCACGGTCCATGTTCTCTTGCGTAATATATTTGTCCAAATCTCCAACATTATTGTCATGAAGCTCAATCTCATTCTCATCTTGCCCATAATCATCATTGTTCTCTTCCCATACTTCATCTTGGTACTTCGAAACAGGGCTCAATGTTTGGGTTAAAGGAGGGTCACTCAATACCTCTTGGTTGAATGGTGGGGGACTCCTAGAATCCAATTGGGAGGCACAACGGTTCAAGTCCAAAGGCAATGAACTATCAACCTTCTTGGTGGCAAATAGCTCAAGAGCCTTGTCTAGTGATTCCGCCACCACCTCTTTGTATGCAACCCAACGGGCCTCGGAAGAGATACGCATGGTCTTCCAACGGACATGCATTTCCAAACTCACATTATGTCTTCCCTCCAACTCAACAATATCACTTGGGTCCATCCATTTCAATTCTATCCTAACTTGCTTCAAGATCTCGGTGTAGGTTGGACTACGTTCAAACACCATGTCTAGCTCATTCGGGTCCGGTTCTATATTGCCTTTCAAAAATGCATCCTTGTCCACATGATGAACATGAACAATTCTTGCCATACCTAACACATAAGAGAATATGATCATTAACTACCCATGACAAGATACATAAAAATATAGTAGTCACATTATGAAACAATTTATCTAACAAGAATACCATCCCTTACATGAGCAAACCCTAACTCTAACCCTAACCATAGCCATAACATTCCAATAAACCAAACTCTAACAATCCAAGAACCCTAAACCTAACTAAATGCTTCTTAGACACCATTCTACCCAACATTGGCCAATGAACCCAACAAATTTCCAAACATTTCCTCACAAATAAAATTTCTAGGGTTTCAACTCAAATCCCACCAAAATGAAAGATTTCAATCGGTAAAAACGGAGGGAATAGAGGGATGGTACCTCTAGCAGCCGGGGAGGGTCGAAATCCACCAAGTGAAGCCTCAAATCTGAGGGATTTAAGGGGGGGAGGAGAGAGGGCCGCCGCTGGGTGTTCTTCTCTGTTCTTGGACGAGCTGGGAGTGAGTTGGTCGGGGTGGGGAGGGGGTCGTGCGGCTGGGCCTATGTCTCAATGTGTAGCGCCTACCTGAAAGGCGCTACACATTGGGGCATAGCGCCTAGGCGCTACACAGCCCAGGCTCAACACCCAGGCGCTACTCTGCCGGGTGAGCCAGGCGGCCACCACGCTGGCAGGGACCATAACGCCTATTTCATAGGCGCTATCCTGTAGAGTATAGCGCCTTTATGTTGAACGCTACAAAAAGGGTTAGTCCGTGTGAAATTCTGCCAAAATTCATTTTGCGAATTTATTGTTTTAGAAGTTATTTTTGTCCATTTTCCCACAGTCTCGCCCTCTCTAGCCACACTTAGAAAGAAAGTAGGGGGTGGAAATGAACCAACGGGCCGGCGTCGCCATTTCCGGCTGCTGCTTTCTAGGAGTACTACTTTCTCCAGCTTCGACCGATCGATCTTGAGCAGCGACAACCGACAATGATGTGCTGCCGTGCCAGTAAATCATCTGTTTGCATGTGACAAGATCGCACTTCGACGCTGGGTATTAATTTCACGGCCGCGTGCACGGGGACACCGTACACATCAATCAGCTCGATCGAAACGGATGCGCCGAGAG
Organism: Avena eriantha; assembly: GCA_910589775.1. Classification (NCBI taxonomy): domain Eukaryota; kingdom Viridiplantae; phylum Streptophyta; class Magnoliopsida; order Poales; family Poaceae; genus Avena; species Avena eriantha. The sequence goes on along the minus strand of OU342740.1, from coordinate 527,366,762 downwards.
AGGTTCAGTTGAAGGCTCGCGTAGTAGCTACCTAGCTAGGTGGCCGGTCGTACGTGCCGTGCGTGTCATGTCAGTGGTCAGTAAATCAAACGTGCAGCAGATAAACCTTCCACGTCCTAGAACAAGTCCAGAGCATACACATGTACGGTGGCTGAGCTGGGTCCTGAGTAGGGAGCTGAGTAGTGATGCAAACGAATCAGGTCGGATTTTGTCTGTTACTATATCTTATAGCAGTACTGTACGGAATTTTCGTGAAGATTCGAAGCGGATCGGTAAGGCCTTTTATAATGGGTGTTTTTTAGCACGATATTATATGCATTTTGCTTATATAGCATGTTACTTAATGAAGAGAGATGGTCCTTGTATCTTAAATAAGATACTATATCCGGCCCAAGGCTTAAGTCATATAACTTTTTTCAAAAATCAAACCAACTAAAGTTTGGCCAAGTTTTCAAAAGTACAACACTTACACGCTACCATAGACAAAAAAACTTAGTTAGTCCAATCACACACATGCATGAGCATAAAATTATTAAATACAACATCTCTAAGGCTGGTTCTAATGGAGTATCATAGCTAGTATCATGCATGCCATGTTGGCAAAAATCTGATGTGGCATAATAATTAATAAAGAAAAAGATGATTAGAGTATCATATGTAGATACCGTATCATAGCACGTAAAACTAGAAAATCCTCATGCAAATAAATCTTGTACACAATTTTACATTGAGATTTTATAAATCATTAAATATAGTACTAGTATGATACCATGCACTATGAAGATAGTATCATACACTAGTATCATATGCATGATACTAGTAGTATGATACTACCACTATGACCAGTCTAAGATAGTACATCCCATTGTGATAGTTGTTTCGTAAGTTTGAATAGCTCCTATGAAAACGTGCTAAGATACACCCCATTGCAAAAGCCCTAATTATGGCTGTGTATTGAAATACTCCATAAATACGAGACCCCGGATCCCAAACGGTAATAAAGGATCACCATAGCGGTTGTGGTGGGGCGGGGCGGTGGCAGCGGCTGCCCCGCGTTCACCTGCGCCACCAGGCCAGTGAGCTGGACGACCTCCTGATAGCCATCCCACATGTGGTCGTCCTCCCTCGCGCTGCCCGCGATGGCCTGCTAGAGGAAGACGTCCTCGTCGTAGCCCCGCGTCAGGACCTTCTGGTACTCCGGAGACAGGTGTGCGGCGGCGGATGCGGTGGACGACCCTTCCTCCTCCTCCTCCTCCTCCTTGACGACGATGTCGAGGTCGTCGTCGCCGAGGTCGGCATCGGAGTGGTTGATGGCGCTGTCGTCGTCGGGCTCGAAGGCGGGGAGGTCGCGAGAGCCCCATGGGTCGAACTCGCCGCGGTAGGTGCTGTGACGATGCGTCGTATGCTCCCACTCCAGGAACCGCTTCCAGAACACCTTGTTCTGGTAGCCGCGATAGTAGCTGTAGGTTGGCGGGATCTTGCAGATGCAGCGGGCGATCTCCCCCTCGAGCGTCCTACCCTTCTTGGGCGCGGGTGGCAACGACACCCGCTCCAGGTTGAGGTGGTAGCCCGTGGGGAGGGAGACGTCGTGGTGGGCGATGCCTCTCCCCTCCCCCACCGCTGCTCGCACCCCGCCACACAGAAGTAGCGGCGATCGCGGGCTAGCCCCTCCTCCTCCTGGCGCGCGGCGAGGACGCCGACGAAGTCCCGCGCCAAAGGCGGCGGTGGCACGACCTCCCGAAGGTAGGCCTGTATGCAGCTACCCTTATGGCACCGGCCGCTCGAGCCGGATCCGCTAGCCTCGTGGTCGTTCTTGGCCTTCTTGAACCACCCCGACTTCTTCATCGCTGGCGGGGGCGGTGTTGGTGGCGGTGGCTATGGCGGTTAGATGCTGGGAGGCTTCGACAATGGCGATGTCGAGAGGAGGGAAGTGCGGCACCGACGGTTGCAGGGACCTGCTTAAGTAGCCCCTGCCGGTGGGAGCACGCACAAGTTCTCGCGTCTGCGCCATCAATGCCGGCACGGGAACTAAGGCGACACCTCGTCCCGTCATTATTGATGGGAAAGGTTGTCGCGGTTGCGTCTGACACGGTGTAGCCATTCAGTCTGCCGCCCGTGCCTCTGAATCGGTGCCGCGGTTGCGTCTGAATCGGTGCTACGATTGCCTTTGACTCGCTACAGACTCTGATGGGTGGGCCAGTAGCATGCATGGGAGGACACGCTGTCAACCCGCCCGTTCCGGGCCGACGCATCGGTCACATATATTTGGTGCGCCGATAGGTCGAGCCGGACGCGTCGTTCGTGCTGCTGGGAGACCGCGCACGTCTCGCACGTCTGCGCGGACGCATTCGAACGCGCTCGGGCTGGTTGGGTCGGCCTGACGGAGATGCCCTTGGTGTCGTTGAACTGCGCATCCGGACCAAGGGTGGGGCGTCGATGGCGACTAGCTAGTGGGTGTGCCGTAGTACTCTAGCAGTAAGACTTACTATAAGGAGCTCAGAGCGACATGTTGTAAAAGGTCAGTCACTCTCCCCCCGCACGAATCGAGAGGCACCAGAGAGTTCTCTTCTTCCTCCCGGGCCCCTCCTTTGCCTCCCTCGTCGGAATAGCCGGTGAGGGGCGGCGGGAGGATGGCGCCAGCGTAGATCTAGGTTTTAGTTGTAGTAGTAGCTGGAGGGTTTGGCCTAGTGCCGTGTGTCTGCGTCATGCCGTGAAGAAGAAGATTCCAGATCCTTCCGGCTGGATCTGGCGTCGTCTCCTCCTTTGCTTTCTCGTGATGCTGCTCCGGCGGGCGGAGTTTATGGCTACTGAGAGTGAAGTGAGGAGCTTCTTGGTCAATAAAGCTGATCTGCTCCACCTTCGTGGCGGAGATCTGGGTGCCGATTCGTTCCTGGCCGGCCGAGGTGGCTAGGGGAGCGGAGTGGTGCCTGGTGGGTGGTAGGATGCGCGTTCCCTGTGGCTGGCCGTGGTGGCGAGAATGGGGAACGCGGCCGTGATCCTGCTGGATCCCTGCTTGCGTGGTGGTCGTTGACCTCTTCCGTCGGGAAGGTCGACTTCTTGGAGATGAGAAGAAGACGGATAAAGGGCAAGCCGTCGAGATGGAGCTGCCGTGGTGGTGGTTCTGGGCAGGCGGCGAACCAGAGTTGGCCTTCTTCTTCTTCTCCAGTGGCTGCTCCTCATGCTGTTCAATCGCAGTGCCCCTGATGCGCGGCGTATGCCGATGGGCTGCTGCCCATTCTGGTCGAAGGGCGACCGATTGGCGCCATGGATGCGCTATCTTCAACCTCTAGTGTGGAGGCCTTGATCGGAGTACATCGCTGGAGCTGCCCCTAGTGCTCTGCCAAGTGGTTCGTCCCCGGCGGCGCTCTGGTGGCCGGCGAAGTGTGCTCACAGACATCTGCGGTGGAGAAGAAGCTGCCCCGGATCTAGCTAGCGCTGCCCCGCGCGTGGGAGTATATAGAATATACGTAGTACAATGTAGAGCGGCGCGGAACACGCACGCCGTGCTGTGTCGTGCGCACGCATGGTGCACCGGCTCGATCGCACCGCACCAGACATCGGGACGAGATGGACACATATGGTGATGGACATGAACCGCGTCCACCACAAGCGCCACGCTCTCGATCGGCCCTAGCTAGCTGCGAGAGAAAGAGAGAGGAGCCACCAACATGCGGCCCCGTCTCTCTGTAGTACACGTACACCCTCGGGTGTGGTACTGGACTGGTTACATACACATTTTTTTATCTACATTTGGGGGTGTCATACACTGTAAGTAGTTATCAAGGAAAACAATTTTCAGCGGTGTCATGTGATACCTGGTAATAATCTAAGGTGGATACGTCCCCACAGGGGCTAGTCTCGGGAGAAGTTTATCTCTTCTTCAGTACTGTATATAGTAGTAGTACCGGAGATCAAATTGGTACTATAACATAACGCATGGGATTTGGAGAGTGTGTGTGAAACAGCAAGATTCCGCTGCTTGGAAATTTTTGTTGAAGTTGAAACACTTTATTTGTCTGGGAGGAGAATGGAGATTGGTGATGGGAGGGCTACTGTCTTTTGGCACGATCAGTGGTTTGGAGATTTCTCCCTCTGTGAGAAATTTCTAAAACTATTTTATATTTGCAATCAAGAGATTGGTACTGTTAGAGAAATGTTTGACTTAGGCTGGTTCTTCACGTTTAGGAGATGGCTATCGCCTCCTTTAGACTCTCAATTGCGTGAGTTAAGGAATACGTTGGCGTCTATATCTCTGAATGATGAAAAGGATAAGCCCAAGTGGATATTCGCTAAGTCGGGCCTTATTTCTGTCAAATCTATGTACAACAAGATGGTTGATGAGGGTCCTGATAGATCTTTTCAGCATATGTGAAAAGCGAAATTTTACCTCTGAAAATAAAACTCTAGCTCTTGCATATATGGCATAATGCTATTGCTACCAAAGACAATATGAAAAAGAGGAAGTGGGTAGGTAGTTACATTTGCCAATTCTGCCCCGGGGATATGAGACAATTAATCATTTGTTCTTTGTCTGTCCTGCTATTGTATACATGTGGAGTACTATTGCATATTTTCTTGGGGCTGACACCTGTCCTTCTTGTTTTACTCAGTATTTCTAGTGGATTGTGAAGTTTCTTCCTTTTGGTTATAATGTGCATATCGTATGCATCGTTCCTCTCTGTTGAGCTTTGTGGAAAACTAGAAATCGTGCTTGTTTCAAAGGAAAGATGGTATCTTCCCCTTTGGGTTTAATATGCTATATGTGTGCTTTTCTCCGATATTGGGCAGGTCTGCAGATTGCGCGAGACAAGGAGATAATGACGGAAGGTGCTGATCGCCTACAACATATGGCCTCATAAGTGCATGAGTTGGCTCGGCGTGCGGCGACACGAAGGATCGAGGACAGGGAGATGGATGGTGACATTGATGTGGCTGGAGACTGAAGGACTGAAGTTTTCTGGAGATTCTTGCATATCATTTTAAAAACAAAGTAGTAGTCCTTTCTTACTTATGTGGGTGTTAAGAAGTTGGAGTATGATGGACCTGTGGTAACCCCCTTGGTGGTTACGTCTTTTGAGTTTCTGCTGCTACTGTATTCGTATTTCTTCTTTTCGATTTATGTGTAGATAGTTTTTGGTGTAAGACACTTGGAGACATATGTTATGTTATCTCTATGGTAATGGAACCTGGCTCAAATGGAGTCGTATGGAAAAAAAGTATCGGAAATCAAATTCGGTTCACGGGTATAACTGAATCCATTGTTAGAAAACACATTTCAAATTGTCAAAAAAAATTAGAAAATAATAACATGAGCCAAAACACCACCTCTAGGTAGAGTACACTCACCTTGTGCCAAAATAATGGATGCAAAGAAGAACAAAAGGCGTTGGACATGTAATAGATCCCGAAGCACTATTTCCGCGACCCCTAACGAAAACCTCCAACAGTAGGATTGCATGTTAAGAAAACTCCTCCATTTAAAGGTATGCCTGCGTTCGATCCGCATGCCAGTTTCGCTTTGAGATTGGTGTGTGCGCCACTTTGCCTTTTTCCTGATAACTACATGGGTAATGTGTCGACGTCACTAATAAAAACGGAATTGGAACTTAATCGAAATATTAAAACATTTCTGAAACAGTCTATGAACCATATAAAATGTTTCACAAGTTTTATTTTTGTTTTATAAATTTTCAAAAAATTGGTGAGCACATCATGCTCACACCAACGTGATGTGGTACTCCGGTATATATACCGGTGCCTTTAGAATGCCGGGTTCACTGTACACTAGATTGGGAGGAGGGAGAGAGTGTTCCTTCATCATACACTAGTTGCCGTATCGATCAGCAGGGGCTCCACTGGCACGGTGGTCAACGATTGCACGGAGAGCTGGGGCCCTGCGTGATCATGCTGGTCACCGAGCCTACGTGGCACAGAATCGACCGGTCTCATCATGCTAGTTAATCCATCCACTTTTTTTTTAATTCGACTGGAAGATCTTCTCTGGCATGTACTCGTACTGACAATCCAAATGGAGTAGTGTACTACATGGGCAGTGGATTGCAAAAAAGATGGCTGAAATCGATCGTTTTGGATCTAGCTATCACTAGCGCGCGTGCGAGTAAAAATATAGAGCCGCACGGAACACGTATGACGTGCACGTTGTCTTGATCGGCTGATGGGCTGCGAAATAAAAGAAGAGAGAGAGAGAGGAGTCACCAACCAACACCAGCACCAGCACCAGTTGGCTCAGTTGCAAATCATCCTCTGCTCTTCGATCTTCCCCGATCACGTACGGAAGCTTCCGTGCGTACGGACGCGCGCGTGGTTCGTTGGTGTGGCCAAATTTAGCCATGCCTACCCCTCGAGACCATGGGAGCTCCGTCGGGCGGCAAAATTAACTGCGGCGCCGCGCGTACGGCCGGTGATTCCCTACACGTAAATTAAACCGGCAGTACTAGTACCTACGTACGGCGCGATCGCGCATGCGTGAGAGCAGATTCGCAAGTGATTTTTGCTTCTCCTGTATTATTTCGCGGTGGACCGATACTCGCGGACGATCGCGTGACCACACCGGCCGCTCGATCTACAGCAACATAGTAATTTGTATGGGAGTGATACATATATACTCCATTTAGAGTGCAAAAGAACACACATCAACGTGAATCACGAGATCCGCGTACTGACTATCAAAAGAATTACTACTCTACTACGTAGTACTTTATTATATTGTGCATGTGGGAAACACACTAAGTATTGTTTTGTCGGCCATTGTTTAATTTGGTCAACTTACTTGCATACTAGTACTTTGTTTTCCTTTTTGAACATGAACATGAACATCCTCTTTGAAATTCCAATCTATTTTTCCACTTGTTTGGCAGCCTTAGAATTTCCATTTAGTTTTCACTTCTTGTGCTCGCTCTTGATGTAACATAAGGTCCATAACATTACCATTCTCATGCGTGCTTGGTTGAGAGTTGCTGCGACTAGAAAGTGATACAAAATAGTTTATCAAATTTGCGATTCATAGTTGAGAAATTAATCAAATAAGACACTAGTGCTCTACTCAAATACAAATACAAATAGAAAAATTATACCATTCCCCCTTTGCTGGACCCTTCCTACTCTTTGTCAGTCTAGCAAAAAATAAAAAAAAACTGTGGCCAGGAGTCCGAGACTACAAGACTTCCCGCTGGAGAAGTGCGGTGGTGGGCGGCGGCCAACGTGGGGGCGAGACCTCCGTTGTTCCCCAGTTCCCTTCCCCGCCTTGACCCAGCTCCCTTCCATCTGGAGCCCAGAGGTCATGTTCATGTCGCCGCCTGCAGTCCGTCGCCTGCAGTTTCTCTCGCAGCCTCGATTGGTCTCTCTGTTGCTTCTCTCGCTCGATAATGTTGCGGTATGTGCTAGAACGGGGATCCTAGAGGTCCAAGTGGAAGATACGACCCAACATCTGTACAGAGGATGGCCCAACTGTCCAACACGGAAAGTTCAGCTGGAAGGCTGATCGATGTGTTCCTACTCTTGCCGATGTTGATTAACTACTCTAATGGCTACATGCGTGCACGTAGACTTGACAGAGGATATTGAAGTTTTTTTTTTGAAGATAGCAATGTCCAAGGGGGGGTGTGTTAGGAAATAATAGCATTTAACTTTTGTGCATTGTCGAAGAGGCACCGTGCCTATTAGAAGAGACATCATATCTACTCGGAAAAGGCACCGACACTGTAATCGACTATGTACACGCATGTTCGTATGCCATATAAGGCTGAACAGTAACACCAATAAACTCACTCATTTCACTTCAATCTCTCGATTCTCTTAAAGCGGCATGAATGCCGCGAGCTCGGCCACCTCCTCGACGGGTGCCACGTATCCTGCAAGGCATAGGCAAGCCTTTCTACTACTTCTTCTTCTTCTTCTTCTTCTTCTTCTTCTTCTTCCGGCGATCGCCGGAGTTCACCTCTTATGCTCAAGTGTTGATAGCATGTGAAAGTCTGATCGATAAATGAATCAACTATATCTTATTCTATCGATGTCCAGGTATTTATACAAGGTGAACAGACACAAGCGAGAGAGATGTGTCTGTTTGCGAGACGGTTCGAGAGGAGCCTCGGTTTCGTGGAGCAAACCATACGTGGAAACACAAGGAAGGATTATTCTTTATTTCCAATAATAAATAAATCCTAACAGGGAGGACGGCGGATTGAACCGCGTCAGTTTTCCGGCCTCATTCAGTCCAAGCGCCCCAGGCTGGATGGATGCATGGGACGCTCGATCGAGAGAGAGACCAACCAGCACCAGTCGGCTCTGCGTGTGTGTGTGAGAGACGGACGCGCACACTTATTTTAAATTTGTCTAGGAATTTTTTTGAGGGGAAAAGAACAAACACGTACAGGGTGCGTGGCACCAACCAACGAGAGAATTACGAGATCCGCGCACTCACAATCAAAAAAATTACTACTCCTTTATATTGTGTGCATGTTTTCTTTTTCTGGGTGACATGCTTCTTCCTCTCTGCTTCCTGACTATGGACTGCCCTCCATGAGAGCAGGCAGTATCTTTGCTGTCCCACCAAAGGCGATGAACGCCCTAATACATTCTCATCGTAGGATAATGGACACTAATGGCGCCCCTACGATTGGGTATTTCCAAGACTCTATTTTTTTGGGGGGGGAAAATATATTTGCATGTACATAACGCACGTATGTATGTTTGCGTGCCTTATTTCATACTGAAAATCAAAAGTACGCAATTTAGCCAGAAAATGATAAGTTATGCAATGAACACTATAAAGGAACACTCGCTTGTCCCAAATTGTATGTTACATATAGAGTACATACATTTATGTAACTTAGGCGCCAGGTAAATATTAACCGGATCAGGATCACCCATTTTCTGAAAATTCACTGTCCAGACGAGACCTAGAAATTTAGTCAAACCGTTCTAGGCGAAAGTGTAGGAGTACCGGTCGATGATGTAGCACTACCATCATGCACTAAAATTATCTGATCCGACGATATCCGTCACATTATCAAAGTGTACATTTTTTATCATTATGTCTTTTCGCTTGTACAATATAAATACGTAGATCCAAAACAAACATTGTGGGTGGGGCGTTGCCCCCTCCCCCCTTGCTAAGCTAGATTCTCTGGCTGAAATCCCGCGACAACACACTCAGTATCCAAGTACATATGTGTAGGAGAAATATGAAAATAGTACCCACTTATTCTATCGATGGTACTGAAACGCAAGATAATCTGGTCGGGCGGCCATTGTATAATTGTCTACTATATAATTTGGTAGTAATGCTACACCTACGAAATCAATCTACGTAATCATTTTATGGACACGGTATGGTCTCATGTGATTGGAAGATATCCCAATTAAATTTCCTTCTCCATTGCTCGTAAGTAGAATTCCGTAGGAAGCAGTCCGTACGTTTAGCATTATTGCTAATTCGGCATGTCGGAACACACAATTGTCTCTCGGCCATTGTATAACTTGGTCAACTCGATTCCATATTTTGTTTTCCTTATTTTTCTTTCTAGGTGGGGGGAGGTGAGGGGGCAACGGCCCCCCTTTACCCCAACTAAGCTATAGAGTCTCTAGTTGAAAGCTTGCGACAAACACACTTGGTCAACTAGCTTGCATATTTTGTTTTCCTTATTTTTCTTTCTGGGTGGCATGCTTCTTCCTCTCTTCCTGACTATTTTCACGACTAGGATTGAAGGAGAGGGAGGACCGACACCAGACAAATGATCCGCAAGGCTCACCTTCTCGTGCGACAGGAGCACCCACCGATGGACCTCTCGCACTCGCAAATGAAGGACGTGTGGCATACAAGTACTAGACAGGACGGGGATGAGCATATAATCGAAGAACATTGGGAATTCCTGTGGGGTAGCATGGTGGCCCGTGGTAGGTACATGTGGGAAATTAGAGTTTCCGCGTGGGGCCGAATTCACCACGGGCGTCATATGCTCCTCTCGGCAGCTCTCGCAAGCTAGCGCCAGGTTCAGCAGAGCATCAGCCGCTCTACAGCGACAGAAGAGTATACTAGGAGCGTTCTGGGGCAGCAGCAGCCAAGGAGGATCCACGAGAGACGAGATCCATGCATGTACACTGAATCACGCACTGTCAACAACATACTGATTGTGCGACTTGATCTTTCGGTCTCTCCAAATGCGTGGATGGACTGAACGGCCTACACCCAAGACGTGCTAGCTAGTTATGGTGCACCAGTAATATATGATCCAAAGTTCGGCGCCCGACCCCCTTGGCCTGGTTCTCAGCTGCTCTGTGTTGGCTTCGGCGCCATTTTAAACGGCGCCGACCCAATGGTCAGATTCCAAATTAGTGGATCAGATTTGATTGAAGTTTTTCAGTTTGGTTAGATTTGGCAAAAAATACCCCATCGACCGAGACAGCATGTCTGTCTGGTGTATCATTTTGCCTTTCTAGCACGTTTCGAGCAAAGACACCATGCCGTGCAGAGGCTATAGCTGCCGGTTGATATGCAACGCGGCCTTTGCTTGGCGCCATCGACGACGAAGAAATTAAGGGGCAGAGGCTATTGCTGCCGGTTTGAATTGGACGGGTAATTTCCTGATCCGTGCTGGAGTGCTCGGTGCGTGGTGACACCTACGGAAGATCCTGCGTTTTCGCGCGGTCGCTGCTGGTTGAGCACTCGAGTCCAAATTATTTTCAGACGCGGACGTGCGGGACCGTTTGCTTGCGCACGCGTGGACGGGACGGGCAGCCCGCTCCTTCTCGCGCGGAGTTGCTCGATCGTGCCTGCCTTTCCCGCGATAATGGCACCTCGCTCTCCGCTAGCTTAGCTTTCCTCGTCAGATTCCTCCTATAGTGGTAGGAGCATGAGTGCTAGCTAGCTGCTTTGTGACGAGCAGCACTTTCACTCTCTAGTCTAGTCTAGTCTGCCCACACTTGTCTTGCAAAGAAAAAGAAAGAAGGGGCTGGAAATGAACCAACGTGCGTCGCCGTTTCCGGCAGCTGCTTTCTTTAATCCCTGGACCCCGACCGTGCATAGATGCATGATGTTTCTTTCTCCAGCTTCGACCGGACCAATCTTGAGCCACGACAAGGCAATGATGCTGCCGGTAAATCAACTGTTTGAAAGCTGGGTATTAATTTCACGGCGGCATACATGGGGACACGTACACGTGAGTCCACGTGGCTACGGTCGTGTGCTGGGGCTAGAGAACCCTTTTGTCCCGGTTGATAAGGTCTCATTTGATCCCGGACTAAAGCTGGCTCGCCCCGTAGCCCGGGACTAGTGCTAACATTAGTCCCGGACCAAAACATGACCGGCACTAAAGCTCACATTAGCTCCACGAAAGGTTTCTACTAGTGTTAAGTTGTCCCTTGACTCAGGTATTGTCCTAGGGAAACACCGTAGAAAAATCCGGCTTACATTGGCACCACCTCGTCCACCCTCGACGCGCCACGGGAGACGCTCCGCAATTCACGTCGAAGGAGGCTAGCTGGAAGTGTGGTACGCAAGACAATCCAGCTAACATTTTTTAGACCCGAAGCCCCAATTTCCTGGGAGGGACCCCGTCGGGGATTCCCGCGACTATGGATTAAGCTAAGTCGGTCCGACCGCTCTGAGCTCGGTTATCGATTCAACGAACGAATATATGAAATCGTCGAAGAGACGGAAGCAGAAACAAAAGGGTTTGTGGTAAAAGGTAGACATACTAGGTTTGTCGATTAATCGCACGGGCACGCACGCACGCGCGTACACATATGTTTTGGACATCAATTCTACATATTTACAAGGCGGAATCTTAGTCAAATTGTAGCTCTGAAACTAGGTAAGTTTTCATCTGGCTTCGTACTCGGTGTCGGGGGGATGAACCCCGTTAGGGTCAAGCTATGGTATAAAGATGAACTTGACCAAGACTAAGGTTGACAAATGTGGGGGCGCGGCTGACATAGGCTGAGATACCCAAGCCGGGTTAAGCCGGCATACCTTGGCCGAGATATACAGTATGTCGGCCTAACACATATTGTTCCTTCTATGCAGGTTTCCCCAAGCCGAGTTACTTGGGTTGAGGTCGACATATGGGTTGGCGTATGTCAGGAGGGTGCATGTCGGCCTCAAGGTCGTCGCCTCTATCTCTCCCAGGATTCCTCGAGGAGATAAGCATGCTCAAGTTAGGAGTGTCCCTAAATCCCGGAGCCATGTCCCATCGAGGATTTCCAGGAAGGAACAGTGTTAGCGGACCGTTAGCGGTCATGGGCACGCCAAGTCTCATCGCTAACAAGAAGAGCATCCGGGCTCAACCAACGACTTCTGCTACAACATATTCTAAGGATATTCCCTGCCACCTCAGCTCTAACTGTAACCTAGGAACCCCTTTATAAGGTGCACCAGGGCCTCCTAGAAGAGGGTCGATTAATTAGGTCCTTGATATTCACTAGTAGCGCTGAGAGAGATAGGAACTCCTTCTTCTTCCTCTCGCATACAGCTCGAGGAGCCATTGTAGCTTGAGTATTGATCAGATTATAAGATCTAGCATGTAGGAGTAGGGTTTTTGTCTTACTAGGAGCCCTGAACCTGGGTATATTGTGTGTTATCATGTCTTTTGTGTACGGTTTCAACCGCGTTATCCCTCCCCGGATCCTCCAGCATCCATACAACCCCATCAGTAGCCATCCTATGGCATCTGCCATGATACCACCACGACACTGGGTCTAGACCCAAATGTCCGCGTTGACACCTTTGTGAAGTAGCCTTGATCCTTCCGTGTTGGAGTCAAAGCCGCATTTGCCTTCGCACTTGAGTTGACTCGACTCTAGTCTTTAGGCATAAGTCAGCTAGCCTTCTTAGAGTTCTTCTTTGTCTAAGGAATTTTTTCCCTTATCTTTATGTTTGAATAGGCTAAACTTAGATTTTGCCTTGGGCAAGGCGGTCAGGTTTTTAGCTTTAGACAAAGGTGGCCAGATTTGAGCCTTGGGCCAACTCGACCAAATTTCGGCCTTAGGAAAGACTATGAGATTTTGGCCTTGGACCGAGGTGGCTAGATTTCAGCCTTGAGCCATGTCAGCCAGATTTTTGTCCTTGGACCAAGGTGGCCAGATTTCGGCATTGGGCAAGGCTACCAGAAATCGGCCTTGGTCCAAGTCGGACATTTTTTGGCTTTGTCCAAATATGGACAAAAATTGGCCTCAAACCCAGGCCGGTAGAAATTGTCCTTGTACCGAGGCAGATTTTGATCTTGTGCTAAAGCTTGTCTCGTAAGCTCCTCCTGAATCCGGCTCAGAACTAGATGTGTCCATAATACTTTTTAGTTTTCAACGCGTCTTTTTTCTTAGCTAGCAAACATCCTAAAATGGGTGCTAACAGATGACAACCTTTGTCTGATCATGACATGGAACGGGCGCGCTCTTAACATGCCAACTCATCGCGCTGCTGTCTGTGAGACTACAAACTCACAAATATGCAGCAATCTTGTGTATACTGTTAAACGGAGTTGTAATCAAGTCTATTAGGAGTCCGTGTCTCGTACGTATGGCTGACCAAGTTAATCAGATCTAGTAGGAGTCTGAGTCTCGTACGTATAGCTGACCGAGTCGGTCCCTTGTATCGTGCATTGTTTCTCTAATATAAACTCACGCCGTCGAGGCCAGAGAGCCAATCGACAAACCCCACAACGTATTTTTACATGGTATCAGAGCCCGGCTTCTTCATCGCTGAAATCAGATCACATCGCTGCTTCTAAAAACTCGCCATGAGTTTGGAAGCTTCATCATCCTCATCCATGGCGCCCTCTGGAGGTTCGCTCGGCGAGTCCATCTTGGAAAACTCACGGGAGAGAACTTCATGATCTGGAAAACTCAGATCATGCCGACGATCCGAGGCGCGCAGTTGGCTGGCTACCTCGATGGATCAATCAAGGCGCCAGAGGTGGAGCTCACCACCAAGGATGATAGCGGGAAGGACGTGAAGATCCCCAATCCCGCCTATGCACGCTGGATCGTGCAAGATCAGCCAGTGCTTGGTTACCTCCTCAGGAACATAACGAGGGAAGTTTTCATTCAAGTCTCTAGGTTAGAAAGCTCGGCGGAAGTATGAGCATCGATGACGGAGATGTTCTCCGTGGTGTCATAGAGTCGGATCGTCCAGCTACGGACTGTGCTGGCCAAGACTCAGAAAGAAAACATGTCCAGAAAGGCTTATTTCAACCGGATCAAATCTCTTGCTGATGAGATGGCAAACACCGGACAAAAATTGGATGATTCACAGATAATCTCTCCTATATTCTAGCTGGTCTAGATGATCAGTATGATGGATTCGTGGCATCGATCACGGCGTTGCTGAGGACTGCAACAAAAATCGCGATTAGTGACCTTTATTCCATGTTTCTTCCTTATGAAGCCCGTCTAGAAGGTAGAGCTCCTGGCAACAATGGAGCCTTTGGTGGTGATATCTCGGCTAATGCCGTGTCGCGTGGAGGCTATGGAAACCGCTGAGGTGGCAGTGGCTTTGGACAGCGAGGCGGCGGACGTAGTGGTGGCGGGCGTGGAAACTATGGTGGTGGCCGCAACAACGGTCCACAAAATTACAATGGAGGGGACGGCTATTATCCCCAGAACAACAATGGTGGAGGAGGAGGCTATTATCCCCAAGGCGGACATCAGAGCCAAGGAGGGGGTGGACGTTGTCAGGGCGGTGGAGCTCCTATCGTCATCTATCAAATATGTGGCAAAAAGGGACATCCAGTGTTTCGGTGTTGGAAGCGCTTCAACAAGAACTATCAACCCAAGGCTGAAAGATCTATCGGTGCGGCAACAAGCTTTTATGGCATAGATACAAATTGGTATAGTGACACAGGGGCAACAAATCATATTACAGGAGAGCTCGACAAATTGACCGTGAGAGATCATTATCATGGTCAAGATCAAGTCCACAATGCTAATGGTGCAGGTATGGATATACATCACATTGGTCACTCCTTACATCATACCCCTAATCATGATCTTCGTCTCAATAATATTCTGCATGTACCCAACGCCACTAAAGGTCTCCTTTCTACTCACCAACTTACAAAAGATAATCATGTTTTTGCTTAGAATATTGGCCTAATCACTTCTATTTTAAGGATCAGGACACGAGGAACACAATTCTAGAAGGTAGATGCGTGGGTGGCCTCTATACACTACCTCGTTCGTCTTCATCATCCGGGAAACAAGCTTTTGGTGTCCAGTCTTTTTCCCATTGGCATAGGATCCTAGGCCATCCTTCATCAGTCATAGTTCAACAAATTCTTCGAGATAAAAATATTCAGTTTAGTGAGTCAAATAAATGGTCAGTGTGTGATGCCTGTCAAAAGGCTAAGAGTCATCAGTTACTTTATCCTAAATCCTCCAGTGTATCTTCTGCTCCTTTAGAACTTGTGTTTTCTGATGTATGGGGTCCTGCTCCATCTTCAGTTGCTCGTAATAAATATTATGTTAGTTTTATTGATGATTATAGCAAGTATACATGGATATATTTGTTGAGAAATAAGTCTGATGTTTTTCAGAGGTTCCATAACTTTCAGCATCATGTTTAGAGACTGTTCGATAAGAAAAGTCTTGCTCTTCAAACTGATTGGGGGGGGGGGGGAGGGGGTGAGTATCAAAAACTCAATTCTTTTTTCAAAAGGTTGGAATTTCTCACCATGTTTTATGTCCCCATGCTCATCAGCAGAATAGCTCTGATGAACGCAAACATAGGCACATTGTTTAGGTTGGCCTATCTCTTCTTGCTCATGCTTCCATGCGCGTCAAATTTTGGGATGAGGCGTTTTCCACGGCGGTTTATTTGATTAATCGTATTCCTAGAAAAGTTATTGCTTCCCAATCACCACTTGAGCGTCTTTTTAAAACCAAACCCGATTATTTGTTTTTACGTATTTTTGGGTGTGCGATTTGGCCAAATCTTCGTTCTTACAATGCTCGCAAGCTCGAGTTTTGTTCAAAACAATGTGCCTTCCTTGGTTATAGTAGTCTTCACAAGGGCTACAAATGTCTTGATATATCCACTGGTCGCGTGTATATCTCACGTGATGTCATTTTTGACGAATCAATTTTTCCTTTTGCCGACCTTCATCCTAATGCTGGTGTACAATTACGTACTAAGATATCCCTTCTCTCTCCTAATCTTTATTTACCTATGATTGGGGGTCATGATTTAGGAGCTAATGTTGATGCTAATCTGCTAATCATCTGCCTGCTGAGTCTATTGTGTAGGAATCTGAGGATTTTATGTCAAATGATAATTTTGGGGAGAATTCCCGTGTTGTTTCCCCAGTGCCGACATGATCGTCAATGGGAACATCGCCCATTTTGCCTTTGGATCATGTGCCTGGAGCAGATGAACCGCTTGCGAGCTCTTCTTTTCCCGTCGACCGGTTCGTGTGCGTCATCTGCCGAAGATTCCCTGGGACCTGCGACTTCGACCGGATGAGGCACTCCCGCGCGTGCACCAGCGACGAGGTGCGGAACTTCCGCGCGTGACACGTTTTCAGCGCCTCACCCAGGATTTTCTGCGGGGGATCTCTCACCTATGGCTTTGACCGGATCATTTGTACCCGACCATGTGCCTGCTAGTCCAATTTCTGACGATCAGACTTCAGGATCTTCTGCTCCGGTCGATGTGGTAGCTCCAGTTTTGACCAGGCCAGTTACTCGACTTCAACGAGGTATTGTGCAACCCAAAATTATTACAAATGGTCGTATTCGCTATTGTAATTTTTGTGCTACAGGAGAAGCTGAAAATTTGCAAGAAGCACTTGACGATTCTTGTTGAAAACAAGCTATGGATGAGGA
Source organism: Avena eriantha (assembly GCA_910589775.1). Classification (NCBI taxonomy): domain Eukaryota; kingdom Viridiplantae; phylum Streptophyta; class Magnoliopsida; order Poales; family Poaceae; genus Avena; species Avena eriantha. The sequence continues at coordinate 527,349,929 of OU342740.1, read as the reverse complement.
ATATTCAGCTCTTGTTCGGAATGATACGCGACATCTTGTTCCTCCTACTCATGGGCGCAATATCATTGATTGCAGGTGGGTGTATAAGGTCAAGAGAAAAGATGATGGTACTATTGATCTTTATAAAGCACGGTTGGTTGCAAAGGGGTTCAAGCAACATTATGGAATTGACTATAAGGACACCTTCAGTCCCATGGTCAAGGAAGCCACTATTTGTCTAGTTCTTGCTTTGGCTGTTTCCCGAAATTGGAAGCTGCGACAGTTAGATGTGAAGAACACGTTTTTGCATGGTGTTCTGGGAGAAGAGGTCTTTATGCGGCAACCTCCTGGCTATGAGGATTGTACTCGTGTGGGACATGTCTGCAAGCTTGATAAGGCCTTATATGGCTTAAAATAGGCTCATCATGCTTGGTTTGCACGGTTGAGTTCTAAACTTCATGGTCTTGGTTTTTTGGCATCCAAGGCTGATACCTCGTTATTTTTCTATAATAAAGGGGGAGTATCTATCTATATGCGCATATATGTTGATGATATTTTTGTAGTCAGCTCCTCGGATCAAGCTATTGATGCTTTGCTTCATAATCTTGGTTTAACATTTGCCTTAAAAGATCTAGGTGAATTGCATTACTTATTGGGCATAGAAGTAAGGAAAGTTTCAGATGGGGTAGTACTCTCCCAGGAAAAGTATGCACGAGAGTTGCTTGCTCGTGTGAATATGAAGACATGCAAGTCGGTTGACACTCCTCTGTCAACTTCTGAGAAGTTGTCTATAGCTGATGGTGATGCTTTAAGTAGTGAGGATTCTACTCGATAAAGGAGTATAGTTGGAGCCCTACAGTATCTTACTCTAACCAGACCTGATATAGCTTTTTCGGTTAATAAGGTTTGTCAAGTTTTGCATGCTCCTACTACTCTCCATTGGACAACTGTCAAGAGGATATTGAGATATTTGAGAGGGACAATTTCACTTGGCTTACGTTTTAGTAAGTCAGATTCTATTCTTGTGAGTGCATTCTCTGATGTTGACTGGGTAGGATGTACAGATGACAGAAGGTCTACAAGTGGCTTTGTTGCGTTTTTAGGATCAAACTTAATTTCATGGTCTGCAAGGAAGCAAGCTACAGTATCTCATTCGAATACAGAAGCTGAGTATAAAGCTCTAGCAAATGCTACTGCAGAAGTCATTTCGATATAGACCTTGCTAAAGGAATTGGGACAATATTGGAACTACATATCTCTGTGCGAATCCAGTCTTCCACGATAGGACCAAGCACATTGAAGTGGACTATCATTTTGTTCATGAGAGGATGGCTCAGAAACTACTGGACATTCGATTTATACCGTCAAGAGATCAACTGGCAAATGGATTTACAAAGGCTATTTCTACTAGGCAGTTAGAAGTTTTTAGACGCAATCTTAACTTAGATAAAGTTATGATTGAGGGGGAGTGTTAAACGAGTTGTAATCAAGTTCAGTGGGAGTCTGTATCTCGTATGTATGGCTGACCAAGTTAATCAGGTCTAGTAGGAGTTTGAGTCTCGTAGGTATAGCTGACCGAGTCGGTCCCTTGTATTGTGTATTGTTTCTCTAATATAAACTCACGCCGTCGAGGACAGATAGCCAATAGACAAACCCCACAACGTATTTTTACATATACTAGGAACTAAAACTGAAAGCTTGACATAATAAATCGCGCATGTTTGATGTGGGAGGGCTTCGTTTAGCTGATCACGTCGCCCTCCCTGCGATTAGAACAAGAGGTGGGATCATATCGTGCGAATTTCTACACCAATCGTCCCCACATGGAGCGACTCCCACGCGACTCCATGGCGATCTCGCTGATGGCGATCTCGCTGGTAAGACTTGGCAGTATGTCTGGGCACTACGGGAGCGGATCCCGTGATAGCAACGTTGGACAACGCGTTTAGGTGTGGCATGGAGCGTGGGACGGGCAAAGCCGAGGAAGAGTAGGAAGACGGTTTTAGAGGGGATCACGAGGCTTGCGACCATGGTGCGGCGAGGAGTTCGTATTTATCCCTTAGTTATATTCATTCCTCGTCGCAGGTATGTAGGTTTGGACACACATGCGCACACACACGCACGCACACACGTACACATACGTATTGGACATCAGTTTGACATGTTTATAAGGCGGAATCTTAGTCAAATTGTAGCTCTGAAACTAGGTAAGTTTTCATCTGGCTTCGTACTCGGTGTCGGGGGATGACCCCCGTTAGGGTCAAGCTATGGTATAAAGATGAGGTTGACCAAGACTAAGGTTGACAAATGTGGAGTGGCTAACATAGGCTGAGATACCCAAGCCGGGTAAATCCGGCATACCTTAGATGAGATATACAGTATGTCGGCATAACATGTTGGTCAAAAATCGGCCTTGAACCTAGGCCGGTAGAAATTGTCCTTGTACCGAGGCAGATTTTGATCTGATGCTAAAACTTGTCTCGTAAAAGCTCCTCCTGAATCCGGCTCAGAACTAGATCCGTCCAAAATACTTTTTAGTCTTCCACGCGTCTTGTTTCTTAGCCAGCAAACATCCTAAAATGGGTGCTAACAGATGACAACCTTTATGTGATCATGACATGGAACGGGCGAGGCCTTAACATGCCAACTCATCGCACTGCAGTCTGTTAGACTACAAACTCACAAATACGCAGCAATCTTGCATATACTAGGAACTAAAACTGAAAGCTTGACACAATAAATCGCTCATGTTTGATGTGGGAGGGCTTCATATCGTGCAAATTTCTACACCAATCGTCCCCACATGGAGCGACTCCCGCGTGACTCCATGGCGGTCTCACTGATATGACTTAGCGGTACGTTGACTCTACCGGAGCGGATCTTGTGATAACGACGTTGAACAATGCGTTTAGGTGTGCCATGGAGCGAGGGACGGGCAAAGCCGAGGAAGAGTAGGAAGACAGTTTTGGAGGCGATCACGAGGCTTGTGACCAGGGTGCTGCGAGGAGTACACATTTATCTAGGGAGGTGTTTCCCCTCAGTTATATTCATTCCTCGTCACGGATCTTTAGGAGCTCGCTGGAAACTTCGGTTTTCGGATGAGATCCCGCGAGCCTCTTTGCCTGGTGTGAAGGAGAAGGTCCGTGACGCTGCCTTCCGATAATGCGCGCCGGCGGCAATGAGGGGAACAAAGTGAGGAGGTGACCGAGGCTGGTGACTAGGGTTAGCCACCCAAGTCGCCCGAAGGGGTCGACGCAAGCGCGGGTTTTCCCCTCAGGGTTATTTGTCAAATTGAACTTTTTTATTTAGGACGTGGCTCGACGTAGGACGATGAACCGCGTCGGTTTTGTGACCTTATTCAGTCCGGTGCGCGCGGCAGGCAGGGTGCATGCTCGGCGGCTGCGCAACGAAAAGGACGAGTCGCCAACCGCCGGCGGCAGAGTAGAGACCCTGCTTTTCTTTGCGGATTTGGGGAAGCCGGGAAGGAACATTCCGTGCGAGCGCCGCCAATGTTGCACGTCGGACCATTATTACCACACGTGCCAAGATCATTGAGCGAGTGAGCAGTGCCGGATGGGCACAACAGGGCAGCCGGAAGCACTCATGCTCTCGATCGACAAGATCGCACTTGAACGACGCTTTGGCTCTATTAATTTCAGCGCGATACAGACGCACCGCGCGAGGTTCAGACGTCCAGTCAAATACTGCAGTAACTAGCAGGTGGCCGGTGATCAGTGTACTAAACGTGCAGTGGATAACTTTCCACGTCGTGCAACAAGTCAGGAGCATACGTACTAGTACGGTGGCTGAGCTGAGTCCAGTCGGGTCCCGACTCCAGAGCGACAGATCGACGCGACGCCGCACGGTAGCCCTAATTCTGCACCGAGTGCAGCTACATTCAGCGGCGCAGCGGCGCGAATAAGATGAAACTCCAGCCCGTATGCGCCACCAGCCCACTGGACATCATTGCCTCAGTACAGACGGTCCGTCCACAGAAGCAGCTCATGAATAATGGTCCGTTTGCGGTGCCGTGCTCTTTTCGCTAACGGCATCTCCACCGTGCGTGCCGACACAAAACGGGTGGCCGCCGTTTCTGGATCAGGCCCAGGTCGCTTTTGGATCGCGGTCCGTTTTGTCTGGCCAATCGCGTCCAGTGGCGCGCGACCATCTGTCCGTGCTGTCGTTTCTTGACGTCATCATTGGCCAAGGCTTTGCCACGGTTCCAATACTCAAATTCACAAACAATAGCACATAAACTGACTATCAAATAAACTGGCAAACATGTGACATCGCTCTTTAAGCATATGTGCAAACGGGAGCTATATCATACAAAATGTCCAAAAGAACGACAGCTTCTCTACCTAAAAAGTTGCAGTTGCCATTGCTGTTCAAACATCGCGAGCCCGGATGCCTACGCGCGACCCAAGCCCTGCGATCGGGGTCGGCGAAGGTGTCTAGGTCAGTGAGCATGATAACATTCTCCTCGACCATGATCTTGGCTTCGGCCTCCTTGGCCTTGGTGTTTGCCTCCGCCACCATAGACCTAGCCTCGGCCTCCTTGGCCTTGGCCTTTGCCTCCGCCACCCTAGACCTGGCCTCGGCCTCCTTCGCCTTTGCCTTGGCCTCGATCTTCATTAGCCTGGCCTTGGCGTTGGTCTCCTTCATCTCGATAGACCTCGTCTGGAGCTCGACAAAGGTCTTGACGGTGGCCTCTTTCTCTTTGTGTCACCTCTCTTCCCTCTCGGTGATGGTCTCTTCCTTCTTCTCTAGGATCTTCTTCATCGTCTTTGGAATGCCAAGGAACCAGCCTGGCGGGTAGTGTCGGCCTTCGTAGCCTTGTGGCCTCCAGGAGGGCACGGGCGCCTACAGGGTTGGAGAAGCCTTCGGCATTTCCGTCGTCTAGGTCGATGACATTGCCCATAGAAGCATTGCTCCTGCCCTTCTTCTTATTGTCAAGTTCTTTTCAAAAGGCATAGGTAGTCTCCCATTTTATGCAGCCCTTGATCAACGTCCAATAATGGGACAACATGAAGGCCCCGTTGTCATTAACCTTCTTTAAGTCCACCATTGCTTTCATGACCTACACGTATGGATGCCAACAATGGCTCAATGCATATGCAAGACATCGACAAGGAGAGGAAGAGGTTTTACCATGTCAACCAACAACATGCCACTTATTTTCCTTTTTGTCACCATCTCGTAGGAGCCTTGGAACTTGCTATACTCGGTATGGATGGTGTCCCATCGCTTGGAGAGAGAGATCATTTCGATCGCTATAGAAGGCGTCCTTCCCGAATTTCCTATGCTCATGGAAGAACTTGCCCACTTTTTTTCCAGTAGGCAAAGCCCTTTTGCTCGAAACCACATACTGGATCTTGCGAAATCTCCATCCATGTATTGCATAGGATCTTGTCCTCGTCGGTGGTGTACCATGTCAACTAACAACAAGAAGACCCTAGGACAAAAATTAAAAGAACAATCGAGTCATATGTCTTCTCCACCATCTGTCGCCGGCGACCTCAAGGCAAAATCGAAGTCTTGGAGAAAGATGCTCGCATTCTCACTTCCGATGAAGAACCGCTGCCACTGGCTGCCTCAATGCCTCTAGGGCCCAACCACTTGGCGGCAAAGGGGCGGCAAGCTCCGGTGTAGGATTCGCTGAGGGCCTCCGAAGGAGGTTAATCCAACAAGCCGCCATTCGACCAGAAAGGGGCAGAAGCCCAGCGGATGTACCTCCGCCACTTTGGCACATCCAGTCGAACCACTATGGATGAATGACATCGCACGCAGCTCCGATGAGGTGAAAATAACGCCCCACCCCATCCTGTGGAGCTTCCAGATCGAGCCAAAGAGAGGCCATCGCTGCCACCTTCACATCGTCACCGAGACGACGCAAGCTAGAAAAGAGGCCCGTCTTCCTCCCACTCCAGAACTCCACCAAACCCACCCCACCTCAGGAGCGACATACCTTGCTCTCGGCACCAAGGTCGCCACACTGCAAGAGAACTCCCCCTTGATACATTGCAAATGTATCTATAATTTTTGATGTTCCATGCTTGGTTTTATCCACTTTCTTGTGTTTTGTTCCAACTTTGGAGTACTTTTCATATGATTTCTTGGACTAACCTATTAACAAGAGCCACAGTGTCAGCTGCCTGTTTTCTGCTGTTTTTGGTTCCAGGAAAGTCAAAAAATGAATATTCTCGGAATTGGACGGGACAAAAGCCAAATTGCCTATTTTTTCGGAAGGGATAAAGTGCCAGAATACGAGACGGAGAAGGGCCAGAGGGCGGCCACACCACCTGGCCGCACGGCCAGTCCTGGCCCGCGCCAAGGGGTGGTGTGGCCAGCCCTGGCACCCCCTCGGCCTCCCCTTCTGACTATAAGATGACCTCGGGACGTAAACCCTAAGTACCCGATCAAAAATCCACGAAAAAGTCTGTAGCCGCCGTCATCTCCATCCCTATATCGGGAGGGATCTAAAGCTCTTCCCGGCACCTTGCCGGAGAGGGGAATTCACCCTAGAGGCCTTCTTCATCACCATGCAAGCCTCCAGTGTGATGCGTGAGTAGTTCATCCTTGGACTACGGATCCATGTAGTAGCTAGATGGCTGGTTCTCCTCCTTTGTGCTTTCATGTTTAGATCTTGTGAGCTCCGTTCATGATCAAGATCATCTATTTGTAATTCTGCATGTTGTGTTTGCGGGGATCCGATGGATATTGAGATGCTATTTCAGATTGATTATTGATTCTATCATGTCTTTGTTATTTGTGATCTTGCATGATTTCCGTTGTTAGTAGCTATCTTGACCAAGTAGATGCTAGCAACTCCAAGAGTTAGTATTTATGCTCGATAGTGGGTTCATGCCTCTGGTAATCTGGGGAAGTGATAGAAATCTCTAAGGTACTAGATGTGCTGTTGCTACTTGGGCGAAAACAACAATCCTTTGTTCATAGAACAATCGTATTGTTTACTTTACACGTAGTTCATAAAGCAATAATCTGTTGCTTGCAACTTAATACTGGAGGGGGTTCGGATGATAACCTGAAGGTGGATTATTAGTCATAGATGCAGTTGGATGGCGGTCTATGTATTATGTTGTAATGCCCAATCAAGTCTCAAAGGAGTCAAGATGATTAGTATATGCATGTATTGCTTTCTCGGTGTTTGTCAATTGCCCCGCTATAATTTGTTCACCCAGCATGTTATCTATCTTAAGGAGAGCCACCTCTAGTGAACTATGGATCCCGGTCCTTTGTCTTTTACATACAATCTACAATCTTTTACTGCTTTGTGTTTACTTTCTGCAAACTTTTACTTCTTTCCATTCGATATGTTTAATCCTTTATTTTCCGCAAAACACGGTGAGATTGACAACCTAATCGCAAGTTGGGGACAAAGTTCTGTGGTTGTGTTGTGCAGGTCTCCACGTTGCTACTAGCACCGGTAGTGCGCCCTGCCAAAGCTCAGCTAGTAACACCTTTGGGGTGTTTCCTTGCTCCTACTGGTTCGATTAAACCTTGGTTTCATAACTGAGGGAAACTTGCTGCTGTGCTCATCGTACCTTCCTCTTGGGGTTCCCAACGAGCTCTACGTCGAACGTCGAGCACATCAAAGATTTTCTGGCGCCATTGCCGAGGAGTCAAGGACATCTTCACAAGGGGAGTCCCTCATAACCAATCTCTTTGCTTTGTTGTTTTTGTTTTGCTTAGTTTTCTTTTTGCTTTGTTTGCTTGTTTCTTTATCAAAAACACAAAAAATTAGTTTTGCAAGTTTGCTTTCTTATTTGAAAACCCAAAAAAATGACTACTCTTGAAAACACTAAGTTGTGTGACTTTACTAGCACCAACAACAATGATTTTATGAGCACACCTATTGCTCCACCTGTGGCTGAAAATACTTTCTTTGAGATAAAACCTGCTTTACTCAATCTTGTTATGAGAGAGCAATTTTCTGGTATTGGTAATGAAGATGCTGCTTCCCATCTAAATAACTTTGTTGAACTTTGTGAGATGCAAAAGCATAGGGATATAGATGGTGATATTATTAAACTGAAATTGTTTCCTTTCTCTTTGAGAGGAAAAGCTAAAGAATGGTTGAATTCCTTAACTAGGAATAATATTGATTCTTGGACTAAGTGCAAAGATGCTTTTATTGGAAAATACTATCCTCCTGCTAAGATTATATCCATGAGAAGTGAAATAATGAAGTTTAAACAACTTGATAATGAGCATGTTGCTCAAGCTTGGGAAATAATGAAATCTTTGGTAAAGAATTGTCCCACTCATGGACCGGCTGCTTGGATGATCATCCAAACTTTTTATGCAGGATTGAACTATTCTTCAAGGAACCTATTGGATTCAGCTGTTGGAGGTACCTTTATGACCATCACTTTGGGTGCTGCAACAAAACTTTTGGACAATATGATGGTTAATTATTCTGAATGGCATACTGAGAGAGCTCCACAAGGTAAGAAGGTAAATTCTGTTGAGGAAACCTCCTCCTTGAGTGATAAGATTGATATTATTATGTCTATGCTTGTTAATGGGAACGCCCATATTGATCCAAATAATGTTCCTTTAGCCTCTTTGGTTGCTCAAGAAGAGCAAGTTGATGTGAACTTCATAAGAAATAACAATTTTGGCAACAATGCTTATGGTAATAATGCTTATAGGAACAATTTTGGTAACAACAATTATAGGCCCTACCCTCCTAGTAATACTTATGGCTATAAAACCTGAATTACCCAGTGAAGGAAGAATTTTAGAAGTTGAAAGAGCCACTAAAAACTTAATGCAAATGCAATATGAGCAAAATAAACTATTTACTAAAACTATGGAGGAACAATCTATCATTTTGAATAACATTAGCCATCAACTTGAGAGTCTAAATAGGAAAATTCCTAGTTTACAAATGAAACTCGCTAATGCTAAAAGAAATATATCATCTTTGTCTGAAGCTCAATCTTCATTGATTAATAAAATAGCTGCTAAACCTAAAACTAATGAGAATCCCTTTGCAGCTACCAATGCCATACAAGTAAGAATTGATGAAAATGTTAGACTATCAGCTGAATTACATGCTAAGTGGGAAAGAGAAGATGAAATTGCTAGAAACATTAATGTTTCTACTATCATCACCGCTAGTGTTGAGGCTAGTAATAGTTCTACTACTTTAGATGATAAAGTTGATTTTGATCTTGATGGTTGCAATATCTCTGAAGTTATTTAGTTCCTACAAAAGCTTGCTAAAAGTCCTAATGCTAGTGCTATGAACATGGCTTTTACAAAACACATTACTAATGCTCTCATAAAGATTAAAGAAGAAAAGATGAAACATAAAGCTTCTATTCCTATAAAGCAAGAAGATGGTTGGGAACCCATCATTAATATGAAAGTGAATGACTTTGATTTCAAAGCTTTGTGTGATCTTGATAGTAGTGTTTCTATTATGCCTAGAAGGATTTATGATATGCTTGATTTGCCTCCTCTTGAAGATTGTTATTTGAATATCCCACTTGATGCTAATGCTAAAAAGAAACTCATGGGGAGTCTTAATGATGTTCTTATTATGGTTAACGATTCCTATGTCCCCGTTGATTTCTATGTTTTGGATGTTGTATACAATGCTTCTTGTCCTATTACTTTGGAAAGACCTTTTATTAGAACTATTGGTGCCATCATTGATATGAAAGAAGGCACCATTAAATATCAACTCCCACTCAAGAAAGGTATAGAACACTTCCCTAAAAAGAGTGAAAATATTTGTTTTGCTTCTCCTATGAAAACATAATTTGGTCTTAATGCTTCTTCATTTGAGAACACTTGGTTCTTTCTTTGCTTCTTATGCCTAACTTAAAGGCGTTAAAGAAAAGTATTTATTGGGAGATAACCCAAAAGTTTTAGATGAGTCTTGGAAGTTATTACCTCTGTAATAACCTCTCCTTATCCTTTTTATTTGCTTTTTGTGCCAAGAGTAACCTCTAATGAGAGTGAAGTAATGATTGGGAAAGTTGCTGTCCCGAAACAGATTTTTGTGCTTCACCGTAAAAATTCGTGAGAGAGCTATGTATGTCGGATTGAGCTGTAATTTGTTGTTCTTCTACCCCAGGTTGTTATCTAACTTTTTTTAGTTCAACACTTTTTTTATTTGAGCAACAGAAGGTCTTCGAAAAAATTCGTCTTTACCTGCTGGTCTGTTTTGACAGATTTCTGCCATTTTCTGCATTTGCTTCTTATTGGTTCCTTCTTGAGTTCTTTTGGGGAATTGAGATTTTTGAGGGAAGTGCTACAGTAGCTAGTGTTCTAATGGAAGTTTATTTGGTGTTAGAACTGAACCTTAAGACTTATTTATCTTGAGTGCACTAATGTTGCTAATGAGATTGTGTGAAGTTTTGTATGAAGGAAAAATTTCAGGTGTATGGTAGAAATAAGTAATGAGATGAAGGATGGACTAAAGCTCAAGCTTGGGGATGCCACGCGTTTCACCCCAAGAAATATCTAAGAAGTACAAGCATCAAAGCTTGGGGATGCCCAAGGCATCCCCTTCTTCATCAATAAAAATCCCAGGTTTCTTCCAAACGCTTTATTTTTATTGTTTCATGCACAGTTGTGTTTTTCTTGGAGCGTCTTCTTTTTCGTTTTGGTTTTGGTTTTTAGTTTGCTTTATTTGCTTAGTTTTCTGAATAAATTGGTTGGACCCCCTCTTTCATACATTGGTTTGCAAATAGTTTGGTTTGGTTTGGAAAAAGTAGGAAAGTTCATGCTTATGTGGTAAAAAGAGCTTGTTTTTGACTGTGGCCTATGCTTTGTCATGCCATGATTGATATTGTTTTGGCTTTATGCTTAGTATTCTTTGCTGTAGCATGACTTGTTATGAACAATTGAGATTGCTTAATGTGCCTTGGATGAATCGTGCGTTGTTTTAGCATATTAAAGCATAGTATAGTGGTATTCTCCTTTGATGCTTTATTTGGGTTGACTTGGCACATGCTCACACCATGTTATGACTATCTCAAATCACCATAGTCTTTATGATCCTTTAGTTTTCAACTTGTAGTATCACTTTATGCTTTGATCAATGATGTTTTGTCGCTCTGCATGATTATGGCCATTATTGCTTTCTTAGTTTGTCGCTCCCAGTCTTTTGCTAGCCTCCACAACAAAGTATGAGTTCCACTCATGCATCCAACTCCCTAAACCAAGTTATTCCAAAGAGTCCACCATACCTACCTACTAGCTTATGCTATTCCAATTATATTCATGCTTTTGTTTACCTTCCACTTGTTATGAGAAAACTAGTGATTAAAGCTCTCACGAACTTGATGGCACACTTTACTTTATTGCCTCTAATAAACTTGAACCATTGGGTCTTTCTTTGTTGCGTATATGCTTGTGCTTTATAAGTTGAAATTAGCAGAACCATGTACCATGGAGAACGTTTTCAACATTGCACTTGTACTTTGTACCCTGTTGAGATCATGTTCTTTTGCTTACGGATCCCGGTGGTGTGAAATAAAAGTGGAACTTGTAAGATCATGGAGTTTGTATGTGTGTTAGAGAAACGCCTGGGCCGCTAGCCTAAGCCATGCCTAATCATGGTGGAAACTTGCAGCATCACCATAATGAGCACTCTATGAAGCATCCTCAATAAAAACCTATGCAAATAGCAAATAAAAAGATCGCTGAGATGCTCATTGTCTGCTTGCCTTGTCATTTTGATTATGGGAAAGCTCCCGTATCATGTGCAAGGGGTACCCCGTTGGCGGTTCTTACTGATACACATATACTTACAATGACAAGAGCTTACTCGTGACTAAAGTTGAGTAGCATGAGGATCGGTCTTCGTAAGTAAGGGGCATGAGATTTCGGTTTATAACTTGTCAAGCATATCCTCTTAGTTGTGTCACTTTAACCTTAATCACCTTCAAGATGCTTATGATAGGGGCAATGAGAGCTGAAAACTACAAGTACCATAATTTTTGGAAGCTCTTTATGAGACTTGAATCCCTACTTCCTTTTACAAAAGGCCTTTCTTCCACCATTATATTGAGTCTCCACCTTCTATCTTTATGCACTTACTTTGAGAGCATAGTGGCCATTCTTAGTTCTATGTGCATTGTCCCAAGACTAGTTGATTGATGCATAACTTGTTATTGCTTGTTTTAAACTATTGTATCTAGTCACTCTTATGAACTTTGAAGGTGTCCTATGCATTTATATTTGCTACTCTATTAAGGGACAAGCCGAATACTATTATGCTATGTTTTCTTTATGTGAAACAAACAAACGTCTTGCAAAGCATTGTTATTCATGAATCTTTTGTTTGTGCCTTTTCATGTTGCATCATAGTTTCTTTGCTTATTGCTAGAACTTTGTCTTTCATGTTATGATTGAAGTACTATGATCTCAGCTTTGAATGTGTTGCAAATACTTTGATCAAGTCTTTGATGGTGCATGTCACCTCAAAAATTATTCTTTCTTTTTATCACTTACCTACTCGCGAACGAGCAGGAGTTAAGCTTGGGGATGTTGATACATAGCAAATGTATCTATAATTTTTGATGTTCCATGCTTGGTTTTATCCACTTTCTTGTGTTTTGTTCCAACTTTGGAGTACTTTTCATATGATTTCTTGGACTAACCTATTAACAAGAGCCACAGTGCCAGCTGCGTGTTTTCTACTGTTTTTGGTTCTAGGAAAGTGAGAAAATGAATATTCTCGGAATTGGATGGGACAAAAGCCAAAGTGCCTATTTTTCCGGAAGGGATCAAGTGCCAGAATACGAGACGGAGAAGGGCCAGAGGGCGGCCACATCACCTGGCCGCATGGCCAGGCCTGGCCCGCGTCAGGGGCTGGTATGGCCAGCCCTGGCACCCCCTCGGGACATAAACCCTAAGTACCCGATCAAAAATCCACGAAAGAGTCTGTAGCCGCCGTCATCTCTATCCCTATATCGGGAGGGATCTGAAGCTCTTCTCTGCACCCTGCCGGAGAGGGGAATTCACCCTGGAGGCCTTCTTCGTCACCATGCAAGCCTCTGGTGTGATGCGTGAGTAGTTCATCCTTGGACTACGGATCCATGTAGTAGCTAGATGGCTGGTTCTCCTCCTTTGTGCTTTCATGTTTAGATCTTGTGAGCTCCGTTCATGATCAAGATCATCTATTTGTAATTCTGCATGTTGTGTTTGCGGGGATTCGATGGATATTGAGATGCTATTTCAGATTAATTATTGATTCTATCATGTCTTTGTTATTTGTGATCTTGCATGCTTTCCGTTGTTAGTAGCTATCTTGGCCAAGTAGATGCTAGCAACTCCAAGAGTTAGTATTTATGCTCGATAGTGAGTTCATGCCTCTGGTAATCTGGGGAAGTGACAGAAATCTCTAAGGTACTAGATGTGCTCTTGCTACTAGGGAGAAAACAACAATCCTTTGTTCATAGAACAATCATATTGTTTACTTTACATGTAGTTCATAAAGCAATAATCTGTTGCTTGCAACTTAATACTGGAGGGGGTTCGGATGATAACCTGAAGGTGAATTATTAGTCATAGATGCAGTTGGATGGCGGTCTATGTATTATGTTGTAATGCCCAATCAAGTCTCCGAGGAGTCAAGATGATTAGTATATGCATGTATTGCTTTCTCGGTGTTTGTCAATTGCCCCGCTGTAAGTTGTTCACCCGGCATGTTATCTATCTTAAGGTGAGGCACCTCTAGTGAACTATGGATCCCGGTCCTTTGTCTTTTACATACAATCTACAATCTTTTACTGCTTTATGTTTACTTTCTGCAAACTTTTACTTCTTTCCATTCGATACTTTTAATCCTTTGTTTTCCGCAAAACACGGTGAGATTGACAACCTCATCGCAAGTTGGGGACTAAGTTCCGTGGTTGTGTTGTGCAGGTCTCCACGTTGCTACTAGCACCGGTAGTGCGCCCTGCCAAAGCTCAGCTAGTAACACCTTTGGGGTGTTTCCTTGCTCCTACTGGTTCGATTAAACCTTGGTTTCATAACTGAGGGAAACTTGCTGCTGTGCTCATCGTACCTTCCTCTTGGGGTTCCCAACAAGCTCTTCGTCGAACGTCGAGCACATCACCCCTCACCACCAAGGCTGGCTAGGAGTAAATCTGCCACGCCGATCACTACTTTTCCTCGACCACCCCCTCGCCACCATGGCCAGTCGGGATGGATGCTAGCACAACGCACCTAAGTACCTCAAGAAAGTCGACCACCAAATCTATATTCTGAAGAGCGGCAGCCCTACTCACCACCACAGGCTCTAGCCATCGGAGTAAAAGAAGTGGCTAGAAGAACCCTAAAAATCCAGAAATCTTGGTGGCTAGATCTAGATTTACACTCAAACTACAAGGCATATAGCCTACTACCGGCAAACTGCCAAACCTAATCCTACACCTAACTACTCTGGCGCCCCCTGATACATTGCAAATGTATCTATAATTTTTTATGTTCCATGCTTGGTTTTATCCACTTTCTTGTGTTTTGTTCCAACTTTTGAGTACTTTTCATATGATTTCTTGGACTAACCTATTAACAAGATACACAGTGCCAGCTGCCTGTCTTCTGCTGGTTTTGGTTCCAGGAAAGTCAAAAAATGAATATTCTTGGAATTGGACGGGACAAAAGCCAAAGTGTCTATTTTTACGGAAGTGATCAAGTGCCAGAATACGAGACGGAGAGGGACCAGGGGGCCACCACACCACCTGGACGCACGGCCCAACCTGGCCCGCACCAGGGGTGGTGAGGCCAGCCCTGGCACCCCCTCGGCCTCTCCTTCCACCTATATATTTCCCTCGGGATGAAAACCCTAAGCGCCCGATCAAAAATCCACGAAAGAGTCTGTAGCCACCGTCATCTCCATCCCTAGATCGGGAGGGATCTGAAGCTCTTCCCGGCACCCTGCCGGAGAGGGGAATTCACCCTGGAGGCCTTCTTCATCACCATGCAAGCCTCCGGTGTGATGTGTGAGTAGTTCATCCTTGGACTACGGATCCATGTAGTAGCTAGATGGCTGGTTCTCCTCCTTTATGGTTTCACGTTTAGATCTTGTGAGCTCCGTTCATGATCAAGATCATCTATTTGTAATTCATACATGTTGTGTTTGCGGGGATCCGATGGATATTGAGATGCTATCTCAGATTGATTATTGATTCTATCATGTCTTTGTTATTTGAGATCTTGCATGCTTTCCGTTGTTAGTAGCTATCTTGGCCAACTAGATGCTAGCAACTCCAAGAGTTAGTATTTATGCTCGATAGTGGGTTCATGCCTCTGGTAATCTGGGGAAGTAACAGAAATCTCTAAGGTACTAGATGTGCTGTTGCTACTAGGGAGAAAACAACAATCCTTTGTTCATAGAACAATCGTATTATTTACTTTACACGCAGTTCCTAAAGCAATAATCTGTTGCTTGCAACTTAATACTGGAGGGGGTTCGGATGATAACCTGAAGGTGGATTATTAGTCATAGATGTAGTTGGATGGCGGTCTATGTATTATGTTGTAATGCCCAATCAAGTCTCAGAGGAGTCAAGATGATTAGTATATGCATGTATTGCTTTCTCGGTGTTTGTCAATTGCCCCGCTGTAATTTGTTCACCCAACATGTTATCTATCTAAGGAGAGCCACCTCTAGTGAACTATGGATCCCGGTCCTTTTTCTTTACATACAATCTACAACTGTTTACTGCTTTGTGTTTACTTTCTGCAAAGTTTTACTTCTTTCCATTCGATACGTTTAATCCTTTGTTTTCTGCAAAACACGGTGAGATTGACAACCTCATCGCAAGTTGGGGACAAAGTTCTGTGGTTGTGTTGTGCAGGTCTCCACGTTGCCAATAGCACCGGTAGTGCGCCCTGCCAAAGCTCAGCTAGTAACACCTTTGGGGTGTTTCCTTGCTCCTACTGGTTCGATTAAACCTTGGTTTCATAACTGAGGGAAAACTTACTTCTGTGCTCATCATACCTTCCTCTTGGGGTTCTCAACGAGCTCTACGTCGAAAGTCGAGCGCATCAAGATCTTTTCTGGCGCCATTGCTGGGGAGTCAAGGACATCTTCACAAGGGGAGTCCCTCATAACCAATCTCTTTACTTTGTTGTTTTTGTTTTGCTTAGTTTTCTTTTTGCTTAGTTTGCTTGTTTTGTTATTCAAAAACACAAAAAAATAGTTTTACTTGTTTGCTTTCTTATTTGAAAACCCCAAAAAATGACTACTCTTGAAAACACTAAGTTGTGTGACTTCACTAGCACCAACAACAATGATTTTATGAGGACACCTATTGCTCCACCTGTGGCTAAAAATACTTTCTTTGAGATAAAACCTGCTTTGCTCAATCTTGTTATAAGAGAACAATTTTCTGGTATTGGTAATGAAGATGCTGCTTCCCATCTAAATAACTTTGTTGAACTTTGTGAGATGCAAAAGCATAGGGATATAGATGGTGATATTATTAAGCTGAAATTGTTTCCTTTCTCTTTGAGAGGAAAAGCTAAAGAATGGCCGAATTCCTTAACTAGGAATAGTATTGATTCTTGGACTAAGAGCAAAGATGCTTTTATTGGAAAATACTATCCTCCTGCTAAGATTATATCCATGAGAAGTGAAATAATGAAGTTTAAACAACTTGATAATGAGCATGTTGCTCAAGCTTGGGAAAGAATGAAATCTTTGGTAAAGAATTGTCCCACTCATGGACTGACTGCTTGGATGATCATTGATACGTCCATTTTGCATCACTATTCTATGTCTTAATTCACTATTATTCATTGATATATTTCGTATTGAGAGGTGATACTTATGTTATTTCATCTATTTTTGCATGGTTGGTGACTTTTGGAGCATGGACCGCTGCAGTCAGGATTCTGATGGAAAAGGTGCTGTTTGGAGGCAAAATTCATGAAGATCAGAAAATCCAGGAAAATACATGGAAAATTCTATTTTTCCAGAAGACTCAGGATGCCAAAAGATGGAGTGGAGGTGGGCCACAGGGGGCCCACACCACCCCATGGCGCGGGCAGGCCTAGGCCGCGCCTGGGAGTGGTGTGGCCGCCCTGGCCCACTCCAACCTCTCTCCTCTGGCGTATATCATCCCCACGAAATCCTAAGACTCGGAGAGCGACCACAGAAAGATTCCGCCGCCTCTGCGGGGAAGAAAACACCGAGAGAGAAAGATCTCTCCGGCAGACAGATTTCTGCCGGGGGAATTCCTTGCCGGAGAAGGGAGATCGTCGCCATCAACACCACCATCAAGTTGGACTTCATCGGGATCATCATCCTCATCATCACCACCATCATCACCATCAGCACCCTCATCACCATCTCCATATTGCTGTAACAATTGGTTGAATCTTGCTATAGTTCATAGGGGAAACTTTCCCGGTGTTGATTACGCTTTGTAGTTGATGCTAGTGAGTGACCCATTGAATTATTGTTTATGTTCAGATTGTGATACATCATTAGTCCATCTCTAATCATGATCCATATGATGTCTTGTGAGTAGTTCGTTTTGTTCTTGACGACATGGGAGAAGTCTTGTTGTTAGTAGTGGATTTGCGTTGAGAAAGATTCAATAGATTGTTATTTAAGTTGTGGTGTACTTCTTCTAGTGGTGTCATGTGAACGTCGACTACATGACACTTCACCTATATGGGCCTAGGGGAATGCATTGTGTATTTGGCTACTAATTGTAGGGGTTGCCGGAGTGACAGAAACCTGAACCCCCGTTAGGAAACCATTGCACAAGGGACGTAAGGGTCTTAGAGTTGAAAGCTGTGGTTAGGTTTTTCCTTAATTACTTTCTTGTACTTACGGATGTTTGCAAGGGGTATAATCACAAGTATGTATTTAGTCTTGGATGGGGCGGTACATTAGCACATGTTCACCCACACAACACTTAGCAAGCTAGAGAAGATTAATCGACTATATGAAGCGAAAGCACTTGATAGTCTTCCCATGTGTCCTCGAGAACGTTTGGTCATCTATAGAAATACAACCGGCTTATCCTTTGCTGCATAAAGGATTGGGCCACTTGCTGCATTCATTCTTACTGTCTTTCATTTACTCGTACTTTGTTTACTTGCTTTATCGAAAACCCCTAAAAATCCGTTTGCTAAGTATTTGCAGAGAATTCATGATCCATACCACTAGCCAGCACCTTCTGCTCCTCGTTGGGTTCGACACTCTTACT
Organism: Avena eriantha; assembly: GCA_910589775.1. NCBI lineage: Eukaryota > Viridiplantae > Streptophyta > Magnoliopsida > Poales > Poaceae > Avena > Avena eriantha. The sequence continues at coordinate 527,331,738 of OU342740.1, read as the reverse complement.
TATCGAAAATACTGCGATACACCCCCTATACTTGTGGGTCATCAAGACTATTTTCTGGCGCCGTTGCCGGGGAGTGAAGCGCTATTGGAGAGTGGAACTGGTAAAGGAAACTTCTACTGTGAGTATTGTTTACTTCTGCTAGTTGCTTTATTTTCGTTATGGATAATTCGCTGAGTTTCTTATTTGGTATTGCTACTACCACTGCTAAGGTAGTAGATAAGCCACCACCTGCTGAGAAAGATGTTTTCAAAATACCTACAAGAATTATTGACCGTGTTATGGATAACTACTATGTTGGGGATGGAACTGTCCATCCCGGTGATCATTTACTCTTTATACATGAATTATGCGGGTTGTTCAAGTGTGCAGGTATTACTACAGATCAAGTTAAGAAGAAGTTATTCTCATTATCACTGAAAGGAAGATCTGAGGAATGGTATAAGCTGCTGAAGAATGGTCAAGCTCTGGAATGGGAGGAAATAGTGCCTCTCTTTTATTCAAAGTTTTATCCTCCTAGTGAGATTCATAAAGATCGGAATCAAATATACAACTTTTGGCCTCTTGATGGAGAGAGTACAACTCAAGCTTGGGGGAGAGTTAAGTTACTAATGCTCAAATGTCCCATTCATGAGCTCCCCAACAATATTATTATCAACAACTTTTATGCAAGGCTCCCTATACATGACAAAGATTTATTGGATGCTTCTTGTGCTGGATCATTCACTCGCATGGAAGAAGAAGTTAAATGAGACCTTCTAGATCGTATTCAAGACAATGCTGAAGCTTGGGGGAATGAAAAAGGTAGAAAGCCAGGTATAAATTATGATTATGAATGCATTGAATCTTTTATGGGAACTGATGACTTTTAAAATATTAAAAATGCTTATGGTCTAGACTCTCAAGCTATTGCTTCTTATTTTAAGGCTTTTGCTTCCTACATTGAAGTGCCTAAAAAGAAGTGGAATAAGTATCATGAACCTTATAAAGATATTGCTAAGAGTGTTCCTGCAAGAAATACTGAAGTTTATACTGCTAATCATGTTTTACCTAAACCTTATATTGAGAAAATGCCTTTCCCAGTTAAGGTAAAGGAACATTCTATGATGGCTAGTATGGTAGATGAAAGTATGAATAAAGCTGTTGAACCTGATAAGCAAATGGTTGATGAACCTATAATAGCAAATTTGAAAGACTTTGTCACTAAGTATGAGGAAGAGGGACACACTATCCTTTGTAAGGATACCTCTAATATTGTTTCACATAGTAGTGTTATGAGAGCTAGTATTCCTGTGTTTTCTGTTAGAATAAGTGATCATTGCTATGATGGTCCTTGTGATAGCTATATTGTTAAGTTTATGCATGATACTGAAAGTTACTATGAGAGAGGAAAAAGTGTTCTTATGTATCTCAATAATATCAAGTTTCCTCGTTTTATGCTGAAAATTTCTATGCTGCACTTCTTTTTCCTTTGTTTCAATAACTTGTTTGTTTACAAAATCCCCTTGCATAGGAAGTGGGTTAGACTTAAATGTGTGTGTGTTTTTGCTTCTTAATGCTCTCTTTCACTTCAATTCATATCCCTATGAGAGCTTCTTCAAATTATCATGCCCATCTTAATGGCTATAAAGAAAGAGCTTTATGGGAGACAACCCAATTTGTTTTTGCTTTTAGTTTGTTTTTGTTTCTTTGAGTCTTGTAAGTTATTACTGCGGTAATAACCTCTCCTTATCCGTTTTGTTTGGTTTTTGTGTCAAGATCAACCTCTAATGAGAGAAGTAATATTTGGGAAGTTGCTGTCCCAAAACAGATTTTTGTGCTTCACCGCACAAATTCGTGAGAGATCTCTGAACGTCGGATTGAGCTGTAATTTTTTTTGCTTCTACCCCAGGTTGTTATTTAACTTTATTTAGGTTTGAACTTTTTGATTTGAGAAACAGAAGATTTTCAAAAAATTTGATCTTTACCTGCTGGTCTGTTTTGACAGATTTTGCCAATCATGCATTTGCTTCTTTATTCGATTTCCTTTTTGAATTCTTTTTGGGTTTTCGGAAGGAGTTGATACAGTAGCTTTTGTTTTGATGGTTTCAGTTGAAGTTGGACTCAAAAGGGTTTTATCACTTCACTTTTACTAATGTTGCTAATGAGTACTGTGTGAAGTTTTGTTTGAAAGAAATTTCCAGGAAGTGGAGATAATGCTATAATAAGGAAGAGAAGGGTTTTATGACTCAAGTAATAAGTATATGAAGATGAAGATACCGATGATTCAAGAGGTGACTACGAAAGGATCCACTAAATACCAAATTCAGAGACCTGCAAAGTCCGTGTTCAAATAGGTAACAATTCTGGTAAGAAAAGTTCCGCGAAAATACAATCCAACTATATTTTTGCAGTTTTCAGTCAATAAGGAAAGCTACGAAGCGAAAAAGGGACGGAAACGGAGCCAGGGTGGCTCACACCACCCTGTGGCACGGGCCCACCCCTGGCCGCGCCACCAGGTGGTGAGGCCACCCATGACTCCGCCTCCGACTCGTTTTCTCCCAGTACCTTCCTTTTGATATGAAACTTCGTAATATATAACCCCCCGGACCACCCGAGGTTCGTATATCGTGTTTTCGTCGTGTTTTTGTTTCGATCTGTTTCTGTCAGGACATACTCTTTGAAATCTTAGAAGCACAATGCTGTCTGCCAAGGATAAAGGAAAGGAGCCTATGGAAGAAGACCTCCAAGACCCCGGGAAGGAGAAGGAGATCAAGAGTGAAGGTGAAGAGGAGGCAAAGCACACCGACACTACCATTGCGATCATTGGAGTGGTGGCAAACCCCGCCAGGATTATTGGAGGGAAGCCTCCTCATCACCGTTCAGATCCCTGGTCACTTCCTCCACGCACCAAGAATCCTTTCCACACTCTTATCCATGAGCATCAATACGAGAATATGCCCAAGGAGAAATTACCCTCCAATTGGGATTTGCCTCGTTCTAGCTATGCAGGAAAAGACGATTTCAAAGAGGAAGAGTGGGGAAAGAAAAGCAAGAGCTAGAATTCTCAACACGACATGATCATGAGCCGCATTGAGCAAAATTCATAGCTGATTCGTACTCTCACTTTCGAGATTGAGGATTGGGGAAACTGATCAGAGAGCTCATCGAGAGGATACCACCACCACCGAAGGAGTAATTCGTCATCAGGTTTGGCATTCCCTTGGTTTGTTCCAAGCTTGGGGGAGTGCCGCGGTATCACATCACTATCTTCTATCTTTTTACCTTATTAGTAGAGTCATATCATGAATGGAGGAGTTATTATGTAGTATGGTTTGCATTATGGAAGTGTCCCCTCTCTCGTTAGATTTGTATCCCTTGGTGTGAGTTGCCGTTATGGAATATTAATAAGAAGTTATATCATCCACCCTTTTTGCATAGCTTATGTTAGTTTTCAATTCGTGGTTATATGATTGATCTTGTTGTTAGTATTGGTAGCACTTTGGGATCATTGAGTTAATTTAGTTGGTTTTGGCAAACCTGGCTCGGTCAGTAGGAACACCTTTTTGAGAGTTGAAGAAAAAAAGATAGAAGTACTCTAGAGAAAAATAATTTCATCATCTTTCTTTCTTGATTTGCTCATAAGTCTAGTATTCTCTAGTTAAGATCTTTTGTGCTTCCAAGGAAGATTGCATGTTTGTGTTTATCACTTGTATGTTTGTTTGTTTCCTTCAACTCTTATACTTGCTACCCAGCCTTGCTAGCCAAAAACCTGTACTGAGAGGGTATTCTTCTTGTGCATCCACTCCTTTAAACCAAAACCCTTGCCATTTGCGTCCACCATACCTACCTAGTAGCATTATTGCTATTCCAAGTAAATTCTTGTTTTGTCTACCTCCCAAATTAAACTTGTTATGCAAAAATTAGTGATTAAAGCTCTCACGAACTTGATGGCACACTTTACTTTCTTGCATTTAATAAACCTGAACCATTGTGAACTCTCCATGAAAGTTATATGCTTGCAAATTATAGGCTGGGGATCAGCAGAACCGTGCTGTCACGGGGAACGCTTTCAACACTTGTAAATATATACCCAGTTGATACCTTGCTCTTTTGTTTGCAGATGTCGTCGGTGTGAAATAAAAGGGGAGCTTGTAAGTCCATGGAGTTATGTATGTGTGTTAGAGAAACGCCTAGGCCGCTGGTCTAATCCATGCTGACATGGTGGAAACCTGCAGCGTAACCATAATGATATCTATGAAGCATTCTTCTTATAAAAAAAAAGAGAGATAGCTATTGAGAAAACGAAAAGAAAAGAAAAGATAGATACTATGAAAAGAGGAAAGAGAGAAAAAGCACCATTTTCCCATGGTAAATAAGAAGATTGCTGAGATACTCATTGTCTGCTTGCCTTGTCATTTTGATATGGGGATTCTTCCGTATCATCGGGCAAGGGGTACCCCGTTGGCGGTTCTCAATGATACGCACATACTTACGATGACAAGAACTTATCGGTAACTAAAGTTGAGTAGCATGAGGAGCGGCCCTCGTACTCAAGGGACTTGGGATTTTCAGTTTGTAGTCTATCAAGCATATAACTCAGATTGGACCTCACTTTCACCTTAATCACCTAAAGATGCCTATGATAGGGGCAATGAGATCTGAAAGCTAGTAAGTATCATAATTTTTGGGAGCTCTTTATGAGACTTGCAATCCATGCTTCCCTTTCCGAAGGGCCTTTCTTTTACTTTGTAGTTGAGTCAGTAAACCTATTCCCTTCTATCTCAGCAAGTATTTTGAGTTGATGTGTTTCATTCATTCATATGATGATTTATGTATTCATGTTTCTTATGTTCCTTGTTTTGCACATTGCTCTTATCTTGATGTTTACTACTTTGAAAGCTATCATTGAAAAACCAGCTATTTGCGAACTCTAGTGAATTATCAACTATTCTTCGACCAAGAGCTAAGTTTGCCATTACCAATTATGATTTACTTTATGTATCTTTATTGTGTTTCCTTTACTTGTGGCAAGTTGAGTTATATAATAGTGAGTTGTCTTCTATTATGATCTATGTATTTGATGAATGTGATGCTTCTTGTCTGTATTCTTTTATCGACCCTTCACTCCATAAAACTGAGGTCATGTTTATTGAGCTCAGTTTCGCTTGGGGACAAGTGAAGTCTAAGCTTGTGGGAGTTGATACGTCCATTTTGCATCACTATTCTATGTATAATTCACTATTATTCATTGATATATTTCGTATTGAGAGGTGATACTTATGTTATTTCATCTATTTTTGCATGGTTGGTGACTTTTGGAGCATGGACCGCTGCAGTCAGGATTCTGATGGAAAAGGTGCTGTTTGGAGGCAAAATTCGCGAAGATCAGAAAATCCGGGAAAATATACGGAAAATTCTATTTTTCCAGAAGACTCAGGATGCCAGAAGATGGAGTGGAGGTGGGCCACAGGGGGCCCACACCACCCCATGGCACGGGCAGGCCTAGGCCGCGCCTGGGAGTGGTGTGGCCACCCTGGCCCACTCCAGCCTCTCTCCTCTGGCGTATATCATCCCCACGAAATCCTAAGACTCGGAGAGCGACCACAGAAAGATTCCGCCGCCTCTGCGGGGCGGAAAACACCGAGAGAGAAAGATCTCTCTGGCAGACAGATTTCTGCCGGGGGAATTCCTTCCCGGAGAGGGGAGATCGTCGCCATCAACACCACCATCAAGTTGGACTTCATCGAGATCATCATCCTCATCATCACCACCATCAGCACCCTCATCACCATCTCCATATTGCTGTAACAATTGGTTGAATCTTGCTATAGTTCATAGGGGAAACTTTCCTGGTGTTGATTACTATGCTAGTGAGTGAACCATTGAATTATTGTTTATGTTCAGATTGTTATACATCATTATTCCATCTCTGATCATGATCCATATGATGTCTTGTGAGTAGTTCGTTTTGTTCTTGAGGACATGGGAGAAGTCTTGTTGTTAGTAGTGGAGTTGCGTTGAGAAAGATTCAATAGATTGTTATTTAAGTTGTGGTGTACTTCTTCTAGTGGTGTCATGTGAACGTCGACTACATGACACTTCACCTATATGGGCCTAGGGGAATGCATTGTGTATTTGGCTACTAATCGTAGGGGTTGCCGGACTGACAGAAACCTGAACCCCCGTTAGGAAACCATTGCACAAGGGACGCAAGGGTCTTAGAGTTTAAAGCTGTGGTTAGGTTTTACCTTAATTACTTTCTTGTACTTACGGATGTTTGCAAGGGGTATAATCACAAGTATGTATTTAGTCTTGGATGGGGCGGTACATTAGCACAGGTTCACCCACACAACACTTAGCAAGCTAGAGAAGATTAATCGACTATATGATGCGAAAGCACTTGACAGTCTTCCCATGTGTCCTCGAGAACGTTTGGTCATCTATAGAAATACAACCGGCTTATCCTTTGCTGCATAAAGGATTGGGCCACTTGCTGCATTCATTCTTACTGTCTTTCATTTACTCGTACTTTGTTTACTTGCTTTATCGAAAACCCCTAAAAATCCGTTTGCTAAGTATTTGCAGAGAATTCATGATCCATACCACTAGCCAGCACCTTCTGCTCCTCGTTGGGTTCGACACTCTTACTTATCGAAAATACTGCGATACACCCCCTATACTTGTGGGTCATCAATCATCCAAACTTTTTATGCATGATTGAACTATTCTTTAAGGAACCTATTGGATTCTGCTGCTGGAGGTACCTTTATGACCATCACTTTGGGTGCTGCAACAAAAGTTTTGGACAATATGATGGTTAATTATTCTGAATGGCATACTGAGAATGCTCCACAAGGTAAGAAGGTAAATTCTGTTGAGGAAACCTCCTCCTTGAGTGATAAAATTGATATTATTATGTCTATGCTTGTTAATGGGAAAGCCCATACTGATCCAAATAATGTTCCTTTAGCCTCTATGGTTGCCCAAGAAGAGCAAGTTGATGTGAACTTCATAAGAAATAACAATTTTGGCAACAATGCTTATGGTAATAATGCTTATAGGAACAATTTTGGTAACAACAATTATAAGCCATATCCTCCCAACAATGGTAATGCTTATGGAAATTCTTACAACAATAATAAGAATGCTCCCTCTGAACTTGAAGTTATGCTTAAGGAGTTTATTAGTAAACAAACTGCTTTCAATAAAACTATTGAGGAAAAACTCTCTAATGTTGAAAGAAATATAGCATCTTTGGCTGAAGCTCAATCTACTTTGAATAAAATGGCTGCTAAACCTGAAACTAATGATAATCCCTTTGTAGCTACTAATGCCATACAAGTAAGAATTGATGAGAATGTTAGACTATTAGCTGAATTACATGCTAAGTGGGAAAGAGAAGATGAAATTGCTAGAAACATTAGTGTTTCTACTATCACCACCACTAGCATTGAGGCTAGTAATAGTTCTACTACTTTAGATGATAAAGTTGATTTTGAACTTAATGGTTGCAATATCTCTGAAGTTATTAAGTTCCTACAAAAGCTTGCTAAAAGTCCTAATGCTAGTGCTATGAACATGGCTTTTACAAAACAAATTACTGATGCTCTCATAAAGATTAAGAAGAAAAGATGAAACATAAAGCTTCTATTCCTATAAAGCAAGAAGATGGTTGGGAACCCATCATTAATATGAAAGTTAATTACTTTGATTTCAAATCTTTGTTGATCTTGATAGTAGTGTTTCCATTATGCCTAGAAGGATTTATGATATGCTTGATTTGCCTCCTCTTGAAGATTGCTATTTGAATGTCCTACTTGATGCTAATGCTAAAAAGAAACTCATGGGGAGTCTTAATGATGTTCTTATTATGGTTAACGATTCCTATGTCCCCGTTGATTTCTATGTTTTGGATGTTGAATACAATGCTTCTTGTCCTATTACGTTGGGAAGACCTTTTCTTAGAACTGTTGGTGCCATCATTGATATGAAAGAAGGCACCATTAAATATCAACTCCCACTCAAGATAGGTATAGAACACTTACCTAAAAAGATAGAAAATATTTCTTTTGCTTCTCCTATGAAAACAAAATTTGGTCTTAATGTTTCTTCATTTGAGAACACTTGATTCTTTCTTTGCTTCTTATGCCTAACTTAAAGGCGTTAAAGAAAAGTACTATTGGGAGATAACCCAAAAGTTTTAGATGAGTCTTGGAAGTTATTACCTCTGTAATAACCTCTCCTTATCCTTTTTATTTGCTTTTTGTGCCAAGAGTAACCTCTAATGAGAGAGAAGTAATGATTGGGAAAGTTGTTGTCCCGAAACAGATTTCTGTGCTTCACCGTAAACATTTGTGAGAGAGCTCTTTATGTAGGATTGAGCTGTAATTGTTTGTGCTTCTGCCCCAGGTTGTTATCTAACTTTCTTTAGTTCAACAGTTTTTGATTTGAGCAACAGAAGGTCTTCAAAAAAAATCGTCTTTACCTGCTGGTCTGTTTTGACAGATTTCTGCCATTTTCTGCATTTGCTTCTTGTTGGTTCCTTCTTGAGTTCTTTTGGAGAATTGAGATTTTTGAGGGAAGTGCTACAGTATCTAGTGTTCTAATGGAAGTTTATTTGGTGTTAGAACTGAACCTTGAGACTTATTTATCTTAAGTGCACTAATGTTGCTAATAAGATTGTGTGAAGTTTTGTATGAAGGAAAATTTTCAGGTGTATGAAAGGAATGAGTAATGAGATGAAGGGTGGACTAAAGCTCAAGCTTGGGGATGCCATGTGTGTCACCCCAAGAAATATCCAAGAAGTACAAGCGTCAAAGCTTGGGGATGCCCAAGGCATCCCCTTCTTCATCAATAAAAATCACAGGTTTCTTCCAAACGCTTCATTTTTATTGTCTCATGCACAATTGTGTTGTTCTTGGAGCGTCTTCTTTTTTGTTTTTGTTTTGGTTTTTAGTTTGCTTGGTTTCCTTAGTTTTCTGAATAAAATTGTTGTACCCCCTCTTTCATACATTTGGTTTGCAAATAGTTTGGTTTGGTTTGGAAAAGAGTAGGAAAGTTCATACTTATGTGGTAAAAAGAGCTCATTTTTGACTGTGGCCTATGCTTTGTCATGCCATGCTTGATATTGTTTTGGCTTTATGCTTTGTATTCTTTGATTTAGCATGACTTGTTATAAACAATTGAGATTGCTTAATGTGCCTTGGATGAATCATGCGTTGTTTTAGCATATTAAATCATAGTATAGTGGTATTCTCCTTTGACGCTTTATTTGGGTTGACTTGGCACATGCTCACACCATGTTATGACTATATCAAGTCACCATAGCCTGTATGATCCTTTAGTTTTCAACTTGTAGTATCACTTTATGCTTTGATCAATGATGTTTTGTCGCTCTGCATGATTATGGCCATTATTGCTCTCTTAGTTTGTCGCTCCCAGTCTTTTGCTAGCCTCCACAACAAAGTATGAGTTCCACTCATGCATCCAACTCCCTAAACCAAGTTATTCCAAAGAGTCCACCATACCTACCTACTAGCTTATATATTCCAAGTATATTCATGCTTTTGTTTACCTTCCACTTGTTATGAGAAAACTAGTGATTAAAGCTCTCACAAACTTGATGGCACACTTTACGTTTTTCCTCTAATAAACTTGAACCATTGGGTCCTTCTTTGTTGCGTATATGCTTGCACTTTATAAGTTGAAATTAGCAGAACCATGTTTCATGGGGAACGCTTTCAACATTGTACTTGTACTTTGTACCCCGTTGATATCATGTTCTTTTGCTTACGGATCCCGGCGGTGTGAAATAAAAGTGGAACTTGTAAGATCATGGAGTTTGTATGTGTTTTTAGAGAAACGCCTGGGCCGCAAGCCTAAGCCATGCGTAATCATGGTGGAAACTTGCAGCATCACCATAATGAGCACTCTATGAAGCATCCTCAATAAAAACCTATGCAAATAGCAAATAAAAAGATCGCTGAGATGCTCATTGTCTGATTGCCTTGTCATTTTGATTATGGAAAAGCTCCCGTATCATGTGCAAGGGGTACCCCGTTGGTGGTTCTTAATGATACACATATACTTACAATGACAAGAGCTTACTCGTGACTAAAGTTGAGTAGCATGAGGATTGGTCTTCGTAAGTAAGGGGCATGAGATTTTGGTTTATAACTTGTCAAGCATATCCTCTTAGTTGTGTCACTTTAACCTTAATCACCTTCAAGATGCTTATGATAGGGGCAGTGAGAGATGAAAACTACAAGTACCATAATTTTTCGAAGCTCTTTATGAGACTTGAATCCCTACTTCCTTTTACAAAAGTCCTTTCTTCCACCATTATATTGAGTCTCCACCTTCTATCTTTATGCACCTACTTTGAGAGCATAGTGGCCATTCTTAGTTCTATGTGCATTGTCCCAAGACTAGTTGATTGATGCATAACTGGATATTGCTTGTTTTAAACTATTGTATCTAGTCACTCTTATGAACTTTGAAGGTGTCCTATGCATTTATATTTGCTACTCTATTGAGGGACAAGCCGAATACTATTATGCTATGATTTCTTTATGTGAAACAAACAAACCTCTTGCAAAGCATTGTTATTCATGAATCTTTTGTTTGTGCCTTTTCATGTTGCATCATAGTTTCTTTGCTTATTGCTAGAACTTTGTCTTTCATGTTATGATTGAAGTACTATGATCCCAGCTTTGAATGTTTTGCAAATACTTTGATCAAGTCTTTGATGGTGCATGTCACCTAAAAAATTATTCTTTCTTTTTATCACTTACCTACTCGAGGACGAGCAGGAGTTAAGCTTGGGGATGTTGATACATTGCAAATGTATCTATAATTTTTGATGTTCCATGCTTGCTTTTATCCACTTTCTTGTGTTTTGTTCCAACTTTGGAGTACTTTTCATATGATTTCTTGGACTAACCTATTAACAAGAGCCACAGTGCCAGCTGCCTGTTTTCTGCTGTTTTTGGTTCCAGGAAACTCAGAAAATGAATATTCTCGGAATTGGACGGGACAAAAGCCAAACTGCCTATTTTCCGGAAGTGATCAAGTGCCAGAATACGAGACAGAAAGGGACCAGGGGGCCACCACACCACCTGGCCACGCGGCCTAGCCTAGCCCGCGCCAGGGGGTGGTGAGGCCAGCCCTGGCACCCCCTTGGCCTCTCCTTCCGCCTATATATTGCCCTCGGGATGAAAACCCTAAGTACCCGATCAAAAATCCACGGAAGAGTCTGTAGCTGCCTTCATCTCCATCCCTAGATCGGGAGGGATCTGAAGCTCTTCCCGGCACCCTGCCGGAGAGGGGAATTCACCCCGGAGGCCTTCTTCATCACCATGCAAGCCTCTGGTGTGATGCGTGAGTAGTTCATCCTTGGACTACGGATCCATGTAGTATCTAGATGGTTGGTTCTCCTCCTTTGTGCTTTCATGTTTAGATCTTGTGAGCTCTGTTCATGATCTAGATCATCTATTTGTAATTCATACATGTTGTGTTTGCGGGGATCCGATGGATATTGAGATGCTATTTCAGATTGGTTATTGATTCTATCATGTTTTTGTTATTTGAGATCTTGCATGCTTTCCGTTGTTAGTAGCTATCTTGGCCAAGTAGATGCTAGCAACTCCAAGAGTTAGTATTTACGCTCGATAGTGGGTTCATGCCTCTGGTAATCTGGGGAAGTGACAGAAATCTCTAAGGTACTAGATGTGCTGTTTCTACTAGGGAGAAAACAACAATCCTCTGTTCATAGAACAATCGTATTGTTTACTTTACACGCAGTTCGTAAAGCAATAATCTGTTGCTTGGAACTTAATATTGGAGGGGGTTCGGATGATAACCTGAAGGTGGATTATTAGTCATAGATGCAGTTGGATGGCGGTCTATGTATTATGTTGTAATGCCCAATCAAGTCTCCGAGGAGTCAAGATGATTAGTATATGCATGTATTGCTTTCTCGGTGTTTGTCAATTGCCCCGCTGTAATTTGTTCACCCAGCATGTTATCTATTTAAGGAGAGCCACCTCTAGTGAACTATGGATCCCGGTCCTTTTCTTTACATACAATCTATAATCTTTTACTGCTTTGTGTTTACTTTCTTCAAACTTTTACTTCTTTCCATTCGATACGTTTAATCCTTTGTTTTCCGCAAAACACGGTGAGATTGACAACCTCATCGCAAGTTGGGGACAAAGTTTTGTGGTTGTGTTGTGCAGGTCTCCACGTTGCTACTAGCACCGGTAGTGCGCCCTGCCAAAGCTCAGCTAGTAACACCTTTGGGGTGTTTCCTTGCTCCTACTGGTTCGATTAAACCTTGGTTTCATAACTGAGGGAAAACTTACTGTTGTGCTCATCATACCTTCCTCTTGGGGTTCTCAACGAGCTCTACGTTGAAAGTCGAGCGCATCACCCGCCCCTTCACCATCTCCAACCGGCATCGCTAGTGTAGAGGGCTCGGGGGAGGCCCGGTGCTCTCTGGGGACCTAGGTGGAGCAAGGGAGGGGAAGGGGAGGGGAGTAGTTGGGAAAAGTCTGATGGTACTTCAGCATATCACTAGTAGGAAAACCTTAAAAACATAAGGTTAGTGGAGGCTTGGTTCAGTATCCCCTTGAGGAATACTTTGATGGAAAAAATCGGCTTCTGGGTTTGAGGGTGGGTTCCGGGTTAGATTAAGAACCGGCTTAGTCATTATTTTTTCAATTGCCAGAACTATTCTAACTTAGCGTATGACTACTATTAGCAGACAATGTCCAACATGCTAGTAGTTCAATAGTTACAGGCCCTGTAGAGATCATATTATTTAGCAATAGTCTGATAATAATTATCCCTAGAATTTGGCTACCAATTCATTCACATTTTTTGGCTACCATTTCATTCACATTCATGGCCAGATCATATTATTTAGCAACATGACAATAGCTCAATAGTTCCAGTCCAGTGCTACTAATTGGGTACTCAAATAAACCTAGAATTTGGCTACCATTGAGGTGCCTAAATAAGCATTTTGTTAAAATAAGATGGACATGAATTAAAGCTATACAAAAGACTACAATACATGAGCTACAACAATAAGTAATCCATCTACACACAAGCAATAAGAAAATCAAGCAAGCAACAAGTAAGCATATACAAGCTACATCAATAAGCAATCCATTCTCACAAGCTACATCATTAAACATGTTTTTTGTATTTTCAAGTTTTGTTGGGAACAGAACCACCTATTTTAGGCATTAGATCATTCCAGATGATGTATTTCACTTGATAAAAAACATGTGGATTACAGTGAGTTCGTAGTAGCATAATCTAGAACATGAAAGACAACTACATTCTATTATGTAAACTTGCAACAATTTGACTATATTTTGAAATCTTGCAAAAAACTTATGTAAGCTAATACCAAAGAATTGCTATGTTTCTTCCCTAAAATCAAAAGCTACTCAAAACACCTAATTTAAAACCCCTAAAATCGTACATACCTGATGGAAGAGAACTCACATGCTGGTGCTCACCAACATGCACCGCCACGGGAAGCTCCACCATAGTAGGCACCGCCACAGCCAGCTTTGCCACAACATCCTCTGCCACGTCCTTCCCGCCACCCGCGCCCCCGCATCTGCCACCTCCAGATCCGAGCCTGCCAGGATCTCGTCGCCCACCACCAGATCCATGCCCGCCTTGGCCTCCTCCTCCACGAGCTGCTGCTCAAAATTAGCAACGGGTGCCAGTAGCTCGTCCCTCGCCTCCTCCGACACCACCTCCAGCTCTTACCCCATCCCCTTCTTCTTCTTCTTCTTCTTCTTCTTCTTCTTGAAGAAGGACCGGCCTCCATGTCCTCCTCCCTTGCCTGTTAGTGAATAAAATCAAGGGAAATATTACCTTTATTTCTTCTCCTCTCTTCAATGTATCTTTTGACCACTCTTTATTAAAAACGAAACAAAACAAAATAGATAAAAAGGAAACTAATACTAACACAATTAAAAACTTTTTATTTCACACGGGTTGCATGCACTTCTAGTAAAAGTCAATTAGTTTGACCGAAATGGTGGTCATTTTGGTTTTGGAAGTGGACCACCCACTTCAAAATAGTTGTCTTTCAATGTTATGATCACATTTTCATTAGGTTTGGCCTTTTTTATTTCTAGGGAAGTGGACTACAAATGATTCTCTAGATGGTAGTACTATTTTAACATTCCCTTCATGCAAAATGATTAAATCTTCAATAGTTCTTAGAAATGGCCTTTCTAAAATTATAGGTGTTATGGGGTCTTCAGGCATGTCCACTATAACAATATCAATTAGTGCAGGACATTCTTTGATTTCTACAACAATATTTTCTTTGATTCCTACAGCTTGTTTGTAAGTTGAATCTGCTAAGTGGAGTCTTAGTTCAATAGTTTGAAATATCCCAAGATTAAGATTTTCAGATAAGCTTTTAGAAATTATTGAGACACTTGCACCAAGATCACAAAGTGTAGCAATCTCGTTAACTCCTATATGAATTTTAATAATGGGCTCAAAGATATCATCAAGTTTAGCCGGGAGCTTCTCAGCTAATTTCTTATATTGCATTTCTAGCTCACATGCCTGGAGTGATACTTTTTTAATGAAATGTTGGTACATGGCATCATTTCCTCCTTCAATACCGGAATTCTTCACGGTGATCATCTTCATAAGATCTTCCATGGTATAATCTGGAGATGGAGCATTGATGGCCCAAAATATATCGAGCTCGTTGGGGAATCCGAAGAGGAAGGTATGATGAGCACAACAGTAAGTTTTCCCTCAGTTATGAAACCAAAGTTATCGAACTAGTAGGAGCAAAGAAACACCTCCAAGGTGTTGTTGCCAACTTGGAATCCTGCACAACACAACCACAGAACTTTGCCCCCAACTTAGAGTGAGGTTGTCAATCATCAAAGGAGAAGAAACACCTCCAAGGTTGTCAATAACAAAGACATGATAGAATCAATAATCAATCTGAAATAGCATCTCAATATCCATCGGATCCTCGCAAACACAACATGTAGGATTACAAATAGATGATCTTGATCATGAATGGAGCTCACAAGATCTAAACATGATAGCACAAAGGAGAAGAACCAACCATCTAGCTACTACATGGACCCGTAGTCCAAGGATGAACTACTCACGCATCACACCGGAGGCTTGCATGGTCATGAAGAAGGCCTCCAGGGTGAATTATCCCCTCTGGCAGGGTGCAGGGAAGAGCTTCAGATCCCTCCCGATTTAGGGATGGATATGACGGTGGCTACAAACTCTTTCGTGGAATTTTGATCGGGTACTTAGGGTTTCTGTATCGGAGGAATCTTATAGTCGGAAGGGGAGGCCGAGGGGGTGCCCTAGGCAGCCACACCACCCCCTTGCGCGGGCCAGGCCTGGCCGCACGGCCAGGTGGTGTGGCGGCCCTCTGGCCCCTCTCCGTCTCGTATTTTGGCTCCGTGTCCCCCTCGGTGAAAAACTGACTTTGGCTTTTGTCCCGTCCAATTCCGAGAATATTTATTTTCTGACTTTCCTGGAACCAAAAACAGGAGAAAACCGGCAACTGACACGGTGGCATCTTGTTAATAGGTTAGTCCAAGAAAGTGTATAAAAAGTACTCCAAAGTTGGAACAAAACATAAGAAAGTAGATAAAAACCAAGCATGGAACATCAAAAATTATAGATACATTAGCAACGTATCAAGCATTGCTATAGTCTAACTCTTAAGGTTTCTCATATTTGTTCTCAATCCTCAATATCTTGAGGTCTTCAATCGGATTCGGCTCGGGCTTTCCTACAAACCTTGCTAGTATGAGAGTTTGACTCTTAGCTATTTTTACCAATTGGGTCTCCACGGTCTTTTCCCTTTCTCGTAAAGCTTGAACATCATTTTTAATAACAACTGCTTGGTTAGACAATTTACCAATAATTGTTTCATGGTTCTTCGTTGAAAGAGCATGTGGGCCCCCATGTGTGGTTTTGGTAATTAATGACAATCTCTATGAACTAATGTTTGCATTGAGTTCCACTTTTAGGATTTGTCCATTGGCTTTGCTTGAACCATGTGTTGAATTCATGGTGGAAGAAATGAACATGAAGAAGCATTGTCCAAGAGCATTGGGCCTTTTGGATTAATATAAGTTAGAAGAAATGTTGTGCAAGATCAAGATGCGCCATCTCTAGAAGATCTCATGCTCGAAGCTTCCCATTCTCGGTGGTCATGTATCGATGAAGACAAGGTCAAAGAAGAGGCCTTCCCATGGTGATGGGGGAGCTTATGTCAAGTCTTCATCAAGCGAGGTTGTGCAAGAGCAATCAAGAAAGGTGTCCATATTGAGAAGGACAAGATCATCTACATCGTGCTCAAGTGGTTTGCTCAAGGCAAAGGTATAATCTTGATAGGTTTTGCCTTTTTCCGGTCTCATGTTAGTAGTGGGGAGACTGGGTTTAGGATAGATATAAACCGTACTATCAAGAGGAGCTCTCGAGTGAGTAGCTCGATCATATCTTTCAGAGAGAGCTCAAACCATTGCATTCTTAGCATCATCTTTCTTGGTTGTTTGTTGGATCTTATCCATGTTTGGTTAGCTTGTGTTCATTACAAGCCCTAGTTCTTCAAAAACAGATCTCCCTTTTATATCTTATTGCGGTTTTAATCTTGGAAGTTTTCCGGATCCTTACCAAGGAAGGTATCTCACATTATAATATTTGATACATTCTCACTTTGTGGTATCCAATATTTTGTTGGGTAGCTCTTGTTGTCCTCTTTCCAACAAAATTGGTTGCGGGTCAATCGGAGTTGCCAAACTCTAGTTATTGCATTTTGAAGTTGTCCCTTTATTTGGTTTAAAAAGAAAAAAGAACAAAGGAAAAAGTTTTTTTTGGCCCAAGCGGTACTACCGGATCCACTACTGGCCTCGCTTGAGCAGCGCTCAGCTCTCTTCCTCACCCGACTATGCTAGCCGGTACTACCGGCCCAAGCCCAGGCGGTAGTACTGCCGGGAAAGCCGGTACTACCGGGCCGGCCCACTCCTGCTCGATCTGCTCCTGTCGCGCCGCTCGCTCGTTGGCCTTCCTCAGCGCGCTCCCATAGCTCTCGCGCCGCTCGCTCGCCCGTGCGCTCCTATCTCGCTGCCGCATGCTCCCAGACCCCTCTCTCTCGCGCGTGTTGCTCGCCAGATCGCCCAGCACTGCCGCCCGCTTTGCCTGCTTTCCTAGCGCTGCATGCTCCTAGGCGCAAGTACTGGCCCACTGCGGTACTACCGACCCAGGTCAGGATTTTGGCCCCCAATGGGAAGAAATCCCTTGGCCGTATTTAAGCCTCTGATAACCCACAAGTATAGGAGATCATGTGTAGCCTTTTCGATAAGTAAGTTTGTCGAACCCAACGAGGAGCTAAAGGTAGGATAAATATTCTCTCAAGTTCTATCAACCACTGGTACAACTCTGCGCATACTAAACGTTTGCATTATCTAGGAAATAAAAGTAGAGCAACAATACGAGTAATAGAGATAGCTTTGCATGATAATAAATAACAAGCAAGTAAAAGTAGTTGCTACAGCAATAAAATAGACTAAACTAATAGAACCATGAGTGTGGAATAGTGGTGGTAATTGTGGTGGCTTTGTCCAACTTTAAATAGCGAATATATCAGGTTCATTGTCTTCGATGTAGTTTTCTATGTGGGAGAGGCTAAATATACATGCGCTTCACTACTTGGAATTATATGTACTATATGATTGGATTGTTAGCAAACATCCGTAAGTACTAATCAATGTATTAAGGTTTCCTCAACCATAGCCTTAAATTTAATGGTCCTCTTACTCCCATACGTGCAACGTTCCAGTTCGCATCCTCGGGTTTATGTCACTCCGACAGAACCCCCTCCTTTTACACATACTACAAACCCTATGATGTTTAATCCATGCGCGCACAAATATAATGGACACCAAAGAACTGTACCATATCAACATAAAACTCTAATGAACCAAATACGTTCAACAATTCAATCTAAGAACAAAGAAACTACGCAAACATGACATAGATCATAGGATTATAACTTATAGCATCAAACACCATGTTTACATAGGACGGTACAAAGGTGTGTGGGAGGATGAACCACTGCATACTAGGAGGATTAGGTTATGGACATGGCGGTGAAGATGGTGAAGAGGGCACGGCGACGGCGGCACGGGGGACTCCTTCCCCGCCGCTGATATCATGGGGGGGCACCACCCCTTAGCCCCCTTCCTTCATAGATTCTTGGGAGCCCTCCCCCATGGAGGTGGGATCCATCCGGGAGGCAAAACATGGCTTTGGTGGCTGCAAATTCTTGGATGGAGATGCCCTGGGCGAATTAGGTTTCCTCCCTTTATATAGCTTCTCGGATTCCCGTCACCCCATCTTGGGCTGCAGTAAATTGGGTCTAAAAGGCCCGTCTGGACTCAAAATCAGCTAAAGTTTATGTCCAGAACGTTCATCACGAAATTTCCAAAAAATTTGTAGTTGAAGAGGTTTCCATTTGACGCCGTCTTCCACCCGAAACGTGACCATCTTCAAAAAGAGTTCTGAGACAGATTTCTAGAAAAATCCCAATTTGACTCCAACAAGGTTTCCACTTGTATTCTTGGTAATTCTTACACATCAAAGTGTAAAACAAGAACATTGTGCAATTTTGCAACTATTAGTAGGTTATTCCAAATAAATCATAAACTTTATACAAAAAGGAGTGTCAAAAGCATATTATTAGCATAAAACCATCAAAAATTATAGATACATTATGGACGTATCAGCCTCCTCCCTCTCTCTTTTTAGTTGCTTCTTCCTCGTCTTTTCCTCAAGCTTTTCCCCCTCTTAAGCTTGAATTCTTTCTCCCCCTCCAATGATTCTTGCACATATTTGAGAGGAAGATTGAGGAGATCTAGATCTACATTTTGACCAAACCATATCATTTCTTTGTGAGTGAATCTTTAGGATCTAGATCTTGGAGGATTTGATGTTCTCCTTGTGTTCTTCCTCTCTTGTCCCCCAATAGCTTTAGTATCTTGGTTGGAACTTGAGAGTCAAGGATTGGAGCATCTTTGTGGTGTTCTTTCATTTTGCATTAGGTGCATCGGTTTGAGTTCTCCTCGAATGATTTGGTTGGTGAAATCAAGAAGTTTGTCCCTCTTGGGTTCTTGGAACCCTAGACGGTTGTGTGGCCTTTGTGGTGAGTTCTTGGGGCCTTCAATTAATTTGTGAAGCTCTCCCTAAGATTGTGGCCTTGGTGGTGATTATTGGGAGCCTCCAATTAAGTTGTGGAGATTGCCCCAATCTTGTACGGATTTGATGACCGCCCTCAAGTGTACCATAGTGGATCGGGTGGTTGTCGTGTGGTGGGTGCTCAAGAGAATAAGGTGAGGCATCTTGTGGCGTTGGTGGTCTTAGTACTGCCCACTCCTCCAACAATACGTACTCTCTTGTTGGGAGGAACTCGGTAAAATATCATCGTCCCCGTGTGCCACGGTTATCTCTATACCCGAGTTCTTTACTTATCCTATTTACATTGTGATAGTCTTCGTGCTTGAAGAAATCTATCTTGCTATCATATTGTTGCTTGTCTTACTTAGCATAAGTTGTTGGTATACATAGGTGAACCATAGAATTTATAGGCTTTGTGCTTGATAAAACAAAACGCTAGTTTTATTTCACCTTTGTTAAGCCCATCTCGTAAAAGTTCTTAACCGCATATTCATCCCCTCTAGGCGGAATCCGTGATCTTTCATCCGGAATCTCAATAAGCATATTATTTTTCTCGGTTTGTGCTTGCGTAAATGCTTTCAAAGAATTTTCAAGCGGGATATTACAATTACTTGCTCCATTACTATTAGTATAGTTTTTGTTGTTCGGAGAACCTACAGGATTAGTGTATTGCTTTTGAAAGTTTGAGCCAAAGTTTTGATTTGTCCATGAAGGGTTATAAGGATTATGAGCTATAAAATCTAATTCTCAATATTAGAGTTGGAGATGGCATTAACTTGGGCTTCCTTAACCCTAATGATACTTAAAAGCTCATCTACCTTTGAAGTCACCTCTTCATTAGTCTCCTCGGTGATTGCATTCACCTTTCTTGAGGAGGATTTCTCTACATGCCATTGGGCATGGTTGCTTTGCATGTCATCTAGAAGCTTCTTGGCAATAGTTGTTTGCCCATGAATGTGCCTCCGGCTGCATTGTCAAGCATAGATTTCGACGTTGGGTTAAGGGCATTATAAAATAAGTGGAGAATTAACCACTCTTCCATTTCATGGCTAGGACAGCTCATCATGGCATCCTTCATCCTATCCCAAGCAAGCACTAGTGGCTCGCAATTGTCTTGTCCAAAACCTGTAATATTAGATCGAAGTTGCATTATTTTAGCTGGAGGGAAAAACTTAGTCATAATAATATTAGTACATTCCTCCCATGAAGTGATAGTGCCTTTAGGCAAAGCTAGCAACCAATCTTTTTCTTTTCCTCTAAGTGAAAAAGGAAATAAGTGTAGTTTATATGCATCGAGGTCAACATCTTTTATGCGCATCATATCGCATATTTTAGTAAATGTGTTTAAGTGTAAACTGAATCTTTAGTAGGTGAGCCTCCAAATTGGTTCTGTTGAACCAAACTCAAATGGTTAGGCTTAATCTCATAGTTCTCTGTTGTAACAGCGGGCTGAGTATAGGTGCACGAATAAAATCATCACTAGGAGTAGCTTCGTTTATGCCATGATACTTATCTTTTTGTTTTTTAGATTGAGAAAAACAATTAAACAAGTAACTAATCTTTGTATGTTTTCGAGTAGGTAACAAAAAGTAAACTAATAACAAAAACTAAAACTAAAACCAAAACTAAAACATTTTTTAATAAGGTTTCTAATAACCTCACCAAGATAGCGAAATTGCTTCCCCGACAACGGTGCTAGAGAAAGGGCTCATACCTTCTATCCGGATTACGGATATAGTATAGTAGCTTTCCCTAGAAAAGACCTAGGTTTATCAAACCTTGGAAAATACTTGCTAAAACAATTGAGGAACATCTACAAGACTTACTAAAAATATGTGTTTTTCGTTTACCAGACCTTTCTAGTTTACTTTGTAGTTTTTTGTTATTTTACAGTGTATGGAGATAGACTAGGGTTGAAGATTCACCTGCAGCTATGCATTCATATGGGATAAAGATAAAGTTAAACATATTCATGTGTAAAATGATCTAATAGTAGTAAGAGTTGTGGGCAACACATCCTTAGCTACTAGAGCCCCTCAAACCACATGTGACAATAGTCTCTTGGTCAAAACATTTATACCCCGAAAACATAGGTCACAACGATTATTAAGTAAAACACCAAAACCTTACGATTGGTGATGTTGTTGTAGATCCCAAGCGGATCACTAAGCGAATAATGTACTTCCTCTTTCTGTCACTAGGGTTTCGCGCGGCAGATGTCATACTCCACTCATCTCACCTCACACCACGATCAATCCGCGGGGTCTTGGGTACCTACAAGTCCTCGAATCGAGGTACAGACAAAGATACAAGATAATAAAGTTCCTATTTAATCACTACAAATATTCTCATGTAATTAGATGTACATAATTGCGACGAGGTTTCACCTCAACCCGTAGCCCATGAGGATTACTCACTCATAATAATAAGATCAAGGATAGAAATTATTGATAAAATACTTAGATTGAAATCAACTATTCTTACAATGGTCGCTAATTCGCAACAAGATCTATATAACAAGATGATGGATATGGCTACGGAGGAGAATGGAGATGGAGAGGATGAACCATGGTGGTGGTGGTGTTGTGGATATCCTTCGGTGTGTGATGGATGAGATCTGAATGACGACTGTGTTATGCGGAGGCTTGAGGGTGCGTCCCTTCTCGAATGATCTTGCTTCCTTCACATAAAAGGTTCTGCTTGACATAAGGACGGTGACGACATGTGGTATGTGCTGGCCGTACAGAAGAGCCTCGCCCGTACTGATGCTCGTTACGGATCCTAGAGAAGCTTTTTCTCCCTGGTTGACTTGGTTGTGTTGGCAACGACATATTCTTTAATAATTTCTCCTGATTTCGCCACAAAAGCATGATTTTCTAGACATCACAAATCAAGAGAAGAATTTTCACATCTTTGTAATAATTAGTCATTAGTAGCAAGACTAGAGAGATATTTAGTCATTTTCTTGACTTAAAGTAAGATTTAAATACGGATAAAGATAACTATTTTCACAGCCATCAACACTCACATGTATGATAATGACACATTAAATACATAGTAATAGTACAAAAAAGTTAGCTTGGGAGGAGGGGGCAATGGCCCCCTTGGCCTCAACTAAGCTTCACCACCAGGTGTGGACATAGAGTCGCTTAGTGAGGGAGAGAGCCATGGCCACAGTGAGGAAGAGAAAGACAACACTAGTAGTTAATTCAAGTGCCTTTATGGTTTGTCGACAGGAAATTGCTAGAATGCTAGAGCAGATCCAACATAGCCATCCAATAAAACAGAATATTTTGTTTTGATGTAAGACCATGCGGGATCTGCTCTGGCCCGACAATTTACATACTGCTAAACCTTCTGCGAGCCCGTGACACACAAAAGAACTCGCCTGCCTCTCACCACTTGTGTGCCCTCCATCAGGTAGAAAGTAGCTAGGGGAGAAACCACCGAATGGAGCAGGAGCAACCGCCTGCGTACGGGAGTCGTACTGTACAACAGATGTCACTACAATCGGGGAGATTGCGTTTTGGCTCACGGGGTGGGTGTATATAAACCTATTATTAAAAATCCTACAAAATCAAATCTTAAAATATCAAAAAGTTCTAAATGAAAATTTTGTGAAAACTCTATGTTTTGACACAAGTTTTCAATAGAAAAGAACATTTTATATGTCTTGTAAAAAGACAAAAAAATGTTAGTAAATAGTCATGTTAGAGCATCGAAATATGACTTTATTACATAGGACACAAAAAATATTCTTTTTGACCAAAAACTTGTGTATGGCATAGAATATCTAGTTGTATGCGAGAATATTTTTAAGTTTTTTTTGACATTTCCAAATATGTTTTCAAACGACGCATTCATTTCGCACCTGTGAGCCAAATTGGAATTCCGGTACCATCGGCCCATAATGCACTGGAAATATCTTATCCGATGATATCCACTAGTTTAACCCTCAGCCGCTGGCTCGAACCCTATCCCGCCAGGCCATGCCCGCCCCCCATGGATCGAGAAGGCATCTAGAAAACTAGAATCATTATTACAGCACATGCCCGATCATTGAGCAAGTGAGCAGTGACGGATGCGATTTACGCAAATCTAATCTTATTGCAAAACTTCAGAATATAATTAACTTTCTTCAAAACTTTAGTTAAATCTAACTCTTTTTTTACCGCAAACGCTTTGGAGGTACCGTCAGCGGTTAGACATGGTCCCGCAAGTGTCACTTTGGAGGTACCAAGCCCAACCCTGTCGTCCGAGGGATACAACGTGTAAGGCTAGCTACCGCCAGAGTCTCCGGAGGTATCATGCCTGATGGTATTAGAGTATCTCTAGCAGATACCGCATCCCGCTTTAAACCGCAAAATAATCGTATGTTTGCGTTACGAGGCTTTTCTAGATGTTGCATATCGTACCGCATCTAATTTCTTTTTACAGCTGTCCGCTAAACGACCTCCGTATCCCGCATATTTTTGGTTTCGTCTCTCCCTTTTGCCGTTCCCCGCAAACGTTGGCCATTGGCGACGGGCTGAAGATTCACGACTCCTGTCTGGGGATCTTCCTCCTCCGCTTTCCCCATCGCCATCGGTCCATACGAATCCCCCGGCTTCCGGCAAGTGCGCGGGGCGTCTCCGCTTTCCCCACTGCCACCGGCCCATACGAATCCCCGGTTCCCGGCAAGTGCGCGGCGGCGACGCCCCGCGCTGTTGCCCACTGCGCTGCTCTCCGCGTCGTCCGCCGCCATCTACCGGACCGCGACACAAGTGCGGATGCCATCGCCGCTCGATCTACGGCGGAATTGGTGCGTAGCCTCCCTCTCCCCTGTCAATCTACCGCACGTGTGCTAGATCTGCTACGGCACCCGTCCGAGCTGGTAAACCCTCTTTCTCCTATATTGTTTTGGCTACAAATTCGAATTTTTTAGGATCCGTGCGGCATAGATTTTGTAGATGAGTTCGTCGTGGAGTGAGTCATAATGTTCTGCAACGAGTTCTTCCGTTCATTTTTTGATGGAGGACTCGTCGTCCGACGAGACCGACTGGGAAGACAACGTCCTCGACGATGACGACACATAGGACCTCCTCCTGCTAGCTGTCATCGACGAACTGGAGGTAGAGGAGAATAGCCGAAAGATGAGGAGGGGATCAACTGTCGGCTGATTGTGCATCCCATGCAACCGCGTTCTAGGACACGAGATGATCATGCATGATTATTTTGCCGAGGTACCCATCTACCCTGCTCGTCTGTTTCGCTGCCGATACCGGATGAGACGGCCCCTATTCGAGAAGATTGTGAAATCTTACGAGGCCAATGGCCGATACTTCACGCAACGTAGGAATTGTGATGGGCTGCTTGGTTACAGTTCATACCAGAAGATCTCTGCCGCAATGAGGGTGGTCGCCTATGGAGTCTCAATTGACTACACTGACGAATATCTTCGTATTGGCGAAGATACGACCATACCATGCATGTGTAAATTCACGAAGACATTGATCATGGTATTTTGTCCAACGTACCTGCGAGCACCAAACGAGGAGGACATGAAGAGGCTGATGGCGGAGAATGAGAGAAGAGGTTGGCCGGGGATGCTCAAAAGACTCGATTGCATGCATTGGAGGTGGAAGAACTACCCAAAAGCATGGCATGTGCAGTACATTGGCCATCACCGATATGCAACAATCGTGCTCGAAGCCGTGGCCTCACATGACTTGTGGATATGGCATTGCTTTTTTGGTCTACCAGGTTCTCTAAATGACATCAACGTTTTGCAGAGATCTCATCTATTTTCAAAGCTAGCAAATGGAGACCAGCCGACATGCAACTACAAGATCAATGGCCGTGAGTACACCATTGGGTATTATCTCACAGATGGCGTTTGTTCATAGTGAGCAACATTTGTGAAAACAATAAGTCAACCCCAAAACCCCTAGGAAGCTGATTTTGCCACTTGTCAAGAAGTAGCCCCAAAGACATTGAAAGAGCTTTTGGTGTGCTCCAAGCTAGGTTTGCAATTGTCCAAGGGCCTACTCATTACTGGCAAAAGAAATACCTGAACAACATCACGATAGCATGTGTCATTCTTCACAACATGATTGTTGATGATGAGAGGGACAAGGAGTTTCCCTTGGAGTATGACAATGTTGGTTATTGTGTCAAGCCTAGAACAAAACCCTGACAAGATAGAAGCATTCCTTGAAACCTACCGACAGATTTTAAACAGAACTCGGCATTGAAATCTACATCAAGATCTTATTTTCCACCGCTGGTCCTTGCTTGGGAGTAGTTTCCATTGAGTTTTTTGTTTCCAATTGTATTCCATACAAAACTTCCATTCATTTGTGCTCTTAAATTCTTCATTTTTGAAATGTTGTTCTAAACTATGGAATATTGTTGATTTGATCAATTTGATGATTTAAATCTGCATGTATTACTTAATTTCATCTGCAAATACATTTATGAGGTGAATGCACGGTTATGTTTTGCGAACCGAAAGGCGGCGGCGCGAAACAGATAGAATACTGTTTTGCGCTATGCGTATGCTGCCATTTTTGGCTAAAAAAGGATTTACGGTACACCGCATCCCTGTTTCACAGTACCGTGAGATGTGGTATCTGCTAGAGATGCTAGAGATCAAAATGCATTGGATCTGGCTACAATTTTATAGAAGGTTCATTTCAGTCTAAACTCTCGCAAAAAATCCTATTTGTCAAAATCGTACGTTTCGTTTTGGGCCATGACAGGGCAGCATCCATGCATACCGTGCGTGCTGCCAGAAGATTTGGCACATGACTGGCGCGACGCACCGGCCGTACTACACGGTGCCCCATGATGGCGGCGTGTGCATATGCGGCCACGCAGTGGCGGAGCTAGACAGAGACGTATGGGGGGAGCTAAAAAAATTACATCTAAGGTCGTCTTGAAAAAAATCTTCACAGATTGCTTGAAAGCTGGGGGACGGTGGCCCCTCCTGACATGCACATAGCTCTGCCTATGCGGCCACGATGCCATCAACGACGGAGAAGGGGGAAGGGAGGCCGTGTCCGAATTCCATGGGTAATTTCCCGCTCAAGGCCGGGCTCGAGCACTGCTGGGAGGATACTCGATGTGTGGTGATTCAGATCGTTTTTCCCATTCAATTATGCAAACCCGTACGTACGCGCCGCCAGCAGCCCAGTAGACATCGTTAGCTCAGCACCGACGGTCGCTCCGCAAGCCCATTGATAGTGGCCGGATCGCTAATACTTCGTATGGATGCAACCCATGCACCTCTGTAGAGTGGACTCTGCTGTTCCATACTTCCCACGTCAGAGGCATTTTTTTTAGAAACACAGTACAAACAAACGCAGATGCTCAGAATGCGTACATACACTCACCCGTGAGGCCGTATGCTGGCTGAAGCCTTCACCGGCAAAACGGATTTTCCTAGCGTAAGTTGGGCCCCCGCACCATCTCTGCCGTCCGTATTTGGAGATTCGTGCGGAAGTCAACTAGTCATCGCCTGAGGTATATTTGCATTTTGGTCCTTGTACTATTTAGATTTTACCCTGCTGCCAAGGGGAGAGGATTACCACCCAGCAACCACGTACTAGGTCATCTACCTCCAGACGCGTCCCCTCCCAGCGCCGCCACACCCTGCCCCCCTCCCCAACGTCGGCCTCCACATGTGCGGCACGCGGCAAAGACGACGACCACACGCGGCAACGCCATGGATGCGAGCAGGGCTCCTCCATGGCGGCGCCGATATGGCCCTCCTCGCACGTGGCCGACACGGTGACGCCCCCTTGTTCTCCTCCATTGCGCTACGGTGACGTCACCCCCTTGATTCCATCGGCAGGCTGTGCTCGGGGCCACATTGACCTCCCCGTCCCAGCCAGTCGACTGTAGACTGGTGGGCTTGATCCATGTTGTGCCACTGGGATCTAGTCTCCACGCGACCGAACTTGTCTCCAGCGAGGGCATTGATTAGGTGTTGGATCTTGTTTCGAATGTGTTGATACAGGTCTAAATCTTGTGGATATGTACGAAACTTGTGATTTTTGTTGTTTCTTGCTCTAGATCCATATGTTTCTTTGTTGTTTCTCTCGTATGAATCTTGTGGATCTTTCATGTTTAGTGCAAACTTGTTGCCTCTGAAATTTGTATGGATCTTTCATGTTTAGTGCAAACACGATTAGTTGTATTTTCTTGGAAGATTCATTGCAGGACATTTGTTACTACTTTGAAATAAATTCGAGATTTGTGAGAGAAATCTACTGTGCAATTTGGTAAATATGTTTGGTGAATGTTACCTATGAGATCTAATGTTATTGTTTGAATCATAGACCAATCTTCCATAAAATAATTGTTCAATTTTCAGTGCAGTTCTATGAAATATGTAGTTTCTTATTTTTTAGATCGGATTGTGTGTGAAACCTCTCCGAATCATGGACTAATCTTCTTATTTTCCAAACATCATTTTGCTAGTTTCTTCAAAAGTTCTTTTCATGGCCTGTTTTGTATTAATCATGATGAATCAGTGATGAAACTTAATTTGTATTATACTTGTACGCATGTTTCATTTTCAGAATTAAAAAAATGTATGGATCATTTGAGTTTGTTCAATAGATTTTATCAAGTTCCATTTGAAGAAACATGTACAGAACTATCCGTTTTTATTATTAATTAGATTGGCTAATTAATAAATAAACAGAGAATCATCCGTGAATCACGTTTTGTCTCCCGAAGAATCCAAAACGAGAACATAAGAAACCTTGAAAGGATAGGGGCGTTGTGCAAATTTGATTGGACTTGTAGAATGAGGTAGAAGGGGCAATCTGTGAAACTGTTAGCAGAAATCTCCAACAAATCGGCGTTAAAGATGGTGCCGGAGCCTAACTTATGTGGGTATTGCATTTCCGCTTCACCGGCCCGTCGGTAAGCCACGGTGTGCGACTACTCCGTAGTCCCAACAAGTTAAGGGAGTTCGTCTGTACATTTTTTTTAATCAAAAATAGCAATGCTGCTGATTTCATTCATCAAGTAGGAGCAAACGAGTACATATGACTCAACGGTAAGAAGAGGGACATATGAGGACGATACGACACAACACAAAGCAGATACCAACACATCTATCTACGCACAACAGCAAACGGCGTAAGCTCGAATTCAGATTTTTTTTTTCCCGCTAGTTGCTGTTCAATGGACAGAACGCTGTCTCTTCGTGTTACACGGGACGGGCGGTATAATATATACTTCCTCCGTCTTAAAATAGATGTTACAGATTTATTAAAATTTAGATGAATCTAGACACTATTTAGTATATGATTTATTCAAATTTGAAAACCAGCGACATCTTTTTTAAGACTGAGGGAGTAGCACGCACCACCTACATAGTATCACAACAGCCGTGTTACACACTTTCGACTTGAAGCACGTAGATCGATCAAGCCAGTCAGGCGCGTACACACGTGAGTACGGAAGTACGGTCAGTTGAGACGTTTAGTCCAGTTCCGATCCGAGCGAGACCGTTCGAGAGAGGACATCGGCCGGCCGGCCGGCAGCGCGGTGTGCACAAATTACTTGACCGATGGGGAATTGTGACACTATTTACGCTGTTTAGCTTAAGTTCCTCCGATTAGGCCTTGTTTACTTCTCTCGTATTCACTAGTGTATTTGCGGGGAATGGAGGGGATTATTCTAATTCACGTAGTCCGTTTACTACTCCGGATTTGGTCGGGATAATCCCCGCAAATACCGGGATATCCCGCAAATCCTTCTTACTTTTGTCTAGATTAAAAACTTCCTACATGGTAGAGTATTTTTGGGGAAAAGTATTTGTGGGGATTGGAGTATTGGGTGAACACCAAATCCCCTCGTATCTCCAAAACTCTAGTGGATAAAAATACAAGAAAAGTAAACAAGGCCTTATTAAGCAAATTGTATCCACTTTTCACCCTAGTATTAAAGTTTTGCCCCATTCTGTGAGATGGTTCTCATCTCTATTCCTAATCGGCGAGTTGAGTTAGCCTCAAGATCAGCAACAAATTCTTCGGTAAAGCCATACCAGGTCCGGTTTGAACCACTTGTTTGGCTCTCTCACGCGCCTCTTCTCACCGGAAGCATTGTTGTGCGGTATGTGCCACCGATGTGACTCCTCGCTCAGATGCCGGCTGATGGTGGTCCCTACCTTGATAGAATAGGAAAATAGATTAAAAAGCGTGAACTATATTTGGTTAAATGAGGTACTTTGGAGAATTCTTTACATGTCACAATCTGGCTAATTAAACTTACGACATAAAAGGTGGAATTAGGTATCGGAAAAGAAACACTCGTCTGAGATGAAGCTCCAATCTCCTTGGGCGCTGATGCTAGCATATACTCCCTCCGTTTTAAAATATAAGATGTTTTAGTTTTATAAAAAAATGCATCTAGACTTTTTTAGTGTATAGGTTCATGTAGGTTTGGAGTAAACCTGCACAACCTTCGGATGGACGTCCACCTGGAAGATAAATGCCCTAAGATCGGCAGAGTACATACGTAGTCGATCAAGGAGAAGTAATGGCAGCCACCGCTCCCATGTCGTCGCCGAAGCAGGTGGGAGCTGCAGGAAGCATCGCCAGACGGTGGCGGGAGCTCCAGGGCTCGGAGTCGTGGGAGAAGCTCCTGGACCCGCTGGCCAGTGCCTGTACAGCCGCACCGGACTGCTGGCCGCCTCCGGCGTGTCCCACTCCCACCCGGAGTACTACACCGGCGTCACCAAGTTCCTGTACGCTAACTGCGGATGGGGGCAGCCGGACGGGCTCAAGTCGGCCGCGGCTCGGGCCAACAATCAGGCGTTCTTCGTGGTGCCAGTAGAGTCGCTCCGGACGAGGCCGTTGTGGACGCAGACCAACTGGATCGGGTACGTGGCGGTGGCGACAGACGAGGGTAAGGCTGCGCTGGGCCGGCGCGACATCGTCGTGGCGTGGCGCGGCACGGTGGAGTGGGCGGAGTGGGTCGACAACATATACAGGACGCCGTCAGGAGCCACAACCTCGAGTGCTACTTGCATGGCCTCGCCGGGGACCATGGCGCCGGCAAGAAATTCAAGCTCGTAGTGGACCGTGACTTGGCGCTGGTGAAGAAGAGTACCAATGCACTAAAAGACAAGTACCCGGTGCCGCCCAATTGGTGGGTAACTGCTAATTGCAAGTACAAGGGCAACGGCGTAATCGCTCGCTTTAAGCTCCGGAACTTCAAGGAAGAATGATTAGCTGCATGCATGTATGCATGCACCATCGATCGGAGCCCTGTCTACTAGATCGGGCTTCTAGTATCTACAATAAAGTTGGTGCTTAGTTGTGTGCTTTCTCCTCCTTTATTACCTAAGAAATCTCACGACAGGATTTTGGATTGGTGGGAAGGTATACTATAGATGTCCTCCAACGAGGAGAAGCGTCGTCTAAGAGTAAGTGACACCGTGTCGATGGAACGTACGGAAGGAACGTAGCCGTACGTCATCTATAGCCAGCTTATAGCCAACATGTATACTAGTCTATTATATACTAAAAGCAATATAAGGATGCCTAACGGAGCCACCATGTTAGCCCACATATACTAAAATTATTTGATTCATCGATCTTAATTTTTACGGCTAAGATTTAAAGTCTGAAAAAGTTACGATAAAATATAATTATGTACATGTTGTCACGTTGGTTCCAAAAGGGAAATCCAGTCCATGACCTTTTGACTCCTCTCTAGCGCCGTCAGGCAAATTGGAGCCACTACTCGATCTATTTCTACAATCTGAGATCGATCAGCGGAGGCCGGCCGAGACCCGAGGCCATTTTTATCTGCGATCTCCGCCAAAATCCAGGAGCAGCTGCCTCCATGCCCTACAGAAGACGCCAGGCTTTGTGCCGTTCCTGAGCATGGATGGCTTCGAAGATGGTCTAGAAGAATCAATCGGGGAACATGCAGTGATCGGTCAGGTGAGCAGCGAGAAATTCGCACATGTCAGAGGATTAATTTGTTAGCGCACAATTGCTTTGGAAATTTCAGTATTAGTCTGCCAAATTTGGTTCCTTGAAAAATCAGTCGGTTTAATACTTTCTATACGCTGCCAGTCTACCACCAATTTAATTAGTCTCCCCCAAGATAATCTACTATATAGGTTATTGCTACCGTTAGCATCATTAGCAGTTTGACAAAGTTCTCTCTATGTTTTATCAAGATGAGTTGATGGTACGAGAAGGCACCGTGAGCTTAAGAACAGTCTCTGTTTCAGGTATTTGTCTACTTACCTCTTGGACTTACACTTTTATCTAGATTTATGGGATATAGTTTCCTGTTTGGGTCTAGCTATATACTACTTCAGTGTTATTTATTCTTTTCTACTCCCCCGTCCCAAAATAGATGACGGAGATTTTTCCATAGTCATGTGTATCTAGAAGCATTTTAGTGTATAGGTATATGCGAAATTAGACAAATCTCCAACATCTGTTTCGATACGGAGGGAGTATTTATTTTAGGGTGGTGACGTTTTGGTGTCTTGGTATATACGAATTTAGACAAATCTCTGACATGTATTTTGAGACGGAGGAAGTATTTCTTTTAAGGTTGCATTATGTAACATGTCATTATTTTGTACTGAGTTGCATAATTGAGCAATTATCATCCAACAATCAGCTTCAAAAAATTTAACTGCCTTTTTCACATTCTTTATTTAACAGTGGCACAAATATGAAATTCCCTGCCTAAAAAATTGACCTTTGCAACACCTCCCTCTGTACCCAAATGCATAGCATATAAATTTAGTCAGAAGTCAATATTTTCCAAGTATATGTAAAAATATATATGAAGATCCACGATACCAAATAAATGTCAATATATGCACCATAAAATCTATTTTCATCACGTTTTTATTATCAATATTAAAGTTGTTGATGTTCCCTTCTATATATTTGACCAAACTTCGCATGCTTTGCCATTTGAGAAAATATTACTCCATATATTTCCGGATGGGAGAAGCTCTGTCTAAAAACAGTGCAGCCTACACTTTGTTTGAATTAGAATTGTGTAACTATGCTTATATACTTGGTGCCCACATTTTCAGTTTGAGACTATGTAGTCGTGCATCTCTTCCTGTGTATGTCAACATTGTAATACACACACATTTCTCCATATACGTATATGGCACATCTTCCATGCCATCTCTTCCTGTGTAACCTCAGCAATGGCATTCTTAAAATGCCATGTCATTAATACACTATAAGAGGATGCACATCATATTAGTGATGGGAATGGGGCATGTACGTAGTACCAGCTTAGCCATAGTAAATACAACATGCCAAGGAGCTTATGGAATCTAGACAAATTGTTTATAATGAGGTATATCTGCTCCTTTTATGTGCATATATATCGTCTGGCAGTTGATATTGCAGGTATCATTTCACTAGCTGGCTCGAGCTTAGGATTCAAAAGCTTCATTTGGCTCCTACAATTATATATGTTTCCATGCCTTCCAAAAGATACTTGAAGTACCAGAAGATTTTTTTTTCAAAGTTCTGTGTTTATAGCCCTAAACACATATGGACATAACATTATTGATAGAGCTTGAACATCCTTGAGAAGGTAAACTATTTGGTTTTGCCTAAATTTCTACGGATATACCTATGTATATTCGCTCTTACTTGAATATTACACAGTGGCGGAGTCAGAATTTTCATATTGGGTAAGTTTGTATTGTAGCCAACATTATGCCACCTATATTTGTACACAACTTTGTTCTGGATGATATGTGAGTTGTGTCCTTTACGTGGACACATGTTGCTTAGTCACTAGACAAATTCAAGCTCAAAGACATTGATACAATAGACAATCGAGATTCGAGGAGAGCTGATGGAGTAAATTAGGGCTCTCACAAAGTGGAAGGTGCTCTTTTGTTATGGATGTTAGAATTTGTTTATAGGTCTGATCTCTACCGGGTATCCCGAAACAGATCAAAAGTAAAACTATGATAGTGTTTCTCTCAAGGAAGATTAAGAATATTTGGGGGAAAATAGGAAGGTTTATGGAATTATGGAAGAGATCGAAACAAGTCCATGTTTATTAGGATTAAAAGATCGTCATACTACTCAATAATTGTTATTTTATCTTGACGTCTCCATGTTTTTAATTTTTTGTATTTCAAACTAGAACTTGCAAACTTCATGTATATTCCACACAACCAAATTATACGCAACATCTCATTATTTAGGTGTCCTACCAAAAATATTGTGTTTTAGATGTCCAATTATGCATTGGAGAATATGTTCACCCCATATATATTAGTGTAACACTATATTTATTATACATAACATCAACCAAACATAAATTAAAGATGTATACAACCAAATAATTAAAAGGAAAAGAATGATAACCAACTATCTATTCCTTGAGTGCATGAGCATGAATTAATGATCTTCAACTAAAACCCCCTCCTTCGACAACATCTAGAAACGAAAATGGTCCTCCAAAGTCATGATTCCTAATGTGAACCGCACGCAAATCCTCTGGTGTTGCATCCAACCATTCAGGGCATACCAAGGACTTCCACTCATATTTTTTCTATTGATATCAGACAAACATCTATGAAACTATTAACTTATTTCTCAAACACACAAACACGATGCCCTCGCATTTGCGAGGGCCACTGTGCTAGTTAGCTATAAATGTGTACTCCCTCCTTGCCATAATATAGTGCATATAAGAGTTTTGAAAAGTCAACTGTCATCAACTTTGAGCAAGTTTATTGAGAAAATTATCTATATCTACAATACTTATATAGCATATGAAAATATACATCATAATGATTCTAACGATATTGATTTAGTGTTCTAGTTGTTGATATTTTTTCCCATATATTTTGTCAAACTTGATGACATTTGTCTTTTATATAATTTTATATGCACTACATTTTGGTAAGGAGGGAGTAGTAATTTAGTAACACATGGCCCACCTTTCAATCTCACGTTGCGACGACGGTTTCTTAAGTTTTAGTTGCTCCTGCAAAACATGCTCGGATACACTCCATTCAGAAAGGTCCCATGGAGCTCTCGTAATATGCAGAACTATCCCCAACATGCTCTGCTCACTATAGCTTGTCTACCATGTTAACCACTATTTATCGTGATGTCCCTGTAGTATTTGTACAAAAGTAATGTGTTCAAAATTGCTGTTTGTTATTCCATATTTGCATGTTATGGTCCTCAAAGTAAAAACCATCAGTTTTAGTACCTTATAAGTAACTAATGTTAAACTGGCAATGTCGCCATGTTGCAACTGTTTTCCTTTCAGAAGCTCCTCTTTTTTTTCCCGACAGTTGCAATGTTCAACGGCTCGGCCGTCGTCAGTGAGAGGTGTTGCATGTTGATGTGTCCAACCCGTCACCTTCATGCTGTCACTGGTAATAATCTAGCTAGCTGACGAGTCGGATTCAAATTACCAATGGGCCGGGACGGGCTGGCTGCTAGGTGTGCGCTGTCTCGCCGTGTTACACGAGTGCCGTACAGTAGCGCACGAAGGTGTAGATATCACATGCATGGTCCCAAGATGTCGATCGGTCGATCGAGACAACATCAGCGTCAGTTTTAGTGAGTAGTGAACGCACAAACTCGTCTGTTGTATGTAAACTTGTCCCGCATCTGCATATACTGCTGGTCAACAAATCGTAAAATGCCAAAACCCGTCCACGGAGTTGCACATTGCACGCGCCCCGTCACTTCATTACGGCGACCGATTTGGACACTTTTAGTTTTAGATTGTGTTCAAGTCAAATTTTGGTCAACTTTGTAAAATATAATCAAAGTTTGAATGAAAAATTTGCATTTCACTAGAAGTTAGTTGAACCATTGGAGGCGTGGCTTTTTTTTTTTCAAAAAGGGGAATAAAACCCCGGCCTCTGCATCGGTTGATGCACACAGCCTTTTTTGGAGACGTGGCTGGATAGAGGCGCACGCTAAAAATGGACACCCGTGCCGACGCTTCCCAAACGAGCCATCAGACACTGTTGTCGAAAGTCGTATCGGGCTCACGGCTGGAGGTGCTATATAATACCCAATTGAGAATTAATTAATGCCTTTGACACGTCACTAATAAGGATGATTATCTCAACCCCTTTCCATAGTGCTCCGTCGACGAAGATGTTTTCCATCACAAGCCGAACCCTAACCCCACCCGTCTGTGGTACGGATGAGTCTCATCCGGTTGTTTATTTGTTCGTATGCCATGTGACACAGACGGCTTAGCGGTCGTCAGTGTGAGAGGTCTTGCATGTTGAAGTATCCAAAAGCCGTCTTGTCGATTTATTAATGGCTGAGCAATTGGATCCAAATTATTAATGGCCCGGGCCCGGCTTGCTACTAGGTGAGACTACCGCTGTCTCGCCGGCCGTGTTACACGAACATATATACGGTTGCAGCCGTGTCTCACAGTTTTGATTTTTGACAATTTGTGTGAGAGGTTCACACTGGATCGAATGCTAACAAGCGGGTTTGTTTGCAGGTATACATCATCATCGGCGTGTATGTACGGGCCAAACGTTATATAGATGTAGATCGATGGATCAAAAAAAAACTTAAAAAGAATTATTTACATATTTTTTTTCGACAAAGGGCATATATTAATATCTACGACAACGCGTTGCCCTACAATCAAAAGAAGAAGAAGAAGGGTCTCTTTACATATAGGATTGGAAAACACAAGAATAGAAAAAACAGAGAAATCTGGCAAGTTTGCAAGTGCAAAATATATAATTACAAATCAGACGAATAATATAGAAATAGTCATTTGGGCGGAACATAGAAAAGGCGCAAGAACTATTCCTCGGTCTTTCTTAAAAGAAGGTTGTAATGGATGTTCGAAATCCTACAAAATTGAGACGTCAAATTACAATCCATAAGAATCTAAGTAGCACAATTCCTTTAATCCAAAGACAATCTGTAGGAAACAATCCCAAGGATTAAATCCTATAGAAATCTCATAAATTCCAACAATTCAAAGAGGTACTTAGGGTGTCTCTAACCGAT
Organism: Avena eriantha; assembly: GCA_910589775.1. Taxonomy (NCBI): domain Eukaryota; kingdom Viridiplantae; phylum Streptophyta; class Magnoliopsida; order Poales; family Poaceae; genus Avena; species Avena eriantha. Next base: position 527,295,475 of record OU342740.1, on the reverse strand, counting down.
GCCAAAAACCGGTTAAATAAGTAAACGTTACCCCTTTACTCCTCTAACACGGATATACTCCCTCCGTCTCGGTTTAAAGGGCTCAAAACAATCTACATCATGACCAAGGCGTTTTTATTCAATATCTTGCATGCAACCAACAACATGCAATCTGGTTCGGTTTCCAACCTAGCTAAGAGAAGAGAAAGGAGAGGTGGAGAATAATTAGAGGGGGTTACTACTTCAAATTTAATGCATGCAGGCCTTAGATGTGGGGTTACTACTCTAAACCTTCCTCTCCCCGTTCTAGCGGGCAGCGGAGGTCGTAGATCTCCACGGAATCCCAGCAGCACAGCGGCGTGGTGGTGGTGGAGAAGGATTTCTGCAGGGCTTCGCCTAAGCCAGAGTAGGAGGATGATGGAGGAGAGAGGCGGCTAGGGTTTTGTTGGAGATATGCCCAAGAGGCAATAATAAAGTGGTTATTATTATATCTTTATGTTTATGATAAATGTTTACATCCCATGCTATAATTGTATTAACCGGAAACATTAATACATGTGTGTTTTGTAAACATATAAGAGTCCCTAGTAAGCCTCTTGTTGAACTAGCTTGTTGATTAATTGATGATCATGGTTTCCTGATCATGGACATTAGGATGTGATTAATAACAAGGTTATATCATTAGGAGAATGATGTGATGGACACACACCCATAGTAAGCGTAGCATAAGATCAAGTCATTAAGTTCGTATTGCTGTAAGCTTTCAAATACATAGTAACCTAATCCTTCGACCATGAGGTTATGTTAATCACCATCACCGGATGGATACTTTGATGACATCAAACACCGCTTCGTAACTGGGTGGTTATAAAAGTGTCATTGGGTATTCTGAAAGTATGTGTTGAAGCGCATGAACCAAGATTGGGATTTGTCCATCCATATGACGGATAGATATGCTCTGGGCCCTCTCGGTGGAATGTCATCTAGTTAGCTTGCAAGCATGTGACTAGGTCACAAGGGATGACATATCACGGAACGAGTAAAGAGTACTTATCAGTAACGAGGTAGAACTAGGTATGGAGATGCTGACGATCAAACCTCGGATAAGTATAGTATCGCGAGACAAAGGGAATTGGTTTCATATGTAAGTGGTTCAATCGATCGCGAAGTCATCGTTGAGTATGTGGGAGCCATTATGGATCTCCAGGTCCCGCTGATGGTTATTGATAGGAGATGTGTCTCTATCATGTCTACATATTCACGAACCGTAGGGTGACACACTTAAGGTTCGAAGTTGTTTTAAGTAGATATGGAATGTGCGTTGGAGACCGAATGTTGTTCGGAGTCTCGGATTGGATTCGGGACATCACGAGGAGATCCGGAATGGTCCGGAGAATAAGATTCATATATAGGAGATCATTTTATGAGTTAGGAAATGTTCTGGAGTGTTTGTATGAGGATTCTAGAAGGTTTCGGAATGTTCCGGAAGGTTCTAGAAGATATCTTGGAGTTTGCTTGAAAATCAAGATAGGGATCAAGGAGTCCTGGTGGGTCAAGACACGGATTCGTGGGGGAGGAGGACTCCTCCCCCCTCCCCAAATTCGTTGGCCATAGAGGAGGGGAGTCCTACAAGGACTCCCCCTCCCCAGGCGCGCCTCCTCCCCTTAAATAGAAGGGCAGGGGCGCCCCCTCCACCCACGCTCTCATAACGTCTAATCTCTGCCGCCTCTCTCCTCCACCATATTCTGCACAGGCATAGGCGAAGCCCTGCAGAATTCTCTACTACACCACCACCGCCACGCCGTCGTGCTGCTGGGATTCCGTGGAGAAGATCTACTACCTCCGCTGCTCGCTGGAACGGGGAGAGGAAGGTCTGCTTCGACTCCGCACGTGTGACCGACTGCGGAAGCGCTGCCGAAACGTGGCGCCGGAAGGATCGACTACTTGACCAACGGCGGAAGCGCTGCTGGAACGCGACGCCGGAAGGATGGTCTACTTGACCGAGGGCGGAAGCGCTGCTGGATCGCGACGCCGGAAGGATCGTCCACACGATCTTGAGATCGGCAAGTGATCGACTACATCAACCACGAGATCTAATCTCGTTAACGCTTTCGGATCTATGAGGGTTAGTTCCTATCTATCTCGTTGCTCATGTCTCATAGATTAGATCTTGGCTTTTATCTAGATTAGATCTAGGTTTTGTTCGTTCTTGCGGTAGAATTTTTTTGTTTTCCATGCTACGAACCCATCAGGTTTGGGGTGGAAGGAGCAAGGGGGCAAGGTGCCCCACCCCTCCTTTATATAGAGGGGGAGGCGGCCTAGGGCTGCCCCCTTGGGCCCTCTAGGGCTGGCGCGCCAAGGGAGGCGGGGAGTTTTCTTCCCCCCAAGTATTCCCCTTTCTTTCTTAGTTTTCAAGTAAACCCTATGGAACCTTCAGGAACTTTCTGGACACTCTGAAACCTTCTAGAATGTCCATATGAATACTCCGGAACATTTCCGAAACCGAAAAAATGATCTCCATTATATGAATCATATTCTCCGGACAATTCCGGATCTCCTCGTGATGTCCCGGATCCAATCCGAGACTCCGAACAAAATTCGGTCAGCAACGCATATTCCATATCTACCTAAAATAGCATCGAACCTTAAGTGTGTCACCCTACGGTTCATGAATATGCAGACATGATTGAGACACCTCTCCGATCAATAACCATCGGCGGGATCTGGAGATCCATAATGGCTCCCACATACTCAACAATGACTTCGTGATCGATAGAACCATTAACATACGAAACCAATTCCCTTTGTCACGCGATACTCTACTTATCTGAGGTTCGATCATCAGTATCTCCATACCTATTCAACCTCGTATGATAAGTACTCTTTACTCGTTCCGTGATGTGTCATCCCTTGTGACCTAGTCAAATGCTTGCAAGCTAATTAGATGACATTCCACCGAGAGGGACCAGAGCATATCTATCCGTCATATAGATGGACAAATCCCAGTCTTGATCCATGCGCCTCAACACATACTTTCAGAATACCTAATGCCACCTTTATAACCACCCAGTTACGAAGCGGTGTTTGATGTCATCGAAACACTCATTCGGTGATGGTGATTAACACAATCTCATGGTTGAAGGATTAGGTTACTATGTATTTGAAAGCTTATAGAAAAATGAACTTAATGACTTGATCTTATGCTATGCTTACTATGGGTGTGTGTCCATCATATCATTCTCCTAATGATATGATCTTGTTATTAATAACATCCAATGTCCATGATCAGGAAACCATGATCATCTATTAATCAACAAGCTAGTCTTAACAAGAGGCTTACTAGGGACTCTTTTATGTTTACAAAACACACAAGTATTAGTGTTTCCTAATAATACAATTATAGCATGGGATGTAAACATTCATCATAAACACAAAGATATAATAATAACCATTTTAGTATTGCCTCTTGGGCATATCTCCAACAGTCTCCCACTTGCACTAGAGTCAATAATCTAGATTACATTGTAATGTACCTAGCACCCATGGCGTTCTAGTGTTGGTCATGTTTTGCTCTAGGGAGAGGTTTAGTCAACGGATCTGCCACATTCAGATCAGTGTGTACTTTGCAAATCTTTATGTCGCCATCTTGGACACACTCGCGAATAGCATGGAAACATAGCTTGATGTGCTTCAGCTTGCTGTGTGACTGATACGTTGCAAATGTATCTATAATTTTTGATGTTCCATGCTTGTTTTATATCTACTTTCTTATGTTTTGTCCATACTTTGGAGTATTTTTATACACTTTATAGGACTAACCTATTAACAAGATGCCACAATGCTAGTTGCCTGTTTTCTGTTGTTTTTGGTTCTAGAAAAGTCAGAAAAATGAATCTTCTTGGAATTGGATGGGAGAAAAGCCAAAGTCGATATTTTACTAGAAGACTCACGGAGCCAGAAGATGAGATGGAGAGGGGCCAGGGGCTGGCCACACCATGTGGTGGCGCGGGTCCCCCTGGCCGCATCAGCAGGTGGTGTGGGCCCCTGGTCCACCCTCCGACATCGCCTTTTCGTCAATAAGAAGCCTCTAATGCAGAAACCCTAAATAATCCAGCCTCCAGCCACGACAAGTTCCGCAGCGCCGCCGCCACTGAAGAGGAGATTCGGGGGGATAGAAAGTCTCTGTTCCGGCACCCTGCAGGGATGGGGAGGTGCCCCCGAATCCATCTCCATCGAACTCCACCATCATCTCCATCGCCGTTGCTGATTCCCATGATGATGAGGGAGTAGTTCTTCCTCGAGGCTAAGGGCTCTACCGGTAGCTATGTGTTCATCTATCTCTCTCTATGCATGATCATATTGTGATCATGAGCTTTGTAATCAAGTAGATCTACCTTGCTACTCAAGTGCTTTAATAGATCTTTGGCTCTTCCCACGTGTGTGAAAGTGATAGCGTGCACACCATGGTGTGACTTAGGCTAGAGATTATAAATACTTGTTATGAGTTATATTTGAAGTTGGATGTCTCTATGAAATTGTGGTGTTTGTTGGAACCATCTAGCGCTCAAGGTGATAGTGTGGGGTTATCTTGATGGGGAAAGTGGACTTTGAGGAGTGCTATTATAGCCCTACCATGGATTAGAGTGTCCAACCGGAGAGTAGTTCAGAGTAGTATCATGAAGATAAGATATTTATATGAGAGTGTTCACTAGCGAAAGTATGATCCCTACGCCTTGTTTCTAAGCATTGAAACACAGTTTGCAACTAGATCTGTTACATGTTTGCTTGTTGCCACTATAATTTCAGATTGCAATTATCACTTATAATCATCCATATTACTTGTATATCACTATCTCATCGCCGAACTAGTGCACCTATACACCTCACAAGTGTATTGGGTGTGTTGGGGACACAAGAGACTTCTTGTATCTTGATTGCAGGATTGCTTGAGAGGGATACCTTTGACCACTTCCTCCTTGAGTTTGATAAACCTTGGGTAATCCACTTAAGGGAAACTTTGCTGCTGTTCTACAAACCTCTGTACTTGGAGGCCCAACAACTGTCTACAAGAATAGAAGTGCGTAGACATCAAGCAATTTTCTAGCGCCGTTGCCGGAGAGGTAAGGTAAAAGGTACTCACATCCTCTGGCTACTAAGTTATCTTCTAGCATTGTTGCTGGTGTGTGAGTGCTCGAAGTTATTTCCTTCAGATTCTGCAATTATATCTTTTTGTTTCTTGTTTTTATTTTCACTAGTTATGCTTAATGGAAAACAACAAAACAATTAGAGAGCTTTATAGTATTTATCTTGAGTTAGGACATGAAGTGTTTGAAGACAAAATTAAAAAACCTATGGAACTTTATTTGCGTGCTAATAGCAATGTTATTAGTATGAATTCTTTGAGCACCATTATTGCTAATGCTATGGAAAATTCTAAGCTTGGGGAAGCTAGTGTTTATGAAAATGAACTTTTTAGTCCCCCAAGAATGGAGGAGAAAATTTACTTTGATGATACTATGCCTCCAATATATGATGATTACAATGATGAATATGATATTTTCAGTCTACCTACTGTTGAGGATAAAATTAATTATGATTACAATATGCCTCCTATATTTGATGATTATGGTGATGAGAATAATAATGATAGCTATTTTGTTGAATTTGCTCCCACTATAATTAATAAGAATGACTATGTTTATGTGGAGAGTAATAATGATTATATGCATGTGGCTCATGATAAGAATGCTTTATGTGATAGTTATACTGATAATTTTATTCATGATGCTACTGAAAGTTATTATGAGAGAGGGAAACATGGTTTCTATGTATCTCAACAATATTAAGTTTCCCCTCTTTATGTTGAAATTTTTGAAGTTGCACTTGTTTTGCTTTCCTATGCTTGTTGCTTTGTGCTTTCATGACTTGTTTCTTTGCAAGATTATTTTTTATAGGAAGTGGGTTAGCCTTAAATGTGTTTTATATTTGCTTCTTGATGCTCTCTTTTACTTCAATTCATATTTCTTATGTGAGCATCTTCTCAAACTATCATGCCTAACTTAAAGGCGTTAAAGAAAAGTACTTCTTGGGAGATAACCCAATAGTTTTATTGAGTCTTGGAAGTTATTACTTCTGTAATAACCTCTACCTTTTTGTTTGGTTTTTATGTCAAGAATAACCTCTAATGAGAGATAAGTAAGACTTGGGAAATTTGATGTCCCGAAACAGGTTTTTGTGCTTCGGTGTAAAAATTCATGAAAAATCTCTTTACGCTGATGACCCACAAGTATAGGGGGTGTATCGCAGTATTTTCGATAAGTAAGAGTGTCGAAACCAACGAGGAGAAGAAGGTGCTGGCTAGTGGTATGGATCAGGAATTCTCTACAAATACTTAGCAAACGGTTTTTAGGGGTTTTCGATAAAGCAAGTAAACAAAGTACGAGTAAATAAAAGACAGTAGGAATAAATGCAGCAAGTGCCCCAATCCTTTATGCAGCAAAGGACAAGCTGGTTGTATTACTTAAGATGACCAAACGTTCTCGAGGACACATTGGAAGACTATCAAGTGCTTTCGCTTCATATAGTTGATTAATCTTCTCTAGCTTGCTAAGTGTTGTGTGGGTGAACCTGTGCTAATGTACCGCCCCATCCAAGACTAATACATACTTGTGATTATACCCCTTGCAAACATCCGTAAGTACAAGAAAGTAATTAAGGTAGAGACCTAACCATAACTTTAAACTCTAAGACCCTTACGTCCCTTGTGCAATGGTTTCCTAACGGGGGTTCAGGTTTCTGTCACTCCGGCAACCCCTACGATTAGTAGCCAAATACACAATGCATTCCCCTAGGCCCATATAGGTGAAGTGTCATGTAGTCGACGTTCACATGACACCACTAGAAGAGGTACACCACAACTTAAATATCAAACTATTGAATCTTTCTCAACACAACTCCACTACTAACAACATGACTTCTCCCATGTCCTCAAGAACAAAACGAACTACTCACAAGACATCATATGGATCATGATCATAGATGGAATAATGATGTATAAAAATCTGAACATAAACAATAATTCAATGGTTCACTCAATAGCATCAACTACAAAGAGTAATCAACACCGGGAAAGTTTCCCCTATGAACTAATGCAAGATTCAACCAATTGTTACAGCAATATGGAGATGGTGAGGAGGGTGCTGATGGTGGTGATGATGATGATGATCCCGATGAAGTCCAGCTTGATGGTGGTGTTGATGGCGACGATCTCCCCTCTCCAGGAAGGAATTCCCCCGGCAGAAATCTGTCTGCCGGAGAGATCTTTCTCTCTCGGTGTTTTCCGCCCCGTAGAGGCGGCGGAATCTTTCTGTGGTTGCTCCCCGAGTTTTAGGGTTTCGGGAGGATGATATACGCCAGAGGAGAGAGACTAGAGTGGGCCAGGGTGCCAAACCACCTCCTAGCGGGCCCCCTGTAGCCCATCTCCACTCCGTCTTCTGGCATCCTTAGTCTTCTGGAAAAATAGGATTTTCCGTATATTTTCCCGGATTTTCTGATCTTCGCGAATTTTGCCTCCAAACAACACCTTTTCTATCAGAATCCTGACTGCAGCGGTCCATGCTCCAAAAGTCATCAACCATGCAAAAACAGATGAAATAACATAAGTATCACCTCTCAATACGAAATATATCAATGAATAGTAGTGAATTAAGACATAGAATAGTGATGCAAAATGGACGTATCATACGCCGGAGTTTTTGTGCTTCTTCCCCAGGTTGTTATCCAACTTTAGTTAGTACAACACTTCTCGTTTTTAGCAACAGAAGGTCTTCAAAAAATCGGTTTTTACCTGCTGGTCTGTTTTGACAGATTACTGCCATTATTTCCATTTGCCTCTTAATCTCTTTCTCTTTGAGTTCTCTTTGATCATTTGAACTTTTTAAAAGAAGTGCTACAGTAGCTTGTGTTTTAATGGAAGTTTTACTTGTGTTGAAAATGAACCAAACGACTTATTATCTTGAGTACACTAATGTTGCTAACGAAGATTGTGTGAAGATTTGTATGAAGGAGATTTTAAAGTGTACGGAAGAGTAATGTGATAAGATGAAGAATGGACAAAATCTCAAGCTTGGGGATGCCACCCGTGTCACCCCAAGAAATATTCAAGAAGTACAAGCGTCAAAGCTTGGGGATGCCCAAGGCATGCCCTTCTTCATCAATAAAAATCTCATGTTTCTTCCAAACACTTCATTTTTATTGTTTCATGCATAATTGTGTTATTCTTGGTGCGGCTTTGTTTTTGTTTTTCGTTTTTCGTTTTCTTTTGCTTTGTTTGCTGCAAATAAGTTGGTTGGATCCCAACACTTCTTTTGGAGAGAGACACACACTTCTTCCATTGTTTAGAACACTCTAGTTTTCATTCTCATTGTTTTGTGAGTGTTCTCTTTGGTAGCACTAGGTTTAGCCTTAGTTTTCTTGTGCATTCAGCTTAGAACTTTTTAGTTCTTCTTTGTGGATTTGTGAGACAAGCTCACTGATCTTTATTTATTATTATCTTTGTGAGTTGTTTCAAATAAGTCGATTGGTGTTGGAAGAGAGTAGAAAGCTTCATGCTTTAGTGGTACAAAAGGGAGCTTGTTTTGACTGTGGCTTAGACTTTATCATGTCATGCTAGATGTTGCTTTGACCTTATGCCTAGTGATTTTTGTTGTAGCATGACTTGTTACAAATAATTGAGATTGCTTAATGTGCCTTGAAAGAATCATGCGTTATTTTAGCATATTAAAGCATAGTATTGTGGTATTCTCCTTTGATGCTTTATTTAGGTTGTGGCGCATGCTCACACCATGTTAAGACTATACCAAGTCACCATATCCTCTATGATCATTTAGTTTTCGACTTTGAATATCACTTTATGCTTTAATTAATGATGTTTTGTCGCCTTGCATGATTATGGCCGTTATTGCTCTCTTAGTTGGTCGCTCCCAGTCTTTTGGTAGCCTCAACATGTACCAAGTATGAGTTCCACTCATGCATCCAACTCCAAATAAAACCAAGTTATTCCAAAGATTCCACCATACCTACCTATTAGGATTTGCTATTCCAAGTATATTCATATTTTTATCTACCTTCCGAATTGAACTTGTTATGTGAAAATTAGTGATTAAAGCTCTCATGAACTTGATGGCACACTTTACTTTTCTTGCACTTAATAAACTTGAACCATTGTGTCATATAAGTTGTATATGCTTGCACTTATACGTTGGGATTAGCAGAACCATGTTGTCATGGGGAACGCTTTCAACATTGCACTTGTACATTGTACTCAATTGATCATGCTCTTTTGTTTATGGATGTCGTCGGTGTGAAATGAAAGGGGAGCTTGTAAGTCCATGGAGTTATGTATGTGTGTTAGAGAAACGCCTGGACGGCTGGTCTAATCCATGGCTAATCATGGTGGAAACCTACAGCGTAACCATAATGAGCAATCTATGAAGCATTCTTCTTATAAAAAAGAGATAGAGCGTGAGAAAAAAAAGAAAAAGGCACCATTTTCCCATGGTAAATAAGAAGATTGCTGAGATGCTTATTGTCTGCTTGCCTTGTCATTTTGATATGGGGATTCTTTCGTATCATCGGGCAAGGGGTACCCCATTGGTGGTTCTCTATGATACACATGTACTTATTATGACAAGAACTGACCGGTAACTAAACTTGAGTAGCATGAGGAGCGGCCCTCGTGTTCAAGGGACATGAGATTGCCAATTTATACTTTGTTAAGCATATCCTCTTAGTTGTTTTAGTTTAACCTTAATAACTTCAAGATGCTTATGATAGGGGCAATGAGAGCTAAAAGCTAATAAGTACCATAATTTTTGGAAGATCTTTATGAGACCTGAATCCTTGCTTCCTTCTATGAAGGCCTTTCTTTTACTTTTATGTTGAGTCTCCATCTTCTATCTTTACGCACCTATTAAGATAGCATAGTGGTCATTCTTAGTTTAATGTGCATTGTCCCAAAACTTGTTGATTGATTCATAATGTTGATATTGCTTGTTCTTGAACTATTTGTATCTAGTCACCCTTATGAACTTTGAAGGTGTCATATGCATTTATGTTTTGCTACTCCATGAGGGACAAGTTGAATGCCACTATGCTATGTTTTCTATATGTGAAACAAACAAACGTCTTTCAATGCATTGTTATTCAAGAACCTTTGTTTGTATCCTTTCATGTTGCATGCATAGTAGCTATGTCTTATTGTTAGACCTATATCTTTCATGCTATGTTAAAGTACTATGATCCCAGCTATCAATGTTTTATAAATGCCTTGATCAAGATTGTAATGGTGCATGTCACCTCAAAAATTATTCTTTTCTTTTTATCACTTACCTACTCGAGGACGAGCAGGAGTTAAGCTTGGGGATGTTGATATATTGCAAACGTATCTATAATTTTTGATGTTCCATGCTTGTTTTATATCTATTTTCTTATGTTTTGTCCACGCTTTGGAGTATTTTTATACACTTTCTGGGACTAACCTATTAACAAGATGCCACAGTGCCAGTTGCCTGTTTTCTGTTGTTTTTGGTTCCAGAAAAGTCAGAAAATGAATATTCTCGGAATTGGACGGGACAAAAGCCAAAGTCGATATTTTACCTGAAGACTCACGGAGCCAGAAGACGAGATAGAGAGGAGCCAGGGGCTGGCCACACCATGTGGTGGCGCGAGTCCCCCTGGCCATGCCACCAGGTGGTGTGGGCCCCTGGTCCACCCTCTGACATTGCCCTTTCGCCTATAAGAAGCCTCCGATGCAGAAACCCTAAATAATCCAGCCTCGAGCCACGAAAAGTTCCGCAGCGCCGCCGCCATCGAAGTGGAGATTCGGGGGACAGAAAGTCTATGTTTTGGTACCCTGCCGGGATGGGGAAGTGCCCCTGGACCCATCTCCATCGATCTCCACCACCATCTCCATCGTCGTTGTTGATTCCCATGATGATGAGGGAGTAGTTCTTCCTCGAGGCTAAGGGCTCTACTGTTAGCTATGTGTTCATCTTTCTCTCTATGCATGATCATATTGTGATCATGAGCTTTGTAATCAAGTAGATCTACCTTGCTACTCAAGTTTTTTAATAGATCTCTGGCTCTAGATAGCGTGCACACCATGGTGGCACTTAGGCTAGAGATTACAAATACTTGTTATGAGTTATATTTGGAGTTGGATGTCTCTATGAAATTGTTGTGTTTGTTGGAACCATCGAGCGCTCAAGGTGACAGTGTGGGGTTATCTAGATGGGGAAGCGGACTTTGAGGAGTGCTATTATAGCCCTACCATGGATTAGAGTGTCCAACCGGAGAGTAGTTCAGAGTAGTATCATGAAGAGAAGATATTTATATGAGAGTGTTCACTAGCGAAAGTATGATTCCTAGGCCTTGTTTCTAAGCACTGAAACACCATTTCCAACTAGATATGTTAGATGTTTGCTTGCTGCCACTATTATTTCAGATTGCAATTAGCACTTATAATCATCCATATTACTTGTATTTCACTATCTCTTCGCCGAATTAGTGCACCTATACACCTGACAAGTGTATTGGGTGTGTTGGGGACACAAGAGACTTCTTGTATCTTGATTGCAGGGTTGCTTAAGAGGCATACCTTTGACCACTTCCTCCCTAAGTTCGATAAACCTTGGGTAATCCACTTAAGAGAAAATTGATGTTGTTCTACAAACCTCTACACTTGGAGGCCCAACAATTGTCTACAAGAATATAAGTGCGTAGACATAAGTGACTTTGGCTCATGTGCATTGGCTATGGCACCCGTGTTGTCACAATAGATGGCCATCGGGTCCAATGTCCTAGGAACCACACCAAGCTAAGTAATGAACTCCTTCATCCATATCGCTTCTTGTGCAGCCTCCGAAGCAGCTATGAATTCTGATTCAGTTGAAGATTTCGACACAACGCTTTGCTTGGCACTCCTCTAGCTCACTGCAGCACCATTCAAAATAAATACATATCTAGACTGTGACTTCGAGTCATCCAGATCGGTGTTCCAACTAGCATCGGTGTAACTGTTTACAACAAGCTGTTTGATACATTGCAAATGTATCTATAATTTTTGATGTTCCATGCTTGGTTTTATCCACTTTCTTGTGTTTTGTTCCAACTTTGGAGTACTTTTCATATGATTTCTTGGACTAACCTATTAACAAGAGCCACAGTGCCAGCTGCCTATTTTCTGCTGTTTTTGATTTCAGGAAAGTCAGAAAATGAATATTCTCGGAATTGCACGGGACAAAAGCCAAAGTGCCTATTTTTCCGGAAGGGATCAAGTGCCAGAATACGAGATGGAGAGGGGCCAGGGGCAGGCCACACCACCTGGCCGCGCGGCCAGGCCTGGTCCGCGCCAGGGGGTGGTCTGGCCGACCCCAGCACCCCCTCGGCCTCTCCTTCCGCCTATAAGTTGCCCTCGGGATGAAAACCCTAGGCACCCGATCAAAAATCCATGAAAGAGTATGTAGCCGCCGTCGTCTCTGTCCCTAGATCGGGGGGATCTGAAACTCTTCCCGGCACCCTGCCGGAGAGGGGAATTCACCCTAGAGGCCTTCTTCATCACCATGCAAGCCTCCGGTGTGATGCGTGAGTAGTTCATCCTTGGACTACGGATCCATGTAGTAGCTAGATGGCTGGTTTGTCCTCCTTTGTGCTTTCATGTTTAGATCTTGTGAGCTCCGTTCATGATCAAGATCATCTATTTGTAATCCATACATGTTGTGTTTGCGGAGATCCGATGGATATTGAGATGCTATTTCAGATTCACTATTGATTCTATCATGTCTTTGTTATTTGAGATCTTGCATGCTTTCCGTTGTTAGTAGCTATCTTGGCCAAGTAGATGCTAGCAACTCCAAGAGTTAGTATTTATGCTTGATAGTGGGTTCATGCCTCTGGTAATCTGGGGAAGTGGCAGAAATCTCTAAGGTACTAGATGTGTTGTTGCTATTAGGGAGAAAACAACGATCCTTTGTTCATAGAACAGTTGTATTGTTTACTTTACACGCAGTTCGTAAAGCAATAATCTGTTGCTTGCAACTTAATACTGGAGGGGGTTCGGATGATAACCTGAAGGTGGATTATTAGTCATAGATGCAGTTGGATGGCGGTCTATGTATTATGTTGTAATGCCCAATCAAGTCTCAAAGGAGTCAAGATGATTAGTATATGCATGTATTGCTTTCTCGATGTTTGTCAATTGCCCCGCTGTAATTTGTTCACCCAGCATGTTATCTATCTAAGGAGAGCCACCTCTAGTGAACCATGGATCCCGGTCCTTTTTCTTTACATACAATCTACAACTGTTTACTGCTTTGTGTTTACTTTCTACAAAGTTTTACTTCTTTCCATTCGATACGTTTAATCCTTTGTTTTCTGCAAAACACGGTGAGATTTACAACCTCATCGCAAAGTTCTGTGGTTATGTTGTGCAAGTCTCCACGTTGCTACTAGCACCGGCAGTGCGCCCTGCCAAAGCTCAGCTAGTAACACCTTTGGGGTGTTTCCTTACTCCTACTGGTTCGATTAAACCTTGGTTTCATAACTGAGGGAAAACTTACTGTTGTGCTCATCGTACCTTCCTCTTGGGGTTCCCAACGAGCTCTACGTCGAAAGTGGAGCGCATCAGGGTGTTTCCTTGCTCCTACTGGTTCGATTAAACCTTGGTTTCATAACTGAGGGAAACTTGCTGCTGTGCTCATCATACCTTCCTCTTGGGGTTCCCAACGAGCTCTACATCAACCACGCACCGGCGATTTTCTAGGCGCCGTGCATTGAGCCATCAAGCGATTTTCTGGCGCCGTTGCCGGGGAGTCAAGGACATCTTCACAAGGGGAGTCCCTCATAACCAATCTCTTTACTTTGTTGTTTTTGTTTTGCTTAGTTTCTTTTTGCTTTGTTTGCTTGTTTTGTTATTCAAAAATACAAAAAAATTAGTTTTACTTGTTTGCTTTCTTATTCAAAAACACAAAAAAATTAAGTCTCCTTTAGTTGTCACCCCTTCCTTAGCTCACCATGTTGATCCCTAAATTCACCTTGAAAGACCTTTCAATTGGTAGTGGTTCTATAATTGGGAAAGACAATATTGAAGAATTATTTAATCATGTTAGTAAGCATGAAGATACTGAGGATAGATCCCTTGCAGAACTTGCTCCAAACTATGAGATTGCTGCAGCTTATTTAATTCACATGTTAGAAGCTAGGTTTGTTAATCTCAACCCCTTAATGCAAGTAATGTTTCTTAAGCTTAAGGAAATTGAAGACCCTGAAAAGAGGGATTTTATTCTAGAAACTTTGTTTAAGGAGTTCTATGATGTTGCCAAGGAAGCTAGGAAAGTCTTTGAACGTTTCAATATGCTAGGATCATGTGTAGATGTTTTTGGTACACGAGAAAAGATGAACAAAACCGAACCTAATGGGGAGGAACCTAAGATACCAACACCCTTTAAACTAGTAGCAATACATGATGACATAGAAAAGAATCTTGATTGGATTGTTCCTGCAAACCCTTTTAATGAGAATAGTGAACCTAAGAGTATTGAGAGAGGATCCTCTAGAACTTTCTTGGATGATATACCTTGCCTTGTTGAAAATATTTCTCGTATTGATCTTAATGCTTCTTCATTTGAGAATACTTGATTCTTTTTCTTTGCTTCTTATGCCTAACTTAAAGGCGTTAAAGAAAAGTACTTATTGGGAGATAACCCAAAAGTTTTAGATGAGTCTTGGAAGTTATTACCTCTGTAATAACTTCTCCTTATCCTTTTTATTTGCTTTTTGTGCCAAGAGTAACCTCTAATGAGAGAGAAGTAATGATTGGGAAAGTTGCTGTCCCGAAACAGATTTTAGTGCTTTACCGTAAAAATTCGTGAGAGAGCTCTGTATGTCGGATTGAGCTGTAATGTTTTATGCTTCTGAAACAGGTTGTTATCTAAGTTTCGTTAGTTCAACACTTTTTGATTTGAGCAACAGAAGGTCTTCGAAAAAATTCGTCTTTACCAGCTGGTCTGTTTTCACAGATTTCTGCCATTTTCTGCATTTGCTTCTTGTTGGTTCCTTTTTGAGTTCTTTTGGGGAATTGATCTTTTTGAGGGAAGTTCTACAGTAGCTAGTGTTCTAATGGAAGTTTATTTGGTGTTAGAAATTAACCTTAAGACTTATTTATCTTGAGTGCACTAATGTTGCTAATAAAGATTGTGTGAAGTTTTGTATGAAGGAAAATTTTCAGGTGTATGGAGGAATGAGTAATGAGATGAAGGATGGACTAAAGCTCAAGCTTGGGGATGCCACGAATATCCAAGAAGTACAAGCGTCAAAGCTTGGGGATGCCCAAGGCATCCCCTTCTTCATCAATAAAAATTACAAGTTTCTTCCAAACGCTTAATTTTTATTGTTTCATGCACAGTTGTGTTGTTCTTGGAGCGTCTTCTTTTTCATTTTTGTTTAGGTTTTTTGTTTGCTTGGTTTGCTTAGTTTGCTGAATAAATTGGTTGGACCCCCTCTTTCATACATTGGTTTGCAAATAGTTTGATTTGGTTTGGAAAAGAGTAGGAAAGTTCATACTTATGTGGTAAAAAGAGCTTGTTTTTGACTGTGGCCTATGCTTTGTCATGCCATGACTTGATATTGTTTTGGCTTTATGCTTAGTATTATTTATTGTAGCATAACTTTTTATAAACAATTGAGATTGCTTAATGTGCCTTGGATGAATCATGCGTTGTTTTAGCATATTAAAGCATAGTATAGTGGTATTCTCCTTTGATGCTTTATTTGGGTTGACTTGGCGCATGCTCGCACCATGTTATGACTATATCAAGTCACCATAGCCTTTATGATCCTTTAGTTTTCAACTTGTAGTATCACTTTATGCTTTGATCAATGATGTTTTGTCGCTCTGCATGATTATGGCCATTATTGCTCTCTTAGTTTGTCGCTCCCAGTCTTTTGCTAGCCTCCACAACAAAGTAGGAGTTCCACTCATGCATCCAAATCCCTAAACCAAGTTATTCCAAAGAGTCCACCATACCTGCCTACTAGCTTATGCTATTCCAAGTATATTCATGCTTTTTTCTACCTTCCAAATTAAACTTGTTATGAGAAAACTAGTGATTAAAGCTCTCACGAACTTGATGGCACACTTTACTTTTTGCCCCTAATAAACTTGATCCATTGGGTCCTTCTTTGTTGCGTATATGCTTGCGCTTTATAAGTTGAAATTAGAAGAACCATGTTTCATGGGGAACGCTTTCAACATTGCACTTGTACTTTGTACCCCGTTGATATCATGTTCATTTGCTTACAGATCCCGACGGTGTGAAATAAAAGTGGAACTTGTAAGATCATGGAGTTTGTATGTGTGTTAGAGAAACGCCTGGGCCACTAGCCTAAGCCATTCCTAATCATGGTGGAAACTTGCAGCATCACCATAATGAGCACTCTATGAAGCATCCTCAATAAAAACCTATGCAAATAGCAAATAAAAAGATCGCTGAGATGCTCATTGTCTGCTTGCCTTGTCATTTTGGTTATGGGAAAGCTCCCGTATCATGTGCAAGGGGTACCCCGTTGGTGGTTCTTAATGACAAGAGTTTACTCGTGACTGAAGTTGAGTAGCATGAGGATCGGTCTTCGTAAGTAAGGGGCATGAGATTTCGGTTTATAACTTGTCAAGGATATCCTCTTAGTTGTGTCACTTTAACCTTAATCACCTTCAAGATGCTTATGATAGGGGCAATGAGAGCTGAAAGCTATAAGTACCATAATTTTTGGAAGCTCTTTATGAGACTTGAATCCCTACTTCCTTTTACAAAAGGCCTTTCTTCCACCATTATATTGAGTCTCCACCTTCTATCTTTATGCACCTACTTTGAGAGCATAGTGGCCATTCTTAGTTCTATGTGCATTGTCCCAAGACTAGTTGGTTGATGCATAACTTGATATTGCTTGTTTTAAACTATTGTATCTAGTCACTCTTATGAACTTTGAAGGTGTCCTATGCATTTATATTTGCTACTCTATTGAGGGACAAGTTGAATACTATTATGCTATGTTTTCTTTATGTGAAACAAACAAACGTCTTGCAAAGCATTGTTATTCATGAATCTTTTGTTTGTGCCTTTTCATGTTGCACCATAGTTTCTTTGCCTATTGCTAGAACTTTGTCTTTCATGTACCGATTGAAGTACTATGATCCCAGCTTTGAATGTTTTGCAAACACTTTGATCAAGTCTTTGATGGTGCATGTCACCTCAAAAATTATTTCTTTTTATCACTTACCTACTGGAGGATGAGCAGGAGTTAAGCTTGGGGATGTTGATACATTGCAAATGTATCTATAATTTTTGATGTTCCATGCTTGGTTTTATCCACTTTCTTGTGTTTTGTTCCAACTTTGGAGTACTTTTCATATGATTTCTTGGACTAACCTATTAACAAGAGCCATAGTGCCAGCTGCGTGTTTTCTCCTGTTTTTGGTTCCAGGAAAGTCAGAAAATGAATATTCTGAGAATTGGACGGGACAAAAGCCAAAGTGCCTATTTGTCCGGAAGGGATCAAGTGCTAGAATACGAGACGGAGAAGGGCCAGGGGCCGGCCACACCACCTGGCCGCGCGGCCAGGCCTGGCCCGCACCAGGGGGTGGTGTGGTGGCTCCCGGCACCCCCTCGGCCTCTCCTTCCGCCTATAAGTTGCCCTCGGGACGAAAACCCTAAGTACCCGATCAAAAATCCATGAAAGAGTATGTAGCTGCCGTCATCTCCATCGCTAGATCGGGAGGGATCTGAAGCTCTTCCCGGCACCCTGCCGGAGAGGGGAATTCACCCTGGAGGCCTTCTTCATCACCATGCAAGCCTCCGGTGTGATGTGTGAGTAGTTCATCCTTGGACTACGGATCCATGTAGTAGCTAGATGGCTGGTTTCTCCTCCTTTGTGCTTTCATGTTTAGATCTCATGATCAAGATCATCTATTTGTAATTCATACATGTTGTGTTTGTGGGGATCCGATGGATATTGAGATGCTATTTCAGATTGATTATTGATTCTATCATGTCTTTGTAATTTGAGATCTTGCATGCTTTCCATTGTTAGTAGCTATCTTGGCCAAGTAGATGCTAGCAACTCCAAGAGTTAGTATTTATGCTTGATAGTGGGTTCATGCCTCTGGTAATCTGGGAAGTGACAGAAATCTCTAAGGTACTAGATGTGCGTTGCTACTAGGGAGAAAACAACAATCCTTTGTCCATAGAACAATCGTATTGTTTACTTTACACGCAGTTCGTAAAGCAATAATCTGTTGCTTGCAACTTAATACTGGAGGGGGTTCGGATGATAACCTGAAGGTGGATTATTAGTCATAGATGCAGTTGGATGGCGGTCTATGTATTATGTTGTAATGCCCAATCAAGTCTCCGAGGAGTCAAGATGATTAGTATATGCATGTATTGCTTTCTCGGTGTTTGTTAATTGCCCCCCTGTAATTTGTTCACCCAGCATGTTATCTATCTTAAGGAGAGCCACCTCTAATGAACTATGGATCCCGGTCCTTTTACTTTACACACAATCTACAACTTTTTACTGTTTTGTGTTTACTTTCTACAAACTTTTACTTCTTTCCATTCGATACGTTTAATCCTTTGTTTTCCGCAAAACACGGTGAGATTGACAACCTCATTGCTACTAGCACCGGTAGAGCGCCCTGCCAAAGCTCAGCTAGTAACACCTTTGGGGTGTTTCCTTTCTCCTACTGGTTCGATTAAACCTTGGTTTCATAACTGAGGGAAACTTGCTGCTGTGCTCATCATACCTTCCTGTTGGGGTTCCCAATGAGCTCTACATCAACACCGCCATCAAGCATTTTTCTGGGCACCATGCATTGAGCCATCATTCAGCAGCAACTTTGTTCGAAGTTTCATGATCATCATCATTAGCTTCCTCTCTTATTGGTGCAGGCGGCACAGAAACATCTTCCGGTGCTGCGCTACTCCCAAATCCGAGAGAAGGTTCAACAACCTCATCGAGTTCTACTTTCCTTCCATTCACTTCTTCGAGAGAAACTCCTTCTCAAGAAAGGATCCATTCTTAGCAACGAAAACTTTGCCTTCGGATCTATGATAGAAGGTATACCCAATTGTTTCTTTAGGGTATCCTATGAAGACGCATTTTTCTGCTTTGGGTTCAAGCTTGTCGGGTTGTAACTTCTTTACATACGCTTCACAGCCCCAAATTTTAAGGAACGACAATTTAGGTTTCTTACCAAACCACAATTCATACGGTGTCATTTCAATGGATTTAGATGGTGCCCTATTTAAAGTGAATGCGGATGTCTCTAATGCATAACCCCAAAACGATAACGGTAAATCTGTAAGAGACATCATATACCGAACCATATCTAAGAGAGTTCGATTATGACATTCGGACACACCATTACGATGTGGCGTCCCCGACAGTGTCAACTGCGAAAGTATTCCACATTTCTTTAAATGCATGCCAAACTTGTAACTTAGATATTCACCTCCACGGTCAGAACACGGAAACTTAATCTTCTTGGTACGATGATTTTCTACCTCACTTTGAAATTCCTTAAACTTCTCAAAAGTTTCAGACTTATGTTTCATAAAGTAGACATACCCATATCTACTCAAGTCATCCGTGAAGGTAAGAACATAACGATATCCACCGCGTGATGCTACGCTCATTGGGCCGCACACATCGGTATGTATTATTTCCAATAAGTCCGTAGGTTGTTCCATTGTCCCAGAGAATGGAGTCTTAGTCGTTTTCCCATCAGACATGCTTCGCATCTTTCAAGTGATTCAAAATCAAGTGATTTAAGAAGTCTATCAGAATGGAGTTTCTTTATGCGCTTCACTCCAATCTGACCAAGACGACAGTGCCACATGTATGTAGTATTATCATTCATTTATATTCGTTTAGCATCTATGTTGTGAACATGTGTATCACTACTATCGAGATTCAATGAGAATAAACCATTCATCTCAGGTGCATTACCATAATAAATATTACTCATATAAATCGAACAACCATTATTCTCAGACTTAAACGAGTAACCGTCTCGCAATAAACAAGATCCATAAATAATGTTCATGCTTAACGCATACACCAAATAACAATTATTCAAGTTCAAAACTAATCCTGAAGGTAGAAGAATAGAGAGCATGCTGACGACGATCACATCAACCTTGGAGCCATTTTGAATGCGCATCGTCACCTCATCTCTTGCCAGTCTTCGTTTATTCTGTAGCTCCTGTTTCGAGTTACAAATATGAGCAACTAAACTAGTATCAAATACCTAGGCACTACTACGATTACTAGTAAGATACACATCAATAACATGTATATCAAATATACCTTTCTTCTTGATGTTGCCGTTCTTCAGATCTTCTAGGTACTTGGGGCAGTTGCGCTTCCAGTGACCTTCACCTTTGTAGTAGAAGCACTTAGTATCAGGCTTAGGACCAGCCTTGGGCTTCTTAGAAGGTGCGGAAGCTTTCTTGCCGTCCTTCTTGAAGTTGCCCTTCTTCATAGGCTTGCCCTGTTTCTTGAAATTGGTGGTCTTATTGACCATCAACACTTGGTGCTCCTTCTTAATCTCCACTTCAGCAGTTTTCAGCATGGAGAAGAGTTCAGGCAATGTCTTGTTCATGCAATGCATATTGTAGTTCATCACAAAGTTCTTATAACTAGGTGGCAGTGATTGGAGGACACGATGGATCCCCAACGCATTAGGAACCGTTATTCCCAATTCTTTGAGCATGTTCGCGTGCCCAGACATTTTGAGCACGTGTTCGCTAACGGAGCTGCCCTCTTCCATCTTACAGTTAAAGAACTTGTCGGAGGCCTCATAGCTCTCCACGCCCGCATGAGTCTCAAAGATCAGCTTGAGCTCATTGATAATCTCAAAAGGGTCGCGGTGCTCAAAGCGCTTCTGAAGCTCCAATTCTTAACCGTACAGGATGGCACACTGAACTGTGGAGTAGTGATTTTTCCGAGTGACGAAAACATTCTTAACATCATCGGAGGCATCCTATGTAGGCGGGTCACCTAGCGGTGCATCGAGCACTAGGTCAACTGACCAGCGCTAAGGACAATCCTCAATCCACGGAACCAATCCGTGAAGTTGCTTGATACGTCCATTTTTCATCACTATTCTATATCATAATTTAATGTTATTCATTGATATATTTCATATTAAGAGATGATACTTATGTTATTTCATCTGTTTTTGCATGGTTGATGACTTTTGGAGCATGAACCGTTGCAGTCAGGATTCTAATGGAAAAGGGGCTGTTTGGAGGCAAAATTCGCGAAGATCAGAAAATCCAAAAAAATACATGGAAAATTCTATTTTTCTAGAAGACGAAGGATGCCAGAAGGGGGAGTATAGATGGGCCACAGGGGGCCACACCACCCCTGGTGCGGGCCACCCCTGGCCGCGCCACTAGGTGGTGTGGACACCCTAGCCCATTCCTATCTCTCCCCTTTGGCGTATATTATCCCCACGAAACCCTAATACCTGGGGAGCAACCACAGAAAGATTCCGTCGCCTCTCCGGGGCGGAAAACTACAGAGAGAGAAAGATCTCTACGGCAGAAAGAATTCTGCCGGGGAAATTCCTTCCCGGAGAGGGGAGATCGTCGCCATTAACACCACCATCAAGCTGGACTTCATCGGGATCATCATCATCACCACCATCATATCCACCAACACCATCATCACCACTCCATACCACTGTAACAATTGGGTTGAATCTTGCATAATTCTTAGGGGAAACTTTCCCGGTGTTGATTAGTCCTTGTAGTTGATGCTATTGAGTGAACCATTGAATTATCGTTCATGTTCAGATTGTTACTTATCATCATTTCATCTCTGATCTTGATCCATGTGATGTCTTGTGAGTAGTTCGTTTAGTTCTTGAGGACATGGGAGAAGTCATGTTGTTAGTAGTGGAATTGTGTTGAGAAAGATTCAATGGTTTGATATTTAAGTTGTGGAGTTATTCTTCTAGTGGTGTCATGTGAACGTCGACTACATGACACTTCACCTTTATGGGCCTAGGGGAATGCATTGTGTATTTGGCTACTAATCGTAGGGGTTGCCGCAGTGACAGAAACCTAAACCCCCGTTAGGAAACCTTTGCACAAGGGATGTTAGGATCTTAGAGTTTAAAGTTGTGGTTAGGTTTCTATCTTAATTATTTTCTTGTACTTGAGGCTGCTTGTAAGGGGGTATAATCACACGTATGTATTAGTCCTAGGAAGGTCGGTACATTAGCACAGGTTCACCCACACAACACTTAGCAAACTAAAGAAGATTAATCAACTATATGAAGCGGAATCACTTGACGATATTCCCGTGTGTCCTCGAGAACGTTTGGTCATTTTAAGTAATACAGCTGGCTTGTCCTTTGCTAAAGAAAGGATTGGGCCACTTGCTACATTCATTATTATTGTCTTTTATTTACTCGTACTTTATTTATCTGCATTATCAAAACCCCCTAAAAATCCGTTTGCTAAGTATTTACAGAGAAATCCTGCACCAAGCCACTCCCCAACACCTTCTGCTCCTCGTTGGGTTCGACACTCTTACATATTGAAAATACTGCGATACACCCCCTATACTTGTGGGTCATCAAGACTATTTTCTGGCGCCGTTGCCGGGGAGTGAAGCACTATTGGAGAGTGGAACTGGTAAAGGAAACTTCTATTGTGAGTATTGTTTACTTCTATTAGTTGCTTTATTTTCGTTATGGATAATTCGCTGAGTTTCTTATTTGGTAATGCTACTACCACTGCTAAGGTAGTAGATGAACCACCACCTGCTGAGAATGATGCTTTTAAAATACCTACAAGAATTATTGATCATGTTATGGATAACTACTATGTTGGGGATGGAACTGTCCATCCCGGTGATCATTTACTCTTTATACACGAATTATGCGGGTTGTTTAAGTGTGCAGGTATTACAACAGATCAAGTCAAGAAGAAGCTATTCTCATTATCGCTGAAAGGAAGAGCTGAGGAATGGTATAAGCTGTTGAAGAATGGTCAATCTCTTGAATGGGAGGAAATAGTGCCTCTCTTTTATTCAAATTTTATCCTCCTAGTGAGATTCCTAGGAGGAAGAGTGGGGAAAGAACCGAACAAGCTGGGATTCATAACCCAACATGATCATGCACCTCATCGAGCACAACTCGGAGTTGTTTCGTACTCTCACCTTCGAGATTGAGGACTTGAGGAAATTGATCGAAAAGCTCATCGAGAGAACACCACCGCCGCCGAAGGAGTAATTCGTCATCAGGTTTTGGCATCCCCTTGGTTTGTCCCAAGCTTGGGGAAGTGTCGCGGTATCACATCACTATCTTCTATCTTTTTACCTTTTTGTAGAGTCATATCATGAATAGAGAAGTTATCATGTGGGATGGTTTGCATTATGGAAGTGTCTCTCCTCTAGTTAGATATTTATGTATCCCTTGGTGTGAGTTGCCGTTATGGAATATCAATGAGAAGTTCTTTCATTTACTCTTTTGCATATCTTATATTAGTTTTCAATTTCTGTTATATGATTGATCGTGTTATTAGTATTGGTATCACTTTGGGATCATTGAGTAAATTTAGTTGGTTTTGGAAAACCTGGCTCGGTCAGCAGCAACACTATTTTGAGAATTGAATGAAAAGATAAAAGTACTCTAAAGAAATATAACTTCATCATCATCTTTCTTGAGTTGCTCATAAGCTTAATATTCTCTAGTTAAGATCTTCTGTGCTTCCAAGGAAGATTGCATGTTTATTTTATCACTTGTATGTTTGTTTGTTTCCTTCAACTCTTATTCTTGCTACCAAGCCTTGCTAGCCAAAAACCTGTACTAAGAGGGAATGCTTATTGTGCATCCAATCCTTAAACCAAAACATATGCCATTTGTGTCCACCATACCTACCTATTAGCATTATTGCTATTCCAAGTAAATTCATGTTTTTATCTACCTTCCGAATTAAACTTGTTATGTGAAAATTAGTGATTAAAGCTCTCACGAACTTGATGAGACACTTTACTTTCTTGCACTTAATAAACTTGAACCATTGTGCCCATCTATGTTGCGTATATTCTTGCGCTTTGTATGTTGTGAATTAGCAGAACCATGCTGTCATGGGGAACGCTTTCAACATTGCACTTTATTTAGTTGATATCATGCTCTTTTGTTTATGGATGTCGTCAGTGTGAAATGAAAGGGGAGCTTGTAAGTCCATGGAGGTATGTATGTGTGTTAGAGAAACGCCTGGGCCGCTGGTCTAATCCATGCCTAATCACGGTGGAAACCTGCAGCGTAACCATATTGAGCAATCTATGAAGCATTCTTATTATAAAAAAAAGAGACGAGAAAAGAGGAAAGAGAGAAAAAGGCACCATTTTCCCATGGTAAATAAGAAGATTGTTGAGATGGTCGTTGTCTGCTTGCCTTGTCATTTTGATATGGGGATTCTTCCGTATCATCGGGCAAGGGGTACCCCATTGGTGGTTCTCTATGATACACATATACTTACTATGAAAAGAACTTACCGGTAACTAAACTTGAGTAGCATGAGGACCGGCCCTCGTATTCAAGGGACATGAGATTTTCAACTTACAACCTATCATGCATATCCTCATATTTGATCACTTTAACCTTAATCACCTAAAGATGCCTATGATAGGGGAAATGAGAGCTGAAAGCTAATAAGTACCATAATTTTTGGAAGATCTTTATGAAACTTGAAATCCCTGCTTCCCTCTGTGAAGGGCCGATCTTTTACTTTTTAGTTGAGTCAGTAAACCTATTTCCTTCTATCTCAGCAAATATTTTGAGTTGTTGTGTTTCAGTCATTCATACGATGATTTATTCAATCATGTTTCTTATCTTCCTTGTTTTGCACGTTGCTCTTATCTTAGTGTTTATTACTTTGAAAGCTATTATTGAAAACCCATTATGTTTGAACCCCTCCAATTTTTCAACTATTCTTCGACCAAGAGATAAGTTTGCCATTAACAATTGTGATTTACTTTGTGTATCTTTATTTTTGTTTCCTTTACCTATTGCAAGTTAAGTTATATAATGGTGAGTTGTCTTCTATTATGATTGTGTATTGAGGAATGTGATGCTTCTTGTCCATATTCTTTTATCGACTCTTCACTCCATAAACCTGATGTCATGTTTATTGAGCTCAGTTTCCGCTTGGGGACAAGCAAAGTCTAAGCTTGGGGGAGTTGATACGTCCATTTTGCATCACTATTCTATATCATAATTTACTGTTATTCATTGATATATTTCATATTAAGAGATGATACTTATGTTATTTCATCTGTTTTTGCATGGTTGGTGACTTTTGGAGCATGGACCGCTACAGTCAGGATTCTGATGGAAAAGGGGCTGTTTGGAGGCGAAATTTGTGAAGATCGGAAAATCCGGGAAAATACATGGAAAATTCTATTTTTTAAGAAGACGAAGGATGCAAGAATGGAGAGTAGAGATGGGCCACTGGGGGCCCACACCACCCCCTGGCGCGGGCCACCCCTAGCCGCGCCACCAGGTGGTGTGGCCACCGTGGCCCACTCCCGTCTCTCCCCTTTGGCATATATTATCCCCATAAAACCGTAATACCCGGGGAGCGGCCACAGAAAGATTCTAGTGCCTCTGCGGGGTGGAAAACTACAAAGAGAGAAAGATCTCTCCGGCGGACAGAATTCTGCTGGGGAAATTCCTTCCGGAGAGGGGAGATCGTCGCCATCAACACGACCATCAAGCTGGACTTCATCGGGATCATCATCATCATCTCCACCAGCACAACTCCATACCGCTGTAACAATTGGTTTGAATCTTGCATAATTCTTATGGGAAACTTTCCCGGTGTTGATTACTCCTTGTAATTGATGCTATTGAGTGAACCATTGAATTATCGTTCATGTTCAGATTGTTACTTATCATTATTTCATCTCTGATCTTGATCCATATGATTTCTTGTGAGTAGTTCGTTTAGTTCTTGAGGACATGGGAGAAGTCATGTTGTTAGTAGTAGAATTGTGTTGAGAAAGATTCAATGGTTTGATATTTAAGTTGTGGTGTTATTCTTCTAGTGGTGTCATGTGAACATCGACTACATGACACTTTACCTTTATGGGCCAAGGGGAATGCATTGCGTATTTGGCTACTAATCGTAGGGGTTGCCGGAGTGACAGAAACCTGAACCCCCGTTAGGAAACCTTTGAACAAGGGATGTCAGGCTCTTAGAGTTTAAAGTTGTGGTTAGGTTTCTATCTTAATTACTTTCTTGTACTTGCGGATGCTTGTAGGGGGTATAATCACAAGTATGTATTAGTCCTAGGAAGGTCGGTACATTAGCACAGGTTCACCCACACAATACTTAGCAAACTAAAGAAGATTAATCAACTATATGAAGCGAAAGCACTTGACGATATTCCCGTGTGTCCTCAAGAACGTTTGGTCATCTTAAGTAATACAACCGGCTTGTCCTTTGCTAAAGAAAGGATTAGGCCACTTGCTGCATTTATTATTATTGTCCTTTATTTACTCGTACTTTATTTATCTACATTATCAAAAACCCCTAAAATCCGTTTGTTAAGTATTTACACAGAATTCCTGCTCCAAGCCACTCGCCAGCACCTTTTGCTCCTCGTTGGGTTCGACACTCATACTTATCGAAAATACTGCGATACACCCCCTATACTTGTGGGTCATCATTGCTTCCATTGTTTTTCAGATTTTATTTCTCTAGGAACGCATTAAAGTTGATGGAGGGGGTCGCCACGATCTACAACATATTTGCAAAGAGTTTAGACTAAGTTTATGACAAATTGAGTTCAAATTTAATTCTTAAATTAACTAGGTGAACTCCCAATCAAAACAACATCCCTCAAGTTGCCTTACTAATTACATGAACCAAATCCACTACACCAAGTTCAATCTTCACGAGAGAAGATGTAGTTTCAATGGCGAACAATCAACATGTTCATCATATCATTCATATGACTCATGCTCTACCTTTCGGTATTTCGTGTTTCGAGACCATGTTTGTACATGCTAGGCTCGTCAAAGTTAACCTTAGTATCCGCATGTGCAAATCTGGCTTGCACCTGTTGTATTCACACGTAGAATCTATCACATCCGATCATCACGAGATGCTTCGAAAAAACAAGTCTTAGCAACGGTGCCTACTAAGGACGAACACTTTATTACTTGATATTTTAGTGAGAGGGATCATCTTATAATGCTACCGTCGCGATCTAAGCAATACAAGATGCAAAAAGGATTAACATCACATGCAATTCATAATATGTGACATGATATGGCCTTTCTTCTTGTGCCTTTGATCTCCATATTCAAAGCACAGACATGATCTCCATCATCACCAGCATAGCGTCAAGGTTAGTGGCGCCGCTTCATGGTTATCCATCACTAATAGCAACAGTAACAACTACTTGGAATAAAGCTATTACATGATGAATAGACACGCGGGTCTTAACAGAATTTAAAGACAACCATTAGGCTCCTATCGGTTGCCATATTACCATAAGGATCATTGCATACATCAAATATATTCACAATCACATCATGGCCATATCACATCACATGCCCCTGCAAAAACAAGTTAAACGCCTCTAATTTTCTTTGCATGTTTTACTTGGTTTGGGGCTTTCGTATAAGAACCGATCTTACCTAGGAACAAGAACCACAACCGTGATACAAGTGTTGTCAGATGCTAATTGTAAATTGAATCTTAACTATGGAGGGAGAGACAGACACCCACAAAGCCACTTGTGCAATGCAAGTTGCACGTCAAGCGTGGAGCAAGTCTCATGTGCGATGATATGCAAGGTTAGATCGAGCCGCTTCATCCCACCATCCCGCAAGATGCAAAGTACACATGAAGACAACGACAACAAAGGCATCAACGCCCACAAAACCATTGTGTTCTACTCGTGCAACAGATCTACGCATAGACACGACTCTAATACCACTGATGGGTTCATAGAAGGGAAAACAAAAAAATCTACCATAAGAACAAACAAAACCAAGATCTAATATAGGAAAAGCCAAGATCTAATCTATTAGATCAGTGCAACGAGATAGATCTGTACTAACCCTTGTAGATCCGAAAGCCTTGTGCAAGATCGGATCTCGTGGTTGATGTAGACGATCACTTGCAGATCTCAAGGTCGAGTAGACGATCCTTCCGGCGCCGCGTTTCGGCAGCGCTTCCACAGTTGGTCACACATGCGGAGTCGATGTAGACCTTCCTCTCCCCGTTCTAGCGGGCAGCGGAGGTGGTAGACCTCCACGGAATCCCACCAGCACGACGGCATGGTGGTGGTGGTGGAGAAGGATTTCTACAGGGCTTCGCCTAAGCCGGAGCAGGAGGACGATGGAGGAGAGAGGCGGCCAGGGTTTGGGGTGGAAGGAGCAAGGGGGAGGCACCCCACCCCTCCTTTATATAGAGGGGGAGGCGGCCTACGGTTGCCCCTTGGGCCCTCGAGGGCTGGCGCGCCAAGGGAAGGGAGGGGAGTTTTCTTCACCCCAAGTATTCCCCTTTCTTTCTTGGTTTTCAAGTAAATTCTATGGAACCTTCTGGAACTTTCCGGAACACTCCAAAACCTTCTAGAATCTCCATGTGAATACTCCAGAACATTTCCGAAACCCAGAAAATGATCTCCATTATATGAATCATATTCTCCGGACAATTCCGGATCTCCTCGTGATGTCCCGGATCCAATCCGAGACTCCGAACAACATTCGGTCTCCAACGCATATTCCATATCTACCTAAAACAGCATCGAACCTTAAGTGTGTCACCCTACGGTTTGCGAATATGTAGACATGATCGAGACACCTCTCCAATCAATAACCATCAACATGATCTGGAGATCCATAATGGCTCCTACATACTCAACGATGACTTCGTGATCGATAGAACCATTAACATACGAAACCAATTCCCTTTGTCACGTGATACCCTACTTATCTGAAATTCGATCATCGGTATCTCCATACCTAGTTCAACCTCGTTACCGATAAGTACTCTTTACTTGTTCCGTGATGTGTCATCCCTTGTGACCTAGTCACATGCTTGCAAGCTAATTAGATGACATTCCACCGAGAGGGCCCAGAGCATATCTATCTGTCATATAGATGGACAAATCCCAGTCTTCATCCATGCGCCTCAACACATACTTCTAGAATACCTAATGCCACCTTTATAACCACCCAGTTATGAAGCGGCGTTTGATGTCATCAAAGCACTCATCCGGTGATGGTGATTAACACAATCTCATGGTCGAAGGATTAGGTTACTATGTATTTGAAAGCTTATAGCAAAATGAACTTA
Source organism: Avena eriantha (assembly GCA_910589775.1). Classification (NCBI taxonomy): domain Eukaryota; kingdom Viridiplantae; phylum Streptophyta; class Magnoliopsida; order Poales; family Poaceae; genus Avena; species Avena eriantha. Next base: position 527,266,052 of record OU342740.1, on the reverse strand, counting down.
ATGACTTGATCTTATGCTATGCTTACTATCTGTGTGTGTCCATCACATCATTCTCCTAATGATATTATCTTGTTATTAATAACATCCAATGTCCATGATCAAGAAATCATGATCATCTATTAATCAACAAGCTAGTCTTAACAAGAGGCTTACTAGGGTCTCTTTTATGTTTACAAAACAAACAAGTATTAGTGTTTCCTAATAATACAATTATAGCATGGGATGTAAACATTCATCATAAACACAAAGATATAATAATAACCATTTTATTATTGCCTCTTGGGCATATCTCCAATAGCCGGCACCGGAGCTGGGTTTGGGCCAGAGTGGAGGGAGGTCGACCCCTCACAACGGAGATAGTATGTGTCCAAAGTAATATTGGTGACGTCAAACCCCGACGATTCTTTGTTGGCTAAACCTCTTCGTTGACACACTGCCCTTCCAGCAGCCCACCGCCTGTGAAGACGCCTCAGAGAAAGTAGAAGATGTCTGGCCACCCTCCTCACCTCCTCTGCCCAGCAGCTGTTCGACCAAATCGCTAGGTGAGGTTCCCTTGATGATTTTGTTTGTTTCTTTTCTCTATTTTGATTGGTGCCATTTTGTAGATGAAGAGGTTGAGGGAGTATATCATGGATGACTCATCGTCAAAGGAGAAGGAGGAGGAAGACGACAACAACATCTAAATGGCTATGGCCATCATTTTGAATAATGAAGTTCACTTGCCGATGGTAGGGTCACAGTTTGGTTGCATGTACATCAACCCGGATAGAGTCGAGGGTCACGCCAAGATCATGTGATACTACTTCAACGAATATGCCATTTACACGAAGAAATATTTTCGTCGGATATTCCGCATGAACAAGATCCTCCTTCTCAATATTACAAATGCGGTCGAGAAGCATGATGATTGGTTTAACCTTCGGAGGATTTAATCTGGTGAGGTAAGTGCAAGCCCATTGATGAAATGTCTTGCAGTTGTTCGAGTGCTTGCATATGGGTGTTCTACGGATGTCGTTGACGACTATGTTCGCATTGGCGAAGATACAATCTTGGAGGTTGTCCAGAGGTACACAAAAGCTGTGACTGAGATCTTCGGAGAGGAGTATTTGAGGACACCCAATGATGATGACTCTTCGGTGAGAGCGAACAAAGAGGATGACCGGGGGTGCTTGGATCAATAGATTGCATGCATTGGATATGAAAAAATTGTCCTGTTGTATCGAAAGGTCAGTACAAAGTCCATCTCAACGATCCAACTATCAACCTTGAGGCGGTAGAATCGAAGGATCTATGGATTTAAGACGCCTTCTTTGGATTGCCTGGGTCTCACGATGACCTGAATGTGCTTTCTAAATCACCTCTTTTCTCTAGGCGTGTTGTCGCAGATACTCCTTGTATCAGCTATGTAGTCAAGAACCGTGAGTAGAACATGTGGATCGGTTAGGAACCACTTTTCTTTAGAAGAGTATTTTTACTCTTGTAAATTTTAGAAACCCTTTTACTTCTCTAACTATTGGGGATCGGTTAGAGATGCCCTTAGATGCAATCCGGCCATGCCAATTTCAGTGAGTAGTGAATGCACATGCAGAGTGCATTGTTTCTGGAAGAAAATGCATTCGTGGTAGAGAAACTTGTCCCACTTGTGCATATTGGTCACCAAATCATAAAATGTCACCGTCACAAATTTGCAAAACGTACGAGCCTGCCAGGTTGTGGAGTCGTATCCTACAAAAATGTTGCTTCTAGTTCATTTGATGATTTGTAGTTCAAATGAACCGGAAGCGGAAATTTAGCGGCACTCCACTTGCATTTCTAGCACGTGGTCACTTAATTATAGCGACGGTTAATTTGCACACGTCGTCAATTGTTTTTCCCCTTCAAAAAATGTTTTTATGGGAAGTGCCCGTAAACTTGGTTTATACTAATTCCTTCGTTCTCCATCCGATTGTTTTATAATGTACTACGTGTAGTAACTTTTAATCTCAAGTTCCCACTCTCTCCATTTAGAAATATAAGAAATTTTAGATCTATGAAATGAATGTATCTAAACTCAGACGTCTTATATTTCTAGAAGGAGGAAGTACGTCCAGTCAGCGTCGCCTTCATGCATTTACGCGGTCACGACTCCGGCTTGTGTTGACGCACGGCTTGTAAAACTACCGGTTTGTTATAGTAATAAATTCAAGTGGGGAATTTCTCCTCCCTTGATTGCCTAAGAAAACTTAGGACGGATACCGCTTGGTTGGAAATGCTATTTGGAAATGCTAGGCACATGCAAACTGCGAGATCTTTGCTTGGTTGGCTTCAAAGCACATGTTGTGTACCTCAGATAGACCATAACTGCATGAAACGGCTGTGTGATTTCTTTGCCTACAGGAAGGATGAGGATAACATTGAGCACATTATTCTTGTGGAATGCATCTATGCTAGATATGTTAACTGGTACAAGGTTTTTGAGGAGCTCAACATTGAGGCCCAAAACCCTTTGAGCATTGACCAGCTTGTAGAACGATGGAGAGGGAGATTGGCGGAATATGTTGGGTGTAATTACTGAGTCTCATGGACGAGTATATATAGACGTATAGGGATCATTTTGGAGTGCAAGGCAAGTTAGGCTAGAGTCCTAACTATCATAAACTACCACAATAACCGTGTACGTACAATTCTCTAACATCCTCCCGCAGTCGCAGCGGTAGCGTTGTGAACAACTGAAACGTCACGAACAGTCAGACTGGAGATAAACCAAAGTAGCATCCAGTAGGCAGATATTCCCCCGCAGTCCGAGCAGGAACATCGTGGACGGTGTCGCGTCGTGGTAGCTTGAACTGTAGAGGAAGCTGGTGATGCTCAAGCAAGGTGGTAGTCCTTGTGCCGATGTCGAGGGAGCCGAGAGCGTGAGGCGGTATCGTGGTCGAGGTAGCCGTGCGAGGGGTCGCCGTGGTCAATATCGTGGTCAGGGATGCCGGTGTCGAGGTAGTCGCACATGAAGCCGCATGCATATAGTGCACGAGGAGGATGACGGAGACGCGTCGAGGCAGTCATCGAGGGTGTCGATGCCGAAGTCGATGCAGTCCGAGCCATCGAGGACGAGGTGCGGCCATAGTTTTGCCAGAACTAGGCGCACGTCGGGGACGAACACACACTACGGTTTTGCCAGAACCGAGTATGCAGAGAAGAACTCGTCGGTGATGCGGTCGAGGCAGTCGTAGAGGGGTCGATGCCGAAAAACACGTTGTCGAAGCCGATGAAGACGAGGCACCGATCCGAGATTGCCAAACTCGGGAACGCGTCGGGGATGAAGGCACTCCCGGTGTTGCCAGTACCAGGCGTGTGGGGGTAGGGACCATCATGAACTTGTCGCCATGTCAGAAAGACTAGCAGAGGAAGCCTCCAGAGCGGTTGCGACGCGCAGAGCGGCTAAGGGAGAGATGTCGGCGCTGTTCGCGGTTGTCGGAGTAGAGTAGTAGGTGGTGTAGTCAGGGATTAGGCGATGACGCTGGCGGCAAAGCTGTAGTGGACAAAGACGTAGAAGGCGGCGAAAACAGCAGCGACCGGGGTAGTCATGCTGGATGCCTGGAGTGGCGATGGGGTAGTCGGCGGGACCTGTGACTGCGAGAGGGCGCCCTGCAGGTTACCTTGTGAAGCGCGGTGGCGGTGCTCACGGCGGCCTGCAGGTTACGATAGAGAGGGAGATTGGCGGAATATGTTAGGTGTATTATTGAGCCTCATGGGCGAGTATATATAGACATACAGGGTTCATCTTTAACTGCAAGACAAGTTAGGCTATAGTCCTAACTGTCCTAAACTATCATAATAACTGTGTACGTATAATACTCTAACACAACTAGCTCAATGTTGGAGCTTTGAGAGGAGAAATTGGATTAAAACAAAGCATAAGGGTTTTGAGGTCCAGAACCCTTCGAGCAGCATGATGTAAGTAAGTTTTTTTGACGATCAATACGAGATATACTTATAATAGCGAATAGTACGTGGTAGAGATACATAAGTTGACTCGAGCAATTACAAAATAAAGTATAAAAGACACTAGCAAATCTTTGAGATATTCAAACTTTTTCTTCTTCCATAACACAATCATGTAATTTTCTGAAGGTAGCCGAATAAAAACATAGATACCGAACCTTATACCTGATAATACCAATGAGGGTTCTCCCATAATTTTAATTTGAGCTGCAATGCCACGGCAACATGCACGCGCGCAAGCATTATAGTAATCATTCGATTATTCCAAAGACCTCTTAATTTTGAAACTATGTAGAATGCATGTAAAAGCATGTATAATGGGAGGTGCTTAGAGGAGTGTTTACAAAAATAAACCAACCATTTTACTAAGTATTGGTGCTTATTTCTATAGAAGAGGTGTAGCTAGTTAGGCATCTACCTAATATAAATAAGCACCGGTGTTTAAAGCAAAACCGGTTTATTTTTCTAAGCACCGTGCTAAGCTCCTTGCATTGTACCTGCTCTAATAAACTAGTTCATCTAAATGCTAAGCTGGTGGCAAAGAGAGAAACGCACTTAAATTTGACATAAACTCGGTAGATGCTTGGGCGAACGCGCATGAATCTCAGCAACGTGCGCCACAATACCGGAACATGTGTTGGAGACGGAAAATCAGCAGATGGCATGTGAATGCTAACCTATGTGTACATTTTGCTATTTCTGGAGGTAGGCATGTCGAATCATAAGCTGGTCCTGAATTAATTGTCTCAATTTTGTCTAGCTATGCATGTATCTAATTGTGACAATTTTATCTAAATTGGCATGAAAAGGTTGAGACAATAAATTTGGGACGGATGATATGTCTTCGTTGATTTAGTAATTTAGTTATTTTGTCCGTATGGCACTTGGTCGATGGATGCTGCTACGCGCGAGAGGTTGCTCTCGTCGCAGTCAGCGTGACCTGCACCCCCCCGAGCTCATTGCTTCAGCACTCGGATCCACACTATCAAATCAATGAACAGTATGGACGAGCTTTCTCGTCGTGTTACACGGGCAGCACGTCTGCACTAGCACAACAAACATCCGTACGGGTTACACGCTTCCAAAATGACGATTTGACACCATAACTCGAGGAGACATGTACAATCACACTTGAGAACGAAAACGGACACGCAACGTCCAACAATTCAGCGAAAATAATTTTGTGATATGGGTGGTAGCTACATACATTTGCACATCCCATCAATTCAAGTCAAATGAATCTATTTTAGCATATTATTATTGTAGAACACATATATTTCTAGTTTAGAGAAGTGGTTTCAAATTTCTGGTTTGAGTACTTTTGCTCTTTTTTTCAAAAGTCAACTCGACAAACCAAGTCTTTTTTTTCTTCAAAAAGTCAACTTGACAAATCAAAAGTGAGCTGACTTTCACAAAAATAAATTCAAACAGAAATTCTAAAACCACCTAAGTATAAACATTTTTAAAAATACCCATGGTCTGAAAGCTCACTGTCGACATTTTGGACAAATTATGCGTTCACGCTTGGCCGATCTTGCGACATTGCTCTCGTCGCGGCGTGGCCTACGTCCCCGAGCTCTCACTTCTTCTTAACTAGCTCGCCGACAAACCCGAGCAGTATGGGCGAGCTGTCTCGTACGTCGTGTTACACGGCAACATAGCACGCGCGTGTGGTGCACTAGCAGAACAAACAACGTCGTGTTATTAGTACACACTCGATTTGACGCCATAACTCACTCTCACTTGAGAACCAGAGCAGAGACGCGTAACGTGCAACGATTTGGTCGGGAGCATACACACGTGTACTACTCCCTCTGTTTCAAATTACTCCGCGCGCATGCTTATCTAGGTGGCCTAGTATTTTTTTCATTTTTTCATCAAAACATTCTTAAAATTTTGGTATATGTAGTACATATTTCATACTATCTATTGCAAAAATCTCAGAATTTTTTGAATGAGAAACGAGGGAGTACTAGCCCACCTATATAAGCACGCCGGCGGAGTAATTTGAAACAGAGGGAGTACGTCGCATCAACGGTACAATCCCAGGTGAGATGTCGCCCGGAGAGGCCGGCCGCGGTGTGCATGAATTAGTAGTACTCTCCCCGTCTTAAAAATAATATCGCGTATTTGTTTAAATCTGGATTTATCTAGCCACTACTTAGTATATAGATATATATTTAAATTTACGATATACTTGTTAGGCTGGAGAGAGTAGATAAAATATGCATTGATATTAACTTACATCCCCCCCCCCCCCCCCCCCCCCACCAATTTTTTTTTGACTATTCAAAAACCAATACACCCCATAAGAAGGAAGATATTAAATGGAAAAATAAAAAGGTGGTGCTGACTTTCAAATTTTGAAGGAGAAAATTATGTGATATACAGCTAGGTGTTGGGTGCTAAGCTAGTCGCGAAGCATTGTTCATACAGATGGAGATAGTCTTTTTTTTTTGCTGAGCATAAGATGATAGAATGGTCGACTTCAGGCTCGTGAGGGGATTGAAGGGGTGGCTAAAATACAATCTCGTTTCCCTCACCCGTGACATTGGTCTGCTCCACTTCTGGTGGTCTTGGGATCAAGTTGGTCTGGCAGAGTCTCATCGGCTGTTTTTTTAATGTCTAAACAGTTTTTTCGTGTTTTTTTAGGATGGTGAGGCGACGGCTATATTCTGAAGTCAGAATAAGGTCCTCCCCGTCATGTTCTCGTTTCGACGGTGCGTCTAGCATCGATAGAGGGCACGTGGAGTTGTATGTATGATGGATCTCCTCAGGTTTATTCTTTTTCGTGTTCGTTGGTGTGATTTCAGGTCAATCTTTTTCGATTTAGGGATGTCATCATTGACTAGGTTGTTGTTCTAGTGCGCTGGTCCTCCAAGCCTTATTAGCAGAGCGACTTCTCGTCTGTCTACTATAAAAAAACTCTAGTACGACAAGTTTTGCTCGGCTCCGGTGATGGAGGAGCGAGGTGGTCATGCTAGTGTTCGTAGTCGTCGCTAGGTGGTCATGGACCTATTTAGAATTTATATTACTTTTAAATCTCTTTATAATGTTACTGATGATTATTAATTGATGGATGAAATTTTCGTAAATACAGATGGTGGGATGGTCCACCGGTCTCTCTCTTACACACCTCTGGTTGTGTTGGTTGGATCAGTCTGCCCGACAAGGATCCACATTACTAGTACAGTACCTGTCTATAGAGGTAGCAAGCACAACCAACACCAAGGTGGTTTGGCCCTCCTTTTTCTATAAATAGATGCCAAGGCCTACAGAAACAAGCCAACACTTGCAAACACATAGCCATAGCAGCAAGCAGAGTTACATGGAGAGTTCGAGAATCGCACCCAGCAAGCAAGCTCCCATGGCGTCGCCAAAGCTTGGAGCTGGAAGCATTGCCAGCCGGTGGCGGGAGCTCCAGGGCTCAGGGTCATGGGCCAGGCTCCTGGACCCGCTCGATGCCGACCTCCGCACCTCCATCATCGCATACGGCGAGCACGCGCAGGCCGCCTACGACGGGCTCAATTCCGAGAAGCGGTCGCCCAACGCCGGCCGTTGCCTGTACAGCAAAGAGAACCTGCTCACCGCCGCCGGCGTGTCTCATCCGGAACACTACACCGTCACCAAGTTCCTGTATGCAACCGAGGATCTTGACAACGTGCGGGTCTTCAACAAGTCAGTGGCCAAGGCGTTCTTCGTGCATCCTGTGGTCGGCCCTGCAAAGGCGCCGCCGGGGAGGCCGTCCACCTGGATCGGGTACGTGGCGGTGGCGACGGACGAGGGTAAGGCTGCGCTGGGGAGGCGCGACATCGTCGTGGCGTGGCGCGGCACCGTGGAAAGACCAGAGGTGGCCAAGGACTTGGCCTTTGGCTGCGTCTCCGCGGCTAAGGTGCTGCAGGGCACCTCGGCGGACAACAAATTCCGGTGCGCCCGTGTGCACGGTGGTTTCCTGTCCGTGTACACGGCCCCGGACCCGGACAACAACGACATGGCCAGCGCCAGAGACCAGGTGAACGTCCTTAGGCGTTGCATGGTATCCGATCCTAACAATAATCGCTCGACGCAAAATATGTCCTGACTAGGGTTGCAAAGATCCGCCCCACACCCACTTCGTAGGCAAAAAAAATTAATCTAGTTCAAAAATTTCCATCAAAATTTCTCTAGTCTAAACTAAATTTTACTTACCGCAATCCTAGTCCTGACAAACCCAACCCATGCATGCAGGCCCTCGAGGAGGTCCGGAAGCTAATGAAGGTGCACAAGGACGAGGTGACCAGCATCACCGTCACCGGCCACAGCCTCGGCGCCGCACTCGCCACCCTCAACGCCGTCGACATGGTGGCCAGCGGCGTCAACATGCCACCCGCCCCCTCACAGCAGCCACCGTGCCCTGTGACGGCGATCCTGTTCGCGTGCCCCAAGGTCGGGAACAGACCTTTCAAGTCCGCCTTCGCATCCTTCCCTACCCTACGCGCCCTCCACGTGAAGAACTTCTGGGACATGGTGCCGAGGATGCCGCCGCTATATACGGACGCGGCGACGGCCACGCTGCACATCGACACCACCAGGTCACCCGACCTGCGCCGGTGCAACTTCGAGTTGCTGAACCCTTTTGGCGACGTCCTTATGTTCCACAACCTTGAGTGCTACCTGCACGGTGTCGCGGGGCATCATGGTGCCCATAGGGACTTCAAGCTCGCGGTGGACCGCGACGTGGCGCTGGTGAACAAGAGTTCCAACGCGCTCATAGATAAATACCCGGTGCCGGCAAGTTGGTGGGTCGCTAAGAACAAGTTCATGGTCAAGCAGGCCGATGGTCACTGGGAGCTCAAGGACGGCTAGAAAGAAAAGACAAAGGCCTAATTAAGTCGTTGCATGTCATGAAGCTTATATTTTGTATGTCTACAATAATGCGGGTGCTACTGTGCCTAGCCCTCTGTTTTCATATCTATAATTCATCCTACCTAGAGTTGATCATGGCGATTGTTGATTGCTGCCGTCGCTCTGTCCTGGCTATCTCTCCTTGAGTTGATGACACTCGCGTTGTACTAAAACTCGAGGTTTGAATTCAGGGTGGTTACCTAAGAGAACTTGTATATTCACTGCCTCCATGGGATCAAATTATGAAGCTTATATTTTGTATATCTAAAATAATGGGCATGCTACTTTTCTTTTCCAAGCGACCCTCCATGGGATCGAATTTCAATACTCAGAGAATAACGTAAGACTATACGAGCAGATTCCAGGTAGGATCCAGTTGCAAGAAACATAAAGATTAGAAAAAATGTCCACTGGTACAAGAAAGAAAGAAGCCGCGCCTAATGTAGCGAAAGAACTAAAGAAATCCAACACAACATCACCAGGAATCAGACGAACGAACGGCACCAAGGGGCATTCCTTGACAGAAAGAAGCAAAACATCCCATACTTAGAGCCGGTTTTCTACCATAGGCATTAGCCGGTTATCCATTCCAGCTCAAGCGCATAGTCTCTGAAAACGCACCACCATGAGCCAATTTTCTATTCCGATTCTAAGAATTGCACCCTTAGACGGACGGGAATTATACCTGTCTCCAATAGTTCACATCTTGAGACAACTTTTATTCATGGTCATCTGTAATATTTTGACACCCTCAGACGGCTTCTATTCTGGACTGTCTCCAACACATTGATATCCTGAGATGGCTATTAGTGTTGGTCGTTTCCAATAATATGTAACTTCAGACGGATTTTTAAAGTGGCTGTCTCCAATACTTAAATAAATTTTAAATATTATACAACAGGGTAATTAAAACTCAATCATAACATCAGGGTAATTCAAACTCAATCATATCAGACATGATACATACACATAAATTTACACACAGATTAGCTGAAGTACTTAGTCAGGCATTAGAACAACATTAACATTATGTTAACAAGTTACCCATATAGTTGGGATAATCCCATATTTAGCCATGTTTACTTTATAGCAGTCCATACATACAAACTAGCACTAGCATACTTAGTTGTCTAACACTTAGCATTGCATTATTGGCCTAGAAGGGCCTCAGTCAGAAGATGTAGCTCTTCATCATCTCTTTTATGGAAGCATAAAACAACAATGTCATCCTGATCTAACTTGAACCTCCTCACAACATTGACCTGATCATAGTTCCAAAGAGTATGTTCTTTGACCCAGCTTTCATCTTTATCCTAACTATTCTTGGCTTCTTGCTCGTCATGCGTGACACATGGACATCAACAGGTTCATCAAGGCGATTCTTTAGGTACCTATTTGTGAACTCATCTCCAAATGTTTGTGGAAGTAAAAATAATTGAAGAATTAGCCTACTTGAAATTATTAAGCAATTCAATATCACAAACGTGTTCGTGTTTAAAAAAATATCATCTCACCAGTTTGTACCTCTTTCTCATGACAGATGAATGGGTCATCCTGCAGACATAATACTTGATTTGTGGTGGAAATTTGGGATCACACAAGTCTAAGGAAGCTCACATGATCTTCTTTCGGATACACCCCCCCCCCTTCTATTAATGTCAGAAATTTCAGAGCTAAGACATAAAATTTTACTACCATTATACATTATTAGTATACTACATATAAATAGTATAAATTTCGATACCTCTAAGCTCAAACTTCTCGGTGGGTTCGTCATCTAATGACATGGAATCATAACGGCCATAGCAGCTATAGTCTGGGGTTTAAAATTTATGTATTTATTACAATAATGCGGGTGCTACTTCTTAGCTGTGTGTTTTGATATCTATGATCCATGCTATTTGGGGTTGATCATGGGGATTGTTTATTGTGTATCGTATCTGAAGGTCTACCGCATGTGGAAAATCTCACACCACAACTATTACCGGCCAGTCAGTGAGAGGTGTTGCAGTGGGCTATGGCGGCATAAAGGGGTATGTTGGAGCGAAATCCCATAGAGGGTTTCCTAGTATGAGCACGACTCCATGGCAAGCACCTCTTAGGCTGTGTACGGACAACGCAAGATTCTCAGAGCAAGTACAACGCAGGTGCTTAGCCTCGGTGCTTAGGGAAAAAACCGGGTTTATTTTGCCACGTCAGAGCTGATGGGTGCTTGCGGGGGGCAAAGAGTGCCTAGTTTGGCTCCGATGCCTCATCGGTGCTACAGAAAATAACTGTTGTTTTAGATGTACGGGATTGGACCAGTGCCTACACCAGGTGCTTGCTTTTCTTCTTGCACCGAATAAAGTAGTATGGGCTTGTCCTGCTCCATGCATGTGGACTTGAAACTCTTGTGTTCAACAATTATTGCTTCGTCCTGCTCTGTGCATGTCCTGTGCATGTCAGCAGCTGGGACGCAAGACCAGGTACAATGGTGGACAGACCACATGCAGCTTTGCCTGCTAAAAAAAAGAAAATAGAGTGCATAAATTAGGAGAAATAGACTTATCTCCGAATTGAGAGATCAACCTTGACCCCCTCTCAGATAAAGGGCTATTTACTTGGTCAGATCAGAACAGAACACTTCATTATCCACGACTAGAAAGAGTCATGGCAGGTGAGCTAGTGTGAACTTCAGCTATTGCCATATATATAGCCTAGTGGGTGTACTACTTCCTCCATAACACAACCACTTCCAACAAAATGGATTCTGATTTCGGCTATGTACATCTGCTGAACCATGGTTTAGTTTCGTACCAGCCTGCTAGTCAAGAATTTGAAAATGCTACATATGAAGCTCCATGTGGCGGAGGCGGCCAAGGAGGAGATGGTGGTGGTGGTGGTGGTGGTGGAGGAGGAGATGAACCAGATGATGGTGAGAGAGGATCTCGCCGTCTAAAATGGACTGATGAAGAAAATCTACGACCGGTAAAAGCTAGCTTTGTCCAGTCCATGTTAATTACTGTGCTAATTCCATTTTTTACTATGTAGTTGTGCATTTGTGACATATTTTATCCCATTTAGTGGAACTTCTACCAAAATATCTCATTAAAGAGACTTTTAGTACAATTTTACCCCAATTTAGCACTTTGCTTGGTTTTGTTGGATAGAACTGACTTGTTACACCGAGTGGCATGGTAAAATTTGTAAAGATTAGGAGCATGATCGACAATCATGTTCAATTCCTCATCGTTGTATTGATATTTTTAAACTTCGGTTAACATCTTACACCTTGACTAATACACATATCAGAAAACGAGGGTTCAAAGCTTTTAAAGGGGGTAAACAAGACGCTTTTCCACTCGATAGGGTAATTAGTGTCACGAATGCATAACTAGGGGATAAATGTGGAATTCACTCTATTTCTTAATGTGGTATACTGAATATAGTACTCATCATGCAGGTCAGCGCATGGCTGAATAACTCCGTCGATCCTATCGAGGGTATTGGCAAAAAAGGAGATGTTTACCGGAAGCAAGTCACAAAAGAGTACAATGAAAATACCCATGTGGATCGCAAGAGGAAGTCAATTCACTGCAAAGATCACTGGGGTAAGATGAACCGCAAAATCGTCATTTTTAATGGCATATGGTGTAGGCTGAAGGACGTGTACTCCAGCGGCCAATCTGATGACCAACTTATGGACAAAGTTCATGATATGTATAAATCTGAAACAAATCAATCATTTACACTCGTGAACCTATGGAGAGCAGTTAGCAACCAGCCAAAGTGGAATAGGATGTACTCTGAAGAGAGCACCCCTCAGAACAAGGATCCAATCAATCTGGACTTCGAAGAAGAGAAACGTCCAGATGGACAAAAGGCTGCGAAGGCGAAAAAGAAAGTAAAAGGTAAAGATAGTGACTCTTCTTCAAGCAATCTCTCTCATGATGACATCCAACTATACTATGAAACTCAAGCGCTACGAGCCTCTACAGCCGATAGGATGGCTGACTATCAACGTCAAGTTTCCGAACAAAAACTTGTTGCAGCTCAAGCACGGGAGAGAACAACTATGATGGAGAAATACACGGACCTCTTAATGGCCAACACCAGTTGCATGTCTGATTTCCAAAGGATGGAGCACGAGAGGGCGCTGCAATTTTTCCGTTCTAAAATAATGGGACCGGAAGAATAAGAACTCGTGAGGGCATTATTTTGTTTATTACTTGTAATAAGCAATGCGTAGACTTTACTTATTTCCTAGTTTTATTCAGAAATAAAAGCACCTGATGCTGCAATGTATTCGAATGTTCTCATATCCAATGTATCTATATTTTCAAATAAACCAATAGTTTTTTAAAGGGAAGATCATCTGCAAGTTTGTTATACCGTTCCCGTAGCTAGCTTGTTATTAAAGCACAACGTGGGCCTGCTAAAATATTGGAAGTAAAGAGATAAGATCAGCTATATGATAACAGATTGATCCTAAATCCACGTATCTCTTCAAACAACCAAATGAAAGCCATCAAGATATGTTTATTCGTCTTCAGAAAATAGTAGTGCTCTAAATCCACCGCTCCAATATGTCCCAACAACAACCTACCTCTGCCTCCGATGCCTCCAGCGATGCCCTCAACAATTTCTTGGAAGATCCTAGTGCTCAAGAGATCGAAAACAAGTTTGACGACCACTTTGCTGCCGCAGTAGAAGGTTAGATTGAATCTCAAATTTTCGGTACCAGTCGCCGCCGCCGCCGTTGCGGTGGCAAGAGGAGGCACGTCGATAGAGAGCGGGAGGCAGGCCATGCACGTCTCGTGAAATACTATTTCACAGATGCACCAACGTACACTGATGCACAGTTCCGTCGAAGATACCGGATGAGAAAGGATTTATTTAAACGCATTGTGGAAGCTCTCGGTACGTGGTCTCCATTTTTCACGCAGAGAAGAGATGCTTTATGTAGACTAGGGTTCTCACCTTTACAGAAATGCACGGTAGCCATCAGGATGTTGGCCTATGCTTGCCCTGCTGATAACATTGACGAGTGTTTTCGAATGGGGCAAAGTACAGCAATAAAGTGCCTAACAAAGTTCGTTGAAGGTGTTAAGGAGATATTTGGTCCAGAATACCTTAGGAAGCCAAATCCTCGGGATGTTCAGCGATTGCTCCAAACGGGAGAGGTTCATGGTTTTCCTGGCATGCTAGGCAGCCTTGATTGTATGCACTGGGAGTGGAAGAACTGCCCCATCGGATGGCATGGACAGTTTGTTCGTGGAGATTATGGAGTCGCTACCGTTATGCTGGAGGCAGTAGCCTCACAAGATACTTGGATATGGCATTCCTTTTTTGGTGTTGCTGGATCAAACAACGACATCAATGTGCTGAATCAGTCACCATTGTTCACTGATGTTCTGAAAGGGCGGGCTCCCCCTGTTAATTTCACAGTTAATGGACGACAATACGATATGGGATACTATCTTGTAGATGGAATATATCCTGAATGGGCTGCATTTGTGAAAACAATCCCACTACCTCAGAATAACAGAGACAAAATATATGCAAAACGTCAAGAAGCGGCTAGAAAGGATGCCGAAAGAGCTTTTGGAATCCTACAATCTCGCTTTGCTATTCTACGTCAAGCAGCCCGTTTTTGGCACCGCTCTACCCTTGCGAAAATCAGGTATGCTTGCATTATATTGCATAACATGATAGTAGAGGACGAAAGAGCAACTTATGGTGGCAACCATGCCTATAATTACGAGCAAGGAAGAAATCCGGTCCCACCAGTAGTATTTCAGCCTGGCCCTATTGATGGTTTCACTGATTTACTGGCAAGAAATGCACGCATACGTGACAAAGCAAAGCATAAAAGTCTAAAGGCTGACTTGGTTCAGCATATTTGGGATCGTTTTGGAGGTGGTCAGACAAACAAATAGCAAGAAATGGACGCATACGTGACAAAGCAAAGCATAAAAGTCTGAAGGCTGACTTGATTCACCATATTTGGGATCGTTTAGGAGGTGGTCAGACAAACAATTAGCTATATTGTGTGAGCATGTTCAATTTATTTCTTAGTTTAATAATGCAAAATCGTTGTCATTCAATGGCAAGTGTCCTGTTTACCTAAATTAGGATTATTCGGAGAAAAGATCAAGTTGCTTTCATATCTGAATTTAATAGGGGATTTCATGGAAATGTCTTCATTGCATTTGATTCCAAGATATCTAGTACCGTAATGTAAACAAATGATTATAGGGAAACAATTTTATGTGGGCCACAGATAGATCAAAAGAAGCAGGAATCTAGTATTGTACTGCAAACAAATGAACTAGTACCTCATCTGAAATTTGAGGAGGCGGAAGAGAGAAGCTCGGGCAACGGAGTGGAGCATGGCAGCGCTACAGTCGATGAGTCCCAGCTTGGTCTACGACGACGGCAAGAGGACGGTGGAGGCCGCTCAGCGCCTGAAGTGCCCGCCCTGAAGCTAGCGGCCGTTGAGCGCGTCCTGCTCGGGCGTGGTCGCCGATAGGAAGGAGTCCGGCGTGCTGGGTCGTGCGCTGACAGCCGCCGCCTGCTCCATGCGATCCGCAACGCCGGCGACGCCGCCGACATGCGCCGTCCCTGATCTGAATCGTGATTATTGAAGCGGGGAGTAGCTGAGGCGCCGAGGTACTGTAGCTGGAAGCAGGAGAGGTGCTCAGCTGAGCTGGGTCTGGATAGCACTATTTTTTAGTATGGTTGAAGAGAGGAGTGCTTAGCCTGGGTGCTAACGAGGGGCAGGTCCACTAGAGAAGCACCCGAGTAGGCTTCCTCGCGTTGGAGAAAATAAAAGTTAGTCGGGTGGGTGTTTGTTGACGTTTTCACACTCTCTCTCCTTAAGCACCAGCACCTCTAATTAAGCACCCTGGAGTGTACATGCTCTCAGAGTCGGAGGGGAGCTTACGAAAATAAATGGGATTTTTGTCAAGCACTCGTTCTTATTTCTACAGTAGGTACGCGGCTATCATCGCAGTCAGCGTCACCACTTCATGCGGTCACTACCGGCGGAGGTCGATGATAGTACCAGCTCACCACTTTGAACTTTCATGCAGCCGTGTTGCATGCCTTTGATTTTGACGCAACAATTCGATCGCACGACAGGTCCACAACGATCGAACATATATGTGCTTGTGCAGTCACGTCCATAGATAGGTACTACGTACTTCTTTTTTTTTGAAATTAATAGGTACTACGTACTAGTATAAGCATAAGTACGGAGTACGTACGAACTCCCATGATGTAGCTCGATCGATTCGGAAAGAAGCAAGCACAACGTCCCAGTTGCACTGAGCAGCATCTGGGGCTACAGTACTACCGGCCCATTTGGCAGATCAATGGCTTGCAGCCCAAGAACTGCACGTGGCTCGTAACACTGCTAAAGTCCAGGCCGCCTGGGTGACCAGCGGGTCGCGTTTAGGAGATAGTTTGTTCTCGTATATAATCTTGGATCGAAATACAGAAACCCTCGAGTACAAGTACACGAAACTGCACGCGTACTAGCAACCAAACTGCGCGAAGGTATAAGTTTATTCACAGTCGAAATACGAAAGTACAACAGTACTAAGAGCCAAAATACAGAAAAGTATAAGCTTGCTGACAACAAAAGTACATGAAAAGTACAAGTTTACTCACAACTGAAGTACGAAAGTATAACTGTACTGAGAGCCAAAGTACAGAAAAGTACAATTTTACAAAAATACAAGTTTACTCACAACAGAAGTACACGAAAATTATAAGTTACTCACAGCCGAAATATGAAAGTACAACTGTACCGAGAGCCAAAATACAGAAAAGGACAAGTGTACTCACTGTCAAAGTACGTGAAAGTACAAGTGTGTAGCAATCCAAGTACACAGTATACTAAGAACCCGAAGTACAAAAGTACAGAAAGTTGTTCAAAACCTATCAACATGGGTTTAATTTTAAAGCTCCCGGCACGAGAAACTCAAAAGTAAAAACGGTTCGTAATTTGGATAAAATGGTTCTCAAAATATTTCATTTTGAATTATCATATTTGAAAAAATAAAAGGAAAATGTGTACCCTCGCTCCACTGTATCCCCTCTCTCATTCTAATCTCACTTTCATTCTGATTGCGACATTTAGGAAGCATGCAAAACCTCATTAGGAGGTTCGCGGGAAGTAGAAGATGTCACTTGGCACGATGACGACGTGCAGCACGGACCTTTGTGAAGGTCGGTATTTTTTAAGGATATCCGGTAAGTCGCATTTTCGATCAACTTCTGCGAGGACCTGCTCTGCGCAAATGGAGCCACTGGCGGATCGGGCCCTACTCAGCCTAAATGCAGCAGGCCGACGGGCCACGGCCTGCTTCACTGACGGCCTGCTTTCCCCGTATTAAAAATTAGAGATGGCACAGAATAGGAGGGACGCTCTGGATGGAATTGGCTACGGATGCGAAGTAGTTAAAGCTAGAGTTAGACAGCTAGGGAACAAGGCAGAGTAGCAATGGTGCAAGTTATCCAGATGATCACCAGACAGATACTGTTAGAGTGGTTACTGAAAAAGGCTTCATTTGGGAAACTAACAAGCTATAGATTACCAGGGCCAAGGCTAAGCTCCGGTCCAGCGGCTAATGAAATCTCCAGTCAAAGGTATTGCACATTAGGGATAGTAAAACTCGGACAAGAGGGAGCTCTCTCACGTGCTGGATGCTTTTGGCTGTCCAATCATCAAATTGAATCATTTCTAGCCGCCTGATTTGCTTGTTCTCCCGAATTAGCCCAGTTGTCCCTAGGAGGATGGTCTCTGTGCATCAAATTGACGTTCTCTCATAAATAAATTGGGTCCAGAAAACGGATGAAGTGGCCTATTGCGGTTAGTTGGTTGTGTCCCTCTATCTTTCTCTTCCACACGACCTCTCCTCACCCCGAAAAAAACTGACCTCTCCTTTCTCTGATCCCACGCGCCGCCACCGCGCCATTCATCCGCCTCGGAGCTCATCAAGGCGACTTACTCCGTCTTGTCCCTTCTCCGGATAGGTGCCGATGCTCGATGCACACCGCCATGCCACTCTAGACCTTCACCCCAAAAAAATCTCGATAAAAACTAGGTTTACTCCACCATTGGTGTCTCTTCTCTACCTCCGTCGACTCGTCATGTTCCTCCCATCCTCCACCATGATGTTCTGACACCTATGTTCTGCCTCGAGCTCCTCCCATCCTTCCGCTCGGCCCTCCTTCCGGCATCCTCCTTCTCAGTGGCGGAGCTACAAAGAAAATCTTGGACGGGCCAAACTATAAAAGACCACGAGCAAATGTAATTCTAAACAATATACTTGAGTGCTCATCAAGATATTAGCAAATACACGGTAGATTTGGTTCAGCCGATCATCATATATGATAAATCACTCCAAAACAAAATAAAGCATACATGCCAAGATTCAGTCTGACCAAAAGATAGAGACACAGAGTTATATAGTACTAGCCTTCCGATTTTTTTTCCTACTAAAATCATCAATGACATCTTCGTAGCTGTAAGTCTCTAGAATTTGACCTCTATATTCACTAGCAAACTATGGGCAAGATAGTCATCTTTCATCTTATTGCGCAACCTTGTTTTAAAGATCTTCATGCTAGAAAATGCCCGCTCTACACTTGCAGTTGAGTTGCAGTGAACTGAATTGGGAAAATTGACAGAAAGTTAGACTGAATTTTACATGTCCCGTTTGTGCGTCGCAGCAAGAAAATTAGCGAAGACGGGCAAGACTCTGTGCCATCTGCCACCGGAGCGCCGTTGCTGCTAGCTATTTGGTCGCGTGCCGGCCGGCGTCGGGCGTCTGCTGCCTAGGACTTGGGGGTGGGTTTGGGGACAGTCGCGTGAGATAAAATCAATGATCTAGATTCGCCGCTAGATCGACTCGCTCATGTAGTCCTGCTTCTATCTCCAGCATTCAGTCACCGGTCGACGACGTGGCACCGGCCATAACAATCGCCATGGATGCGCCGAGTAGGAGCATCGGAAGAGGAACGAGGAAGCCACAAACTAAATCGACCAAATCGGTGCTCCCGTCCGTGTAGACTGGCCTGGGTTAGTTCCTTAGTGGCCTTTCACGTAGATGTATCGCTATAATTGTTTTTCCCATCTTGGGTTGGGCGGGCCATGGCCCAGTCTTGTCTTCACATAGCTCCGCCAGTGCCCCTCCTCCTCCTGACAGGGAGATCTCTACCTCGAGCAGGTGGTCGATCTTGGTCTCCGTGCTTGTGGTGTTGCCCGCGAGCAGATCCACGGAGACGGGGCAACGTCCTCTTAGTTATGGGACTCACCGGAGATGGTGTTGAGAGCTTAGAAGCAGAACTCACTGTGGAATCAGTTGTTGTCGCCGCCGCCGATCTCGCATGTGGCCACAGCCAGGTACCACTTAGACTGACTCCCAGGCACTCTGGATAGAGGATTGTGAGAGTAGCATGAGGACCTCTATGGTGCAAGAAATTATCTAAAATTTCAATCCAACTCACTCTAGGTAGTTGCGCCAATATCCTTCAAATATGAGTCATTATTGGTCAGAGACATATAATGTTTCCTAAGATTTAGATGCTTGTACAAAAATGCATGCCCACACTTGTGTTAAGGGATTAGGCAATTTTCTTAACTAGCCCATGAAGTATAAATGAGTCGAGATTATGCTTGCCATATGCTGAACAAAAGACATGAGTCAGTTCAGTATAAATCACCTATGATCTGTTCTTTTGCATTTTTTTCAGTTCCTAACAACCTACAACTATCTTCAAATTTTTGCATGGCGTATATCCCTGATTTCTAAAGATGATGAAGACTTGACGGAAATTGCATAAAGAATATGGAGTATATCATGTTTCTAGCCCATGATATTCGGTTAAAGCTTAGGACATTTAGAAGGTTGCAGTCCAATGAAATTTTTCTTCGTTACCTTTGGCGTCAATGGATTAGTATCGACGGAACTGACTTCTATTTGTGGTTGATTTGATTTTTCAGGGCTTGGTGACCAGCAGCGAATGTGTTCTTTAATCAACGTGAATGTGAACCTGGTGATGTTCTTGAAGTGGATGTTGCTTTGGTAAATCCTGATTGATAAATGATTTGCCAAACAGTATATTCTTCTAGCTGAACAGCTCTCCAAAAAATGCATCGTCCTTAATCTGCCACCTGGCAAAAATGGGTTTGTTTTTCCTGTGCACAACATTGCAGGTAGAGTGTACTTTGGAACTCCGATCTATAACCAGCTATCAAAAGTTCTTAAAGATAAGATGATTAAGGGATGAGGTATGCGTTTCTTCAAAGTACTTTCTTCATATTTAATTATCATGTAGCTCTTTTTATTATTGTCCTTATTATTCTAGGATGGATAAACTACATCAAAGCTTTACTAACCGGTGGAAGTTAGCCTTGAGGGTGAAAACGCTAGCGTCTTCCAAAAATATCTTCTACCGTTCAGGTTTTGTAAGATCACCGCAAGAATTAAGACACATGTTTATGTAGCTTCCTAATATACCAAATGTTACATGCTTTTCTATTGTTTTGGTTCATAATCTTTTATCTGCTATTGTAATTTATAATATCACTAGTTTGTTAATGAGTAAACATTTTTTTATGAGGTATCCAACTCTGATGATGTCAAGTGCTCAAGAATAGCCAGTGTACATTTAAATTGTAGAAAGGCTTATAGTTCTTATGTTACTACAATGCAGCACATATTATACTTTTTCAATTAACCAATCAGGAGATGTGAGTGTGAGATTTTTGCCAAAATTTTAATTCTACAAATAACATCTCCAACAATTCCTAATAATCTATTATTCAAATGGACAGGCGCAGCAACGCGCGCCTATATGATCTAGTAAACAACAAAATCAAGTACGTACCAACAACGTGGAGATGCTTGATTAGTGATGGCTATAATCATAGCGCTAGTGGTCCCGTACTTGTTTGTGGTCGGATGTTTACATGGATAAGTTGTCCCAATGAGAGTTTGAAAGTTACAGTTCAGTAATTTGGACTGGAATAAGATATCCTAATACTCAAATTTTCTTTTCCCACAATTGAAAAAAACTCTAAATTGGAGGTCAGGATTCATCTCAAAGACCGATTTTACATAAGACACACTAAATTATTTCTTGGAATATATATAACCAAAACACCTCTAAGGATAGTATGTCATGTTTGCACTTCATTGTGGATTACTAGCATTTGCTTGCAAAAATAATACTGATTGAAATAGCTTGTAACAACATAAAAAAACATATATGCTACATATGCATAACTAAATATCTTGCTAGACTGTAATCTATACAACTATAGCATAGGCCATCTGACACGTCTCCACGGATCTCCATTAACTTAGTGTATAGAAAAATGTCTGAAAAATAGTGTATAACTCAGTTATTATTAAACTTAGCTACAAATCTGAGAGTACAATTTAGTAACAACTCTTTCCACACAACAATCGGTCAAATGGGACTATGGTAATTATTGCATGGGTTATTAAAATAAGTTTAACCAATCGGACCAACATAGAATCCCTATAAATGTGGAAAACGAGGTTGGACATGGGTGTTGACAGTAATCTCAGCATATTAGTTAAGTCAACACATAGATTAAAACTAATATATAAACTAATATATAAACTAAATGATATTTATACTAAACTTTTATAATTACTTATAATTCATTGTTTTCAAACAATAATATTAATTGGCGTGATTTCTATACTCTGTTGGCATAATTGGTCACACATTAGTGTTACAAATTAATTATGATGTTCCTCGTCAACAATTACGCATTTATTATTGAGTATTACACTAACTCTGCAATAAAAAAAAATATTTATTCCACCACTTATGTATGTTGTTAACTTTTTGGCGCACAAGATACATCTTCGAATCCAATGCCCATTAATGTGAACAGGAAAAAAAGGACAAAAATACATGCATCTATGGATTAGTTTTGAAATATTTGAATAAATTGTAGGATTTGATAAATATATTGGCAGATGCAAACTAAAACTTATGGTCCAATAAATACCATGATTGTGCTTCCTAGTGTGCACTTTGGTACAAGTAAATGGAAAATTCTAGTACATACATGGTGTTTATGAGGAGCTTCTCATCGAATCACTAGATTTAGGGGTGCGCCTTGGCGCACCGTCCCGATATACTCGAGTAGCATATGCGGTTCAAATTCTCAACAGCAAATAACAACATATTTATCTCTTGTGATATAGATATCTGAATGGACACCCCAAAAAGCGAGTCATCTGAACCTATAGACTGGTTAAAACAATTGTTTTGTTTTATAAGATAGGTTAAAACAATTGTTTTGTTTTATAAGATACCATAGAGAATCCTCTGCAAGTTCTTTTTGACATAGTAGGGAGATAAACCAACATAATCTTGATCATCTGAGGTTTCAGGAGATTATAAATTTCATCACCAATTTGAACATAATGTGCCACTATTTCATGTCGAAGGGAGTCGTCCTTGAAATAATAGATCGATCAAGTCTGGAGATCAAATTTAGCCGATAGCAAGCAATTAGCTCACAACATAACATTATGAAAAAAAGGATATGCTTAGATAGCTTAAACCTAGAGTACCATGTGATGTGCTGACTCGGAGAAATCAAGTTTGTATCATATAAAGAGAAACAAATCAAGAACCAACAAATAGAAAGATAGTATGGAGTACATAGTTTTGAAGAGGAAAAACTGGGACCTAATACAAAATATTTAGTTGAGGTAAAAAGGCTAATCATTGTGCATGGGATCTTTCTCAGATTGTACACATATGGCCAACAAATAACCAGCATACAGATAGGCACTTCATATGAAGACAAATATATTTCAGAAAGATGAACTGTAAACTGTTCTGTACATTTTCTTTTGCATCTTTACATGAACATCTGAGAGTAGCATATATTTATCCATCCAGTCCAGTTGAGCCTAGTTAAAGCCATGCAATCTTATTTTATCTAAACATATAGGTAGTTGATTCAATGTTACACAACTCTCTACAGAACATTTTCTCTTATAGGTTGAACAACAAATTCAAACCGGGTAGTGTATATCCTCTTTCTGCATACATACACTCTGCTTTGTAAACCTGCGAGACCAAAGTAAAAACAGCTATTGGCATATAAAAAGGTATCACCACAAAGGATGCAACACACAGATTCATGAAAAATTCTAACTACTATTCTAAGGTTTGAAGAAACCAAAAGCCTCAAAAAGAATGAAGTGCATAACTGAAAAGTAACATCCAAATGAAACTACGTCTGGACACTATATTCAGGGGAATGGTATGATAATTCAGCGGGCAAGACTAATATTCTTTGTCTCGGAGTAGCCAAGTAAGTTAGTGCCCTTTAACGGTGGGAATGCGGAATAAATGGTTGTAACAAAGCTTGAATATTTCACATTTGTCAATGATCATATTCGGAAACTCACAAAAAGGAAGTTCTGGCCATTATAAGCATTGCGGTAAAGTAAAGCATAGTTAAAAAAAGAGACAGCATCTAATATCGAAATCATGTTTACAATTGGCATTAGCATAGAGTTAACAATGAAGTTAAGCAATATTACCTCATATTTATAAAGCTTATACTCTTGTTATTTATGGATGAAGTCAGTTCAGAAAGCTTCGGAGGTGTTACCTTAATCTCATCAACAGTGAATATTCGTCCTGTAGATATGCAGTAACATCACACATGATTTGATTGACAATCAACTTTGTATCAGCGTCATGCTCAAGTACATAATCAAATAAATGAGGAACTTGAGAGGAACATGCCACTGATAAGATCGTTATATTTGTGAGAATTGAGGCACTCATTTTAGAATTTGAGGGCCAAGCCGTAGAAATTTTCCTTTGACGAAGCATTGCATCTAGTGCCTTGTCAGAACATTTTAAACCTGCATCCCTATAAACCCGCACATGTAATTGACGATCAGAAGAATTTCGCAAACTTGCTGGAATATAACTTTTATAGTCCACATTTGGTGATCGTTGAGTAGAAGGATTTTGCAAACTAGTAAACCATAACCTGATACTCGTACCAGTAAAATGTTGTCGAGAGCTCCATCCGCCACCACCGCTACCCTCCCTTGCCAGCAAAAGAGCAGGATCCTAAATCCAGCAATATATTTCTTAGAAAATTAAGCTACTTGAAGAGGTAAAGAATATATAATGAAAAAAGAAAAGCACCCTTGAGGCACTAAATCGGCAACCTCGATACATCACTTTTGAGCCAGAATGTTAGACAATATTTACATACAGAAAAGGAAGCATGATTAGGCCTCGGGAAGTGAAAGGCACCTGACATTGAAGAACCACGGTAGCATATCCACGACGAACTCACAAAGAAGAATGCATAGGAGCAATATGAACAATAACTTGCAGTAAGGCAGAAGCAGCCTGATGCCTCTCCCGTCGCCGCCGCTCTGGGTAGGGGGCTCAGGCACGTGCTAGCATTTCAGCACCGATTCTCTCTTCCCGCATAGGCAGTGTCTTGCATGTACACATGCAGTAGTATGCTTACGCTCTGAAGACAAAAGAACCCAGTTGATACCCATCCTAATTTCAAAGCCAGAATTCCTTGGCCACCCAAACATATGAATCCGGCCAAGCTAATTCCAGAAGGATGATTCCGAGGTAGTTTCTGACATCCAAACACAACATTAAGGAAAAGCTGTAATAAAACAGGTCTATAACCACCCACCACTCTCTTCTAAAATTAATTTTATTGCTGAATTGATAATAAAAAACAAAAGGGGTGTCTAAAATATTATTTTAAGGTAGGGCAGTTAGCACCCAAAATTGATAACATAATTAAAAAAATCATAATCTGCAGGATTAGCATAAGTAAATTTTAGACACTGATATAGACCTCAACATAAAGTTAGATCCTGATAAACTCCAGTATATTGTATTTAATCTACCCATGGATTTTCTTTTGTCATTTTATCTGTGTAAGAGGAATGCGAAATGCAGTGATAGATCAGAGGGTAAGATCTTTTAGATTATAATTTATAATTGCCCGAAGGCAAAGAGAGTTTAACTGATTTTACCTGTAATAGACTTACCATACATTATATACATGATACAACTGCTTTCTCTCTGCTTGCTTATGATTTCAGTATGTGAAAGCACATCCTGTGAGTACAAATCCTGTTGTTTCCTCTTATTATATTGATACTCAGATGTAGAGAAGTAATTAGAAAGGAAACAAATAAAATGTATTGCATAAACATGGTGGTGCTCGTGCCTGATGCGGCTCAGTAACCCACTATAAATTGTTGCTTTTTGCTCTTGAATAGAACAACAATGGAATTCTTAATGTAACCGGATGAAAGAAAATGAATAAACACATACACAGAGAATTCTATGACAACTAAGTAGGGAGTTTAAATTGGGTAAAGAGCTTTCAAATGACATACCCGTCAGTAGAAAAATGGTAGGCAGGGCACAAAATCAAGGTCAATATTGGCATAATCCTAAAACAACAGATTGCTAAAATCGATTCTCACAAACAAATCACAACATATTTAATAGGAGATCAGAGAGACGTATAGATAGAGAAATAGGGACATAGTTAGATCGGGGCAAAACCTGATTTCTGAATTCTGCGTACCAATGAGGTCTCGGCCGCCCGCTGGTCCGTGACCTCCCCCAGGTCGCCTCCTAGAGTCCTAGTGCTGCTCGCCTCTGCTGAAGCAGTACAGTCAAGAAACTTGCTGGAAACTGTAAGGCGGTATGAAGAAAGCTAAAGAAGTAAACTATTTAGACCAACGTGTGCTCCATCTTTGTGCACCCTCTCTAGCACCAGCCCCAGCTCATCGTTCATAGCCTGCAAAATAAACCCCAATTGCTGCAATTACTTCTCACACACACATATCATCAAACACGTTGCCTGGATCGATTTCTTCACATTAGAGAACACACAAATACAGAGAGAGACATGGAACCTGGAAGAAGAGGTATAGGAGGGCAGTGTGGTATGGACGTGGCACCGGGCACAAGCCATCCCGGCAGTCGTCCATGAAGAAGATGGGCTAGGGACGGGTGGAGCACACGGCCGGCATCGTCGCCTTGCCTCCTCTCGCGAGGTGCAGCGTTGGCGGTCCATGGTCCTCCTTCTGGCATGGACGAGTAGCGTTAGATGGTGGAATAGGATGGGATGCGGGCAGGCGTGGAGGAGAATCGCGGGAGGAGAGAAGAAGGGCGAGGGATGGCGATGTCTCACCTCGGGTTGAAGTGATGGCATACACGTGCGCCTCACGAGCCTGCTGTTGGACTGGAGCTCCAACGGCCGATCCCCCGCGAGCTCGTCCAGGCCACCGGTTTTCCCCGGCCGCTTGACCGCCTCTGCTGCACGCCCTCCTCTTGCCCCGTGCACTCGATGGAGGATCTCGGGCCCGCGCTACGGTTCCTCCTTTCGCTTCCTGCACGTGATGAAGAGTGGCGGTGCTCATCGGCCGGCATATAGGAGGAGAAGAGATGGGTGCGGACCACACCAGACGCAAGGGAGAGGAGGAGAGGCGGCTAGGGTTTGCTGGAGGAGGAGGAGGCGGAGCAGCGGCGACTTGGGAGGAGACGGGATTGGGTAGAGACAGGATTGAGTAAGTTTTTTTTCCTCTGCTGTCCCTCACGAGACATAATGCACTCGGTAAATACCTGGCAAAATCAATACAACTGAGGCAGACTGGTGGGACCGAAAGGATCTATGGGGCAAAACAAGGGAGCCATGCCTGAGAGACACAAGCGTGCCGGGATAATCGGTGGGTGCGTCGTGCAAAACAGCGAAACACTGCTGGCGAGGGTAAAAGAGTATTACCGTAAAGCAACGGTCCGGATTCACTCCTAGAGATCGATCCGACGGTTAGAAATGTCTAGCGCCTGTGGTAACCCCATGGGGGGCACCAATTACACCTTTGGATTCGCATGGTTATTTTCTTATCTGGTGATCCTCCCTTTCGGCTATGATTTCCTCCATCGAGGCTCGATGAGGATACCTGTAAGATCACATTGGTCTACGGCCCTACAAATTATGCCCTGAAATATTAATTATTTTTCCAAAGAGCATGTTAATCTCAAGTCATCCATCGGAACAAAATGGATTACTCTTGGATATACCAACCAAATCCGCCATGCCCAAGATAAGAACAACCACAACATTAGTAGAAGCCCTCTCACTCGGTTTAATAACACATTGCATGCTTCTGAGCTAAAGGACCTTCACCTCCAAAACTGAAGATTCACTTGGTCCAATATAACATTGAAGAATCACATTTCAGCAGCTCAAGACCGGCATGCTCGCATATGCTACACTCTGATCAATGATCATCTTCTGCTACGGCGCGCTCTGTGCAAATGGGACCCTGTTACATGTGACACCGGTGGACTGGATCGGACCTTGCTACTCAGGCTAAACGTAGCAGGCCGACGGGCCACGGCCTGCTTCACAGACTGCATCGCCCTTGTGATCTACACACTGACGGCCTGCTTTCCACCCACTAAATAAAAAAAGAAAGAGAGGCACACTGCTCAGGAAGAAACTCTAGATGGAACTGGCCACGGATACGGAGTAGTTAAGGAAGGTAGAGTCTCAGACAGCTAGGGAACAATGCAGACTGCAAAGGACTGTAATCAGTAGTATTCTGAAAGAAGATTTAGGCAGCATTTCTAGCAATGGTGCGAGTTTTCCATGATGATCTCCAGAAAGGATCGGATATACTGTTGGAGTGGTTACTCAAAAAGTTGAGAGTGACTCATAGCAGAGCTAAGCACGTCCAGCCAACCTCATTTGGGGAACCAACAAGCTAGCTAGATCATCAGGACCTAGGCCAGCTACCATTCAGCAGCTAGCTAATGAAATCTCCAGTCAAACGTCCCGCACATGGGCGCCCCGATCATGGCGGGAAAAGATAAACAACAAAATCAAGCACATACCGACAACGCGGAGATGCTTAATTAGTGATGACAGTTGTTGAGAGTTACAATTAAATAATTTGGACTGGAATAGATGGGCCGATTTAATTAATAGTGTGTCTGGAATGATTGAGGTTAAGCAAGCCTGCTAAAGTTATAATTAATAATCCCCTTTTTCCATAATAGAAAATTGCTCAAGTTCCTCCTTGGAAAAGGATTTCGCCTCACATTATAATTAAAAGAAACACACGTTACAGAACTTCGAACCAACGAAAATGCTAGGGCAGTAGAAAAACATGCCCAAAAGAAAAGAAAAGAAGGCAACCACGAATAGACGAAACAATGATGATCCACAACCCCTGCATCTTCCGATTATGTCCGGAAGCATCCAGTACCAAGCAACAATTTCAAGTAGGAAAGCGCCGTTGACATGACGTTACTGTCCGGACCAGCGCACTGGACCTAGGATTTCTCCGGCAATCAGAGTAGAGTGGACTGAGGATACCCGCTACGCTCTCTAGAAAGAATGGCATCACCCGAAGGCAGCACCGTGTCGGTGTCAGACAAACCGACAAGTATTTCTTCCGATCCCAACCCGCACAAAAAATAGGTAGAACAGAGCACCGCCACCAACCGGCATCGGTATCAAAAAAAATGAAACAGGGCTAGGAGACACTAGACACTTTTTTGATATAATAGAATCAGGTCGGCGTGAGAATTCCGGAAATTCGTCCATGACATGGATCGAACTCTGGTCGCTAGGAAGCACCAATTGTGACTCAACCACTAGCATACTGCCCCGTTCTCACCGGATCGGTATCGAACAGGCCGGCAAGTATTTCTCCTGTTCTCGAAAATCCCAGTGGAGAGAGCCTTCTTTAGATGAATATTGGAGAAAGCCTGGAAGTAGGAGGTTCTGTCTTGACAATATATTTTCTTTCTTTTTGTTGAGTTCACGTCGTGTCTCAAGCAATCATATGTTCCGGATCAAGCAATCCCCAACTTCAGAAAAGATTTGTTTGCTTTGCGCCTATAACTAGCTAGCTAGGTATCAAAACGTGCAAGCAGAGGTTGAAGCAAATTTTTCTACCTGCAGTCTGGAAACTAAAGATTCCACCTAGAGTTCAGGTTTTTTTGTGGCTTCTGTCTCAAAATAAGATTATGACTAGAGACAATCTTAGGGCTAGAGGTATTCCAAAACACCTGGAATGTGAATTCTGTAAAGAGATTGAATTTGTTCATCATTAGATGTTTGGATGTATTGTTGCAAAACTCCTCTAGGCAGATGTCTTTAAAGAATTTAATACCCAGATATCTGACTTTGAATCTCTAGCTAGTAAATGGTTATGCAACAAGAGATTCATGCATTTAAATGTTGTTAGTGTGGCTGTTCTCTGGGGTATTTGGAATACTAGAAATAGACTAGTTTTTAACAAAGCCACCTGGATTAATATGAACCAGGTCTGGCAGCTGGTCCTATCCTATCTAAAGGATTGGAAAGTGCCCTTCAAAGATCTATAAGGAGGAAAAGCAGGTCTCTTCAAAGATTGCCTGCTACAAAAACTAAGAAGACCTCTGAGGCTAGAGCCAAACTGAAGTGTGTTGACTTCGGCTGGATCTCTTCTTCAAAGACTACCACCGGGGACGGGACTCATGGAGGGAGGGTGTCCTTGGAGTACCTACAGAACCATAGAAGCGAAAACGAATCCATCCATGTGGTGGCCTGATACGCTGGTTCCTGAAGCTGCCCTTGTACCTACCCCCTCTTATGTGATTGCTCCTCTTTTGGCAGATTTCAGCTGTAGTCTGCTTGCCACTATAGTTTTAATCTCTCTCGTTTTAGGCTTTTGGGTCTATAATAGCTTTAGCATGCTTTCCTTTTGAACTTGGTTACCGTTCTATTGCTGTGGACTGGTTGTTTCTTTTCTATGAAAGGGAAGGGGGGAGTGAAATCCCTTTTGATCTAAAAAAACGTGCAAACAAGGCGGGGCGGGAAAGCTGCGTCTCTCCGTGCAAAGCAACAAGGTTGATAAGGTTTTGGCAGCACGCAGGTGAGGCACCACAAAAGCCGCCAATGAGACACGACCTCGACATCACTCCCAACATCACACTTTACAGGCTCTCTCTTTACGTGCTCAAGTCCGAGTCAGAGCGAAAAGAGGCTGGCAAAATCTTGACCAATCCTCATCCACTCCTCAGATATCTGCGCAGTGTGTAAGACGGTAAAAAAATCTAAAAGCAACATAAGGCTCTTTTTGAGGCACCGGTTGATGCACATAGGCTTATAAATAGGATTTCTTATGTTCCAAGTTCACTCGGAGATT
Organism: Avena eriantha; assembly: GCA_910589775.1. Taxonomy (NCBI): domain Eukaryota; kingdom Viridiplantae; phylum Streptophyta; class Magnoliopsida; order Poales; family Poaceae; genus Avena; species Avena eriantha. The sequence goes on along the minus strand of OU342740.1, from coordinate 527,235,924 downwards.
GCTATTGTGCCACTACGAACCGGGCAATTGGAGATACCAGCCGATGTGGTTTCCTTACGTCCGTGCTCCTGGTTCCATTTGAACCACCATCTCGTACATGAAAGTTGTCTGGAGAGTAGACAATTTACATCTCTTGCATCATGTGATATTCTACCTAGTCCTATATATATATATATATATATATATATATATATATATATATATATTCCTTCTAACATTTTGCCTAGCATGTTCAGATCTCATATTCAAATATAGGAAGCCGTCCTGATCTATGCATGCAACCTGCAAAATGAATTTTCTGTTTTCAGTATAAGAGTGGCAAAAGGTAGTGTGAAGGATATAGTGAAATTTACTATATAGTTGCTTAATAATATGTAACTTTGGGTATACTCACCGTGGTGGCATGCGAAAGGTAAGTGAGGACTTGTTATCTTGCACATCTGAAATAGATCATCAGACCTAGAACTGATTGTGGTTATCATACAGATTGATACGCAAACGGAAATCTGGATAAATAAATAGCCACAACAAGATCTGAACGGATCCATCAACCAAAAAATTAAACTCCTTTAATTAACTAGATTGTCAACAGATCAAAATTCTAAATAAGTAATGGATAGAATTTTCAACCAGAGTATCACAAAAGCTAAATATTTAATGTAAAAGACACAAGTAGAATTTGTTTAGTGGTCGCCTGAAGTACTTATATAGTTGGGAGTAAAACCAGACGAATCCAACATGCTTTCTAAAGCAACTTGATAAGCACAACTAACAAAAATTTCTAGTATACTTATTAAGAGATCGACAAACGTACCAAATCTCACTTTTTATTAACTTCTTTTCTCTAATCAAATAACAAGATTTCTAACGCAACATAACAATAGCCTAGTGTACCATGTACTCATGTCCCAGTAGAACCTGGTTAGTACTGTACCTGCTGATAATTCATGTCCGTTCTCTCGTCAATTGGCCGCCTCATCATCCCCATGTGCTTTGTCTCTCTCGGCTGACGAGGTATCCCCACCTCTTATAGCTAGCAAATTGTGCCATTGAATCTTCATTTGATGTATTCCTGCGTTTGAAATGCTGCTACAGAATAAAATCCCATATGATTAAGAATCCTGCATTTTTCTGTAAAATATTATGGATGAAAGGAGGCCTGACAGCAGTGGCGGAGCTACACACAGTTCAGCAGGGGCCACCTCCCCCAAGCCTTGAAAGATTAGTGAAGGATTCTTTTTGTACAAGCTTAAGAACAGAAAAAGTAGAGCATAATTCTTGGCAAGCTCCGCCACTACCTGAACAGGGGGGAAGATAAATTGCATAATTCGAACCTCTGCCATGCCCTTGCGCGCCAAACCCCTGTCTGTCCAACTCGTCCCCATATTATTCAAGAAATCTAGGTTGTTTTAACTGGAATTGAACACATAATCAGTCCTCACAAATTTGAGAGAAAATGAATGAACGCCCAATAAGAATATAGTTACATACTCACAAAATTAGTAAGACAAAGCAATTAGGGCAGGATAATTGGGTCTAATCATCAAATACTAGGAAAGATGCACAAGAACAAAATGATTCATCCATAGGAGAGTAGGCGGAGGCTCATAGGTGGGTGGTGGCATTGATGTCTGCACGGCGCCTCACCCAAGTTGTGGCATGCAGACACCACCGTGCTCTGCCTATGTCGGACAATGTAAAACATGGGTTATGAGGATGGAGCTGAGGACCGTATAAAGGGAGTTTCGGATCGGAGATGTTCCAATCTATCTTGGCTGCACGCTGGGATCTAGTGGTACATGAACGCAAAGCCATGATCTACTCGGCGCCATCAAAACGTCCTCGCTCCTCTTCCTAGCAATAGGAGGTATCAGCCTGAGGTGCTTCACCGGCGAGGGAGGTCAGGCTCGCCCATGGCCGAGCGGCACCCTGGTGGAGAGGAGGAAGGCGGCTAGGTTTGGCGAGGCGAGGTGTGCGCGTTCGTGCACGTGTGGGATCGTGGGGTTAAAAGAATATACGGAGTAGTGAATAATTAGTGGGCTGGGCTTGTAATGTTTTATCAATAATGCTGGACTTATGGAGAGATTGCTACGGACTGAATCTACAGGCTGACATATGTAGATCAGTGGTTGGTGCGGATTTTTTTCTTTGCTGAAATTTCGGAGCAGGTACCGATCGTGATGCTCTTCCCTTCTGCCATGTAGGATGCCCGTAAGAAATTTTTGTAGTTTTTGTCCGTAGATGTAGCATTACTAATGTTTTATCCGGTTGATCTCTGTATATTGGACAACAAATGCAGCTCACTACACATGCATGTGTATCTAAGATAAAATTTTGCAACGCGTATTTAATTCGTTGCTAAGTATGTATTGATGTATGGGGGTTCTTCTTGTAGTGTGGGAAAGATGATGTCCTTATGCATCTTCATTGTTGTAGCATGATCTGCACTTTTTGTTTGAATTACTTCCACCCACTTTGTAACATAGCCCACTACAACCACAACGTGAGTGTGTTTTGTTTTTGATGGCGGGAACGGTTCCATAAAGTCAAATCTCCATACATCAAATGGCTCAAGAGGTAGTGAATAATTCATAGGCATTTTATTTCTCTTATCAATGTTTCCAACGTGTTGGCATTTGTCACAAGCTTTAACATAGTTAGCAAAATCTTTAAATAAAGTAGGCCAATAAAAACAGACGGTAATACATTGCGCGATGTCCTCCATAAGGACTGTCATTACAATCTCTTATGATATCCTGCTGCTCAAATTCAGGCACACAACGTCTAATAATACCATCTACACTTTTATTATAAAGGAATGGATCATCCCAAAAGTAATGTCTAAGATCATAAAATAATTTTTTCTTTGTTGGGAAGTGAAGTGTGGTGGCATAACTTTCCCAGCAATGAAGTTAGCATAATCAGCAAACCATGGGGAGGCAACTCTAGCACTAGATAAATTAATGTTTGCTAGTTATTCATTAGCAAAGCTATCATTAATAGGAATAGGATCTGTTGAAATATCTTCCATTCTAGATAAGTGATCAGCTACCGGATTGTTCTCACCTTTCCTATCAACAATGTGTAAGTCGAATTATTGTAGCAAGAGAACCCATCTAATAAGTTTAGGCTTAACAACTTTCTTGTTCATAAGATATTTAATAGCAGAGTGATCAGAGTGTACTATGACTTTAGAGTCTACAATATAGGGTCTAACTTGTCACATGTAAAGATCATAGCTAGGAATTCTTTTTCAGTGGTAGCATAGTTTCTTCGGGCTCCATCAAGAGTTTTGCTAGCATAGTATATGATATTGAATTTCTTATCAACTCTTTGGTCTAAAACAACACCTACAGCATAGTCACTAGCATCACACATGATTTCAAATGAAAAATTCCAATTAGGAGGTTGAATTAGAGGAGCACTTATCAAAGCATTCTTTAAGACATTAAAAGACTCTACAGAATCATTATTAAAAGAGAATGGATTTTTTGCAAAAGGTTAGTTAGAGGCTTTAATATTTTGGAAAAGTCTTTGATAAATCTTCTAAAAACTTGCATGTCCAAGAAAACTTCTTATACCTTTGATATCCTTCGGATATGGTAGCTTCTCTATGGCTTCTATCTTGGCATGGTCCACTTCAATGCCTCTTCCTGAAACTTGGTGTCCAAGAACTACACCTTCTATCACCATGAAATAGCACTTTTCCCAGTTTAGGACTAAGTGTTGGTCCTCACAATGCGACAAAACTTTGTTAAGATTGAGAAAGAAATTATTGAAAGAGGTACCATACACAAAAAAATCATCCATGAATACTTCCATAATTTTCTCAATATAATCAGCAAATATAGCATTCATGCATTTTTCAGAAAGTAGCAGCAGCATTGCACAAACCAAATGGCATTCTCCTATAGGAAAAGGTACCAATGGGACATGTGAAGGTCGTCTTTTCATGATCATCTTTGTGCACCGGAATCTAGCAGAAACCTAAATAACCATCTAGATAACAAAAGTGTGAGTGTTTAGATAATCTTTCTAGTATTTGATCAATGAATGGCAAAGGATAATGATATTTACGTGTAGCTTTGTTTAGCTTCCTTAAATCAAAGCGTATTCTATAACCACTTACAGTACATTGGGCTACAAGTTCATTTTCATAATTTGGAACCACAGTGATTCCATCCTTTTTAGGAACACAATGAACATGACTTACCCATTTACTATCAGCTATGGGATAGATAATGCATGCCTCAATCAGCTTGATTACCTCTTTCCCTTACCACTTATTTCATTTTTGGATGAAGATGGCACTAATAGTCAAGAACAGGCTTTGCATATCCTTCCAAGTTAATTTTATGCATGCATACATCAGGGATTGTACCTTTCAAGTCATCAAGTGAATAGCCAATAGCTGGCCTATGATCTCACAGTACTTCAACCAACTTTGTTTATTCTTCACATAAAATGTTAGCACTAATAATAACATGATATTTTATTATCATCAAGAAATGCATATTTTATATCTTCGGGCAAAGGTTTTAGTTCAAATCTAGGATCCACTTTTGGTAGGGGTAGTTCTCCTAGATCATCGGGTGGAATATTTAACTGTAGTTGTGGTGGTTCGTTGAGATAGTCTTTGTTCTAGTGCTTCTTTCTATTCATCACTAAATGGCTCCTCTTGATTAAGCACATATCGTTCCATTGCGTCTGATGAAGCGACTGCCATGGAAGCGAGAGTTTCCACTACATCTTTTGAATTTTTTATTTTTCTAAATGATTATCAGTAAATTTTGAAAAGTCAAATTCTAGTCTTTCACCAGCACATTTAATGAATAGCTTCTCTTTTGGTAAACTAATTTTAGCACCCATAGTATGTAAGAATGATCTACCAAATATGACAGGATAAAATGAGTCTTGGGAGGCAACCAACCATAATAAAATATGCGGGGTATTTGATCTTTCCTACTAATACTTCAACATCTCTAACATACCTAGAGGACAAATATACTCTTTATTAGCAAGTTGGATAGTTATACCCATCTCTTCCATGTGTATGGGATCAATGTCAAGCTTGCTTTCAAGATATAGAGAATATGGTATCAGACTTATACTTGCTCCAATATCACATAGACCATGATAACATGAAGTTCCAATAGCACATGATATAATAGGTTTACCAACTTTGGTGGTGTTACCTTGAATTACCTTGGTGGAATCTTCACATAAATAGACATCACACAGAATTTCTTCATTCAGTTCTTTGCTGACCAAAATTTGATGTTGAACTTCAACTTGTTCATATGGTTCACTACGTATTCTAGCACTCTTGTTTGCAACAGTAGTGAGTAAATTTTCCTTCACTCTACTTGGATATGGAGAAGTTTCAACATATTCTTAAATTTTGGCAGATGATACTTGATTAACCTATTTCTCAACTTTAGGAACAATTGTAGAGTATTTAAAGGTCTCAATATAAACATCAAATCTTTTTTAGGGACATTCAGGTGGTTAGCAAAAGATTTAGTAACTTATACTTAAACATGAGGATCAAGGCTAAACTTGTTACTTAGTTCTTTAAACATTATAGTAGTAGAGAAATTCTCTACACATGAATATTCTTATTCAAAACAGAGTTCATTACCTTTATCAAGATCCCAATCATCAATATATTTTAGAAATAGTATCCAATAAGTCCCATGCTTCTTTTTGAGTTCTATTAGTGAAACTTCCTTTAGAGGAATTATCCAAAAAGTTCCTAAGTTGCTGAGGTAATCTCACATAGAAGTTGATTAATATAATGCATTCAGGAATACCATGACAAGGATTCTTATGAATGAGTTCATTCAATCTCCCCCAAACTTGAGCAATACTTTCTCCAACATGAGGCCAAAAGTTATAAATATGATAATGAGCATCATAAGCTTCTGTAGGAGTGTAATACTTGAGACAGAAAGCCTTCCTCAGATACTCCCAATCAGTACGATATTTATCATCCAGAGATCTAAACCATATGCGAGTATTACCAGAAATAGATAAATAAAATAACTTCCTTTTCACTTCATCATGAGGAATACCAACAATTTTAAATAGAGAACATAGATCTTCAATGACGTGTAAATGCCCCATAGCAGTTTGGCTTCCATCCCCTGCAAAAGTTACTTTCATAGCCTTTTTGGCAATACCAATAGGGATTTGATATGCCACTTTTGGTTCAGAAGGTTTTTCAACCTTGTCCTTAACATCATGAACATATTCATATAGAGTTACTTACATATCTTCACGACCTAAGAAAGCCATAATAAAACAAATAGTAAATAGCAAAAACAGCTTTCAAGATTCCTTACCAAACAACTTACCAATAGTGCGACGCTCCCCGGCAACGGTGCCAGAAAAATGTCTTGATGGCTCCTAAATGCAGGAGATCAATTGTAGTACTTTTGAATAAGAAAGGTTGTCGAACCCACGAGGAGCTGAGGTATTGGTTAGTAAGTTTGGCAAGTAAAACAATAAAAGGGTGCAGTTGTTTTGGTTTTTGGGTTTGTAGTTTGCAGTAAAATAAAATACTAAAAGTAAATATCACCAACTAATGCTCTCAATGAGAGAAATCCCAATCCTCCATGCAGCAAGAGAACAATCTCAAGTGTGTGTAAAGTTATATGTGCCAAGCGTTCTCGAGGGCGACATGGATTTACTTAGTGTTTAGATTTCTACACAACATGGTGAATATCTTGTCAAGTTTCATTCCTTTAGGGTGGAGCCTAAATTAGGTGCAGCCACAGATATGAGCAAATACACCCCTTATGACGGGTCCTAGAGCCATTTTCATGAGAAAGAATAGGAATCATTAAGCCATAAATGTCCCACCATAGCATTTAGTTCACTGGTCCCTGATAGAAATCCCTCTAGTACAACTCAAACTATTGGAAAACGGTTTCTGTCATTCCGTCCCTTCCAACCCTCATCATCGCATTAAAGTGTAGTTCTATGAGACCATATAGGTGAAGTAATATGCAGTCGATGTTCGCATAAAACCATCATAGAACCACATAAAATGGAAATACTTGACCAAATACTCATTGCATATTATATGGAAATCATAGGCAATTCGTCACATACCCTTAGGAACATGGGGATCTACTCATAAGTGACAAACATGATATGGATCAATGTCATATGGATTACAACACAATCTAAAAATATAATATCTGCACCAAATAAAGACAAGTTGCCAATCACAACCATGCAAATAGCACTTAAACAATATTCAGGGTTCAATCAATCAGAAACTATGAGGGGAACGAGGTGATGGAGATGGTGATGATGATGATGATGGAGATGTTGATAGAGAGGCCTCCCCATATGCCAAGGATGAGTGGTGATGACGATGGTGTCGATTTCCCCCTCATCAGAGGCTCCGGTGCTGCAGGATCTGGCCTCTCCCGGAGTAGGAGAGGACTTTTGCCTCCACCGTCACCTCTATAAATCGTGGGAAAATATGACATAGGTTTTCTAGCGAGATAGAGGCATTTGTAAAAAGGAGGAGCCTAGGCGGCGCTCGTGGGCCAAACGGGCCCAGCAAGAGAGGGCACGCCACCTAGTCTCTTTTGAGCCCATTAGCTCCTCTCGCTTGATTCTTTCACTCACGGTCCTTCTCTAGTTAAGAAACTGATCAAATATTTTTCCTTTGATTTTTAGGCATATAGAAGGTTCCTGAAACAACAAAATACGAAAAAGGAGGCTTTCTGCCTCCCACAAATTAAATACCAATGAAAGGGACTTTGTAGGAAGTTGATACCTTCGATCCGGATTCACGAATGTAGTATAATAGTCTTTTTCCCTAGTAGACCTAGGTTTAATCGAACCTTGGAAACAATGCTAAAAGGAATTAAAAAGGACACGTCTACAAGACTTTGTTTTTCGTTTTACCTTCATTTACCAGACCAATCTAGTTTCCTTTTATCGAGGGTTGATTCAATGGATGGAGATAGGCTAGGGTTGAAGATCCACCTGCAACTGCACATCATATGGGATAAAAAGATAATAATAAGCATAGTCATGTGTAATGTTTTAATACAGATAATATCTTGTGGGCAACACATCCTAATATACTAGAGCCCCTGTGAGCAGCAGGCATATCAATAGTCATTTGATCCAACTGAGTGCACCACGAAGCACCGGGCTACAAACGATTATTAAGTGTAAAACATAGATCAAAGCCTTAAGTGGTGATATTGTTGTGATCCTGAATGGGTCACTAAGCAAAGACCGTACAACCCTTTCTATCACTGGGTTTCCTATGAGATCATCGCTAGCCAAGTATCTCACCTCAAGCATGTATCGATCTCTTGGATCTTGGGTACCTACAAGTCTAAATATCGAGGCAACAGATAAAACAAAAGATACAAATCCCTCTTTCAAACAATACACAATGCTCCCATGGATTAGATGCACATAATTACTGCGAGGTTTCTCCCCAACCCGCAGCCTGTGAGGACTACTCACTCATAACAATAATATCAAGGATAGAAAACGTTGTGCAAAATACATAGATTGAAATCAAATATTTTGACAATGTTCGCCGAATCACAAGAAGATCTCAAGTACAAAGTAATGGATATGGCTAATGGAGGGGATGGAAGATGGAAGGGATGAACTTTGGTGTGGATCTCCTTTGGTGGTGTTGTCATGCAATCTGAGAATGGCGGCCTTCTGTGCGGCGGCTAAGGCCATATAAATATATAGGCATCTTTATGAAAGTTGTAGGGTTTGACGAGACGAAGCCACCGCCACATGATATGGGCGGATGGTACGGGCGGGCCCTTCCCGTACCAATGGTCATTACGGCTGCAAACGCCTAGCATTTGCTCCAAAATTACTTGGTCGTGTGGACTTTCTCAAAGCTTTTATTATGACTCTTGATTTCGCATTAAAAAAGCGTGATTTCTTGCACAACACAAATCAAAGCAATGGTTGGCATATCTTTGCGATTATTAGTCATTTGTGGCAAGTCTAGGGAGTTTCTTGTCAATTGCTTGACTAAAAACAATGTTTAAATGCGGGAAAAATGGCTATTTTTGGAGCCATCAGAAGTCTCATAAATCAACTAAAAAGGCATAAATAATGATTGAACACGGAAAATATCTTTCAAAACAGATCATATAAGTCACTATATTGATGATGTAAAATGCACTTATCAACAAGTGACAGAATTTGATAGACATTATTGAGAGGCCCAATGTTGGGGGGATACCCCCGGGTAGGGTCACGCCGGGGTATAAAGGCCTAGTTAGCCGAGGTACGGCAAGGTCAAAGAAAGTGCTGGTCGAGTCACCTCAAGGCAGGCCGGATCACCGAGTAACCTGGACCAGGGGACGTCCACCTAACTTGATCTCAACCGACTTAAGCCATATGTCGGTAAGATGTATCTAACTAATATGCAGGAACAGGTGTGGCCGGATCAACTATGTGGGATCCGGGTTATATCAAGCTTGTAAGAGAAGGAAGGTATCTCGCTAGTCAAAAGTGACTACTGTACGCAGAGTGTGAGCGAAGCGGACAGAGGCAGGACCACCGAGGCATGGCCGACAAAGGTGACGAAGCCAATGTCGGGTGACGCAGGCGCCGCAGAGGCTCACGTAGCCTCTGCATGGATGACGCGGGGGAAAAGTGACCCGGTCGGCTTACTATTCTGGGAGGAGGCATATTCACTGGAATATGCCTCCACGTATGCCCTAAGTGGAGACCTAGCCACCCCTATATAAGGAGGGCTAGGGCTCCTATAGAGGGGTTGGATTCTGTTTTGGTCTGGACTAGATTGAGCTCTAGTGTGTGGCGATTTACTAGTGAGTTCCTGAGGGCTAGCTAGCGGCGAGAGTAAGAGAGTTCCTTCTTCCTCCTCTCTCCAATACAGCTCTAGGAGCACTTGTAATCTGTGAAGGTGAATCAAATACAAAGCTTCCGTGTGTGGAATCACCACACTATCCCTCCCTGGATTCCCCTAGTGCATTTAGTCCCCACCTTTAGCCTATCCATGGCATCTGCCGTGACTCCACCATGATAGTTGGCGCCCACCGTGGGGCTAGCGGCGCTAGTAGGGGTGAAGATCTGGACGGGAAACCTCATCGGCACCGGCGAACGCATCGTCTCTGGGCTCGTTCAGCGCTTTGGAGCGCTGGACTTTGTCAGCGACAACGCTGGCTGCTTCGGCACGTGCCCTCTTCCGCGCAACGGCCTCTTCGTCAAGCTCGGCACGCACAAGGTCTACGTCGATGTCGATGTGTCGTGCGTTCATCCGTGGCACGTCGTCGAAGGAGGCGAACCACCCCTCAGCGTGGTTCACGGGGCGCATATCACTCGCTCCCCGGACCGTGCAGAGGTGATGATGACTGCGCCAGTTGCGGGCGCGAGCAAGGATCCTGCACCAGATCCGGAGGTAACGCCCAAGGCACCGAGGAAAAGTAGAGGACCTCCACTAGAGAGGCCTGAGAATGTGCTACAGCAGGCAATGGATAGCTTGGCAAACCCAATAGGAGCAGCAGTAGATCCGGCTCAGGCACCGGCCGAGCTAGAGGAAACTAGGCAGAAAATACTAGAGGGTGCAAAAAAGATAGCGGCGGCTCAGCAGTCGTTGAACATGACACTGTGTGAGTACGCTAAGGCAAATAAGGTAGATGTTGTAAAAGTGAAAGGGTGAAATCTCATGAGTGAGATGAACAGAGGGGGTGATACTAGGATTGAGGAATCAGAGAACTGTTTGTCCGTGGGGTTGCCGAGGTATAGTACCCCGACAAAGAACCTCAGAGCAGCGGATGCAGCTGCGTCCGAATTAGAGGGTTTGACGGGTGAAGCCCGTCAAAGACAGCAGGAAAGAGTCAATGAGTTGGTTCGGATCGCGAACAGGCAGAACGAGGAGTTGCTCAAGGCTAACCCGAAGAGAGCTGGGGCCTCCAAGATCGTTCATTCGGCGGTGGGTAACCTGGAAAAATCCGCTGGAGCCACATCGTCTCCTCATGGTGGTCCTAGGAGAGAAGAGGTAGTAACTTCGGCCAGGAGGAATAAACAGATAGTCCCATATGACCCGGCAAGGGCAGGGAAAGGAAAAGTAGTGCAAAGAAATGAAGATCGAAGGAGTGTGAGACGAGGTGAAGCTGGCCGAGGTAACCGCAACCAAGGTAATACCGGTCAAGAGAATGTTGTAAACGGCAATGCCGTACAGCGTAATTTGGTAGTTGCAGGTCAACCGCAACAATGGAATATACCACGGCAAGAGCGCAGCGCCGGCCAAGGTATGCAACAGAGAGCAGCTCAATAGGAGCAAGATAGATACAATGATGGAGATTCGGAGATGGTGAACGCTGGCTATCCTAGACCGGACTATCACGTGATAGGGTCAAGATTGGGAGGCAGAAACTTGATGCCTGATGACGCCAGGTTAAAACTGGATCGGCTGTATAGGTCGGAGCAAATTGAGTGTCAAGGCCCTCCGGGCCCAGCTTGTTTTGGGCCCCGGATCATGAAGGAACCTCCGGTACCTAACTTCCAGTTACCTAGAGGCACAAAGACGTATGACGACAGCACTAAGCCGGAGGATTGGTTGATTAACTATGCAACTGCTGTCAAGATTGCCACAGGCAACTTGAGGTGGGCTGTGAGATATGTACCCCAGATGTTGGAGGGGCCAGCAAGGGTATGGCTAAACAATTTGCCACCCGGAAGTATTAACTGTTGGATCGATTTTCAGGAGATGTTTGTTAGCAATTTCTCAAGTACGTATCAGAGGCCCAACAGGCTACAAACCCTAGCGATGTGCAGGCAGAGACCAAATGAGACAGACCGGGAGTTCTTAACTCGTTGGTGCACTGTGCGAAACTCGTGTGAGGGTGTGATTGAGTCACAGGCCATAGCTTGGTTTGCGCAAGGATACAGATATGCAAGCATGCTATGGCAAAGGTTGCAAAGGGATATGCCAACCACCTTGGCAGAAACGATCCGGATTGCTGATTCATATGCTTTGGGTGATCCGACGCAACCTAGGCTCACCTCAAACGAGTCAAGCGAGGAGTATTGTCAGCGAGATGGGGTCGGGTCATCCCGAAGAAATGATTACCGAGGTAAAAGAAGGGATGACAGACCGGATTATCGCTACAGTTCGCAACAAGTTGCAGCTGTGAATCAGGACCAACCCGGAGCAGGAAGCAGTCAACGTCAGAAAACTGGAGGACAGCAATGGATGCCAAGGAATGATGGGAAGAAAACTTGGACGCCAGAGCAGAAAAAACAGTGCCAAGAGAAGAAGGACCGTCCGAGGTATAACTATGAAGCAATGTTGGATCAGCCATATAAATTTCACACGCCTAATCCGAGTAACCCGGCGGGTCACACAACTAGGCAGTGTGAGTGGATGCGAAAGATAGAACAAAGTGGTTCGGGAAATGCTCAGACACCTCGGAATGATCAACCTTGGCAGGAGTTACCCCGGCAGCAATTGCTCTCCAGAGCGAACACGCAACAGTTAATGTTGCCTCCCCCTCCACCGAGGTATGGCAACCATGAGAGAAGGGATGCAGTGCATCAGGTGGAGAACCAAGACCAACAGGATCAGAGGTACCCCGGAAACGAGGGGAGAAATGAGTTACTGTGTGTTCACTACGGAAGAGACAGACAGAAAGAGCTTGCAGCGCCGACATATGGAAGTGAATGCGGTAATGCCTGATGAGGTATATGCCTTGGTCAGACCAGGAAATTACCTGGAGCATCAAAGATCATCCCAAGCTTATGCCAAGTCCTGGTTCGTACGCACTAGTGCTGGATCCGACATTCATTGGGCCTAACATCAACGTGAGATTCTCCAAGGTGCTGATTGATAATGGTAGTAGCATCAACATCATGTATGTGGACACGATGCGAAAATTGGGCATCTCGGAAAACATGCTTCAAGCTACAAGGACAACGTTCCATGGCATTGTGCCAGGCATTTCTTGTGAGCCCATAGGCAAGGTCCGGGTTGACGTTTTGTTCGGCACAAGAGATAACTGCCGAACTGAGAATTTGGAGTTTGAAGTGGTGAACTTAGAAAGTGCGTATCACGCGTTACTCGGTAGACCAGCTTTGAACAAATTTATGGCAAGTTGTCACATCAGTTACTTGAAGATGAAGCTGCCCGGGCCAAATGGTGTAATTACCATAGCCGGAGATTTTCGACGTTCCATTGAGTGTGCCTCAGCCGGGTCAAACCTGGCCGAGTCACTCGTGATTGCGCAAGAAAAGAGAAAGATCCAAGAAGTGGCGGCATTGGCTCAGTCCGCGCAGCAGTATATGCCGGCGTTGAGTAAGCCGCATGGTAGTGTCTCATTCCAAGCGACAAAAGATATCAAGAAGGTGCCTATTGATGATATGTTCCCTGAGCGTACCGTAACGATTGGTGCCGGGTTAAATGACAAATAGGAAAGCGAGCTCGTCAACTTCCTCCATGAGAATCGGGATATTTTTGCTTGGTCCACGCAGGACTTGCAAGGTGTTCCGAGGGAGTTGGCTGAGCACTCTTTGAATGTCAGACCCGGAGCAAAGCCGGTGAAGCAACCCCTCCGCCGCTTCGGCGAAGATAGGAGAAAAGTCATAGGAGATGAGATAGCTCGGTTGTTGGCTGCAGGATTTATCATGGAAGTGCTTTACTCGGATTGGCTATCTAATCCGGTGCTGGTGGAGAAGAAGAAAGATGATCCGAACGTGGCAGTGGTTTGGCGTATGTGTATCGATTACACGAACCTGAATAAGGCGTGTCCAAAAGATCCATTCCCACTGCCAAGGATAGACCAAGTCATAGATTCCACTACTGGCTGTGAGTTGTTGTCGTTTATTGATGCATATTCTGGTTTCCACCAGATACCTTTGAACCCAAATGATCAAATAAAGACTGCGTTTATCACCCCGTATGGGGCTTATTGCTATCGCACCATGCCTTTTGGTTTACGTAATGGAGGGGCAACGTACCAGAGATGCATGCAAAAATGTTTGTATGACCAAATTGGTCAAAATGTGAAGGTGTATGTGGATGATGTTGTGATAAAGACCAAGGAAAGCAAAACGCTCCTTGACGATATCAGGCAGACGTTCGCGAACCTAAGGAGGTTCCGGATGCAGCTTAACCCGGAAAAATGTACCTTCGGTGTCCCGGCCGGAAAATTACTCGGATTCCTCGTCTCCAGCCGGGGTATTGAGGTCAATCCAACTAAGATCCGGGCCATAGAACGAATGGAGCTGTCGAAGTGTCTTAACGATGTCCAGAAGTTCACTGGTTGCTTGGCATCGTTAAGTCGGTTTGTATGTCGGTTGGGAGAAAAGGCACTGCCTCTCTATCAACTCATGAAAAAGTCAGATAAGTTCATTTGGACACCGCAGGCCAATGAAGCCTTTTCTCACTTAAAGAAAATGTTAGCCACTGTACCAGTGTTAGCCTCTCCACTATCAAAGGAGCCAATGTTGCTCTATATAGCTGCAACCAACCGAGTTGTAAGTGTAGTGATTGTGGTAGAGCGCGACGAAGAGGGTAAGTCGGTGTAAAGGCCAGTGTATTATCTGAGCGAGGTATTATCAGCCTCAATGCAGAACTATCCTCACTATCAAAAAGTGGCGTATGGCGTGTATATGGCAGCTAAGAAGCTGAAGCACTATTTCGAGGAGCACCCAATCAAGGTAATATGTGAGGCTCCCATATCCGAGATAATGAGTAAAAAGGATGCAAGTGGCAGGATTGCAAAATGGGCAATTGAGCTAGCACCTTATGCTCCACAATATGACAGAAGAGAAGCAATTAAATCTCAGGCTGTGGCGGACTTTTTTGTGGCTTGGGCTGAGGTGCAGTATGAGCCACCATTGCCAGATCCGAACTACTGGAGAATGCACTTTGACGGATCAAAAACAAAAACCGGGTTAGGTGCCAGAGTTGTGCTTACCTCGCCCAAGAAGGACCAGCTGAAATATGTGCTGCAGATCCACTTCACTGCATCAAACAATGTAGCAGAATACGAGGCACTTATACATGGGCTCAAAGTGGCAAAGGAGGTTGGAATACGTCGGGTCCAATGCTTCGGGGACTCGGATCTCGTAGTCCAGCATGTCTCCGGGCAATGGGACGCTTTGGACGCAAACATGGCACTATACAGATTTCATGTGCAGAAGATATCTGGTTACTTTGAGGGATGCGAATTTCACCATATACCTTGAGTGGAAAATGAGGCTACCGACGTATTGTCGAAGCTCGGTTCAACCCGACAAGCAATTCCACCAGGCGTAGCATTAGAGCACCTCAGAAAACCATCCATCAGGCCATCCCTAGAGTCCGACTCAATTTTTATCCCGGCAAATCCGGAATCAGAGGTTGTGCCCATGGACATTGATGTAGGGAGTGGTTCGCGAAACCCGGGGACTGCCTTGGCAAACCCGAGGACTGCCATGACAAACCCGGGGACTGCACAGCATGACCCGGTAGAAGTTATGTCGGTGGATCTAATGGAAATTGATGAGGATGTGTTCCCAGTAAGAACTGTGCCAGCTTGGGCATTGTCATTATTCCAATTCCTAAAGGATGGAGCCTTACCCACTGAGGAGGTACTTTCCAAGCAAACTCAGAGGAGGGCAAAAGCATATACGATCATCAATTCCGAACTATACAAAAGGAGTGTGACTAATGTCCTCCAGCGATGTGTTGACCCGGAGGAAGGACTTGACATCCTCCGAGATATACATCAAGGGGAATGTGGGCATCATGCCTCATCCAGAGCCTTGGTAGCAAAAGCTTTCCGCCATGGGTTTTACTGGCCAAGTGCCTTAGAACAAGCAAAAGATCTGGTGAGAAAATGCAATGGCTGTCAGAGATATGCGACAAAAACACATATGCCAATGTCGGAGCTCAACACCATACCAATTACATGGCCATTTGCCGTATGGTGCTTGGGTATGGTTGGCCCGTTTAAACCAACAAGAGGGAATATGACTCACATTTTGGTCATGGTGGACAAATTTACAAAGTGGATTGAAGTGAAGCCAATAAGAAAATGTGATGAAGCTACAGCTGTAACATTTCTCAAAGACATCATCTTGAGATACGGCTATCCTCACAGTATCATAACAGATAATGGCACAAACTTTGCTGAAGGAGCATTTGCGCGTTTTTGCCGGGATAAGAAGATCCGGCTAGACGTTGCCTCGGTAGCCCATCCCGCATCAAACGGACAAGTGGAAAGATCCAACGGATTAGTATTATCCGGGATAAAACCTCGGCTCATTGAGCCGCTGCAAAGATCAGTGGGGTGCTGGATAGAAGAACTACCAGCGGTACTATGGAGTTTAAGAACAACTCCGAATCGATCAACAGGCTATACGCCATTCTTTCTGGTATATGGGGCAGAAGCTGTATTACCAGCCGACATAGAGCATGACTCGCCTAGAGTCACCCAATACACAGAAGCCGAAGTGCAAGAGGCCCGGCAAAATGATGTTGATCTGCTAGAAGAAGCGAGAGAATTGGCATTGTCCATATCCGCCATATATCACCAAAATCTCCGATGCTATCATAGCCGGAAAGTAAGCCCCCGAGTTTTCCGGGAAGGTGACCTGGTACTCCGGTTGGTACAACGTACTGCTGGCATGCATAAATTACCCCCTCCCCATGGGAAGGGCCATTCATTGTGAGCAAAGCATTGCACAATGATTCTTATTATCTTATCGATGCAAAACCACAGGAGAAGAACAAGGCGGACAGGTCTGGCGAGGAATCCAAACGTCCATGGAATGTAGCTCTACTTTGTCCTTTCTACACTTAGCAGAGAAGTGTTTGTATCCGAGTCTCTCATATGTCGGTATGTATGCCGGCAATGAGCTTATCAATGAAATCTTGGCACCTCGAGCAGTAACTCGGGGACTGCCTTAGTAATTTTAGTTGTCTTCTGTATTTATTATTTATACGTCGGCTGGCGTAAGTTGCTTCTACTTAGGTCGGATTAGTAATGTGTGAGCACCAAGAGCCTAACTCTTTGACTTGCTGCTGTCCAACAAGATCTGGCTTCATGGCAAGCAAGAGAACAAGTTTGGAATTGCGTAGCACATGAAAAACGACCAAGGGAATAAACTTAATTGAGCCGATGTTTGTTTTTCGGACTAACATTGCGTGTACTTTAAATTTATCATGCTGAATTATTTTGAGCTAAACCTAAAGTTTCCAAGTACTGTTAAATAAATTTTTGAAGCTCGGACTCGTAAGTCATAAAACCGAACCAAGGTGGACATGAGCCGAGCCAAAAAATTGGAGGAACAAGAAAATGAAACTCGGGGACTACGCCCAAGTTAATCCGGCATAGAAACTTAGTAGCAAAATATCACTGAGGTGCTTAATACAATTGCACCCGGCATACCGGGGATCTGATGAAATTTCAAGTGTTTATAATCAAGGAGCAGTAGGAGGAGGAAGTTCGGCGTCATCTTCGCTGCCTTCGATGTCCGAGGCATCGTCCTCTTCGTCCTCATCCAAGCCATCTTCAACGTTTTCAATGTTTTCGACATCGGCGACATCTAGGAAGCTTGGTCCCTCTCCATTCATGAATGGGGGCATATTCAATGAGGCTATGGGCGCAAGCCTTGCGCCGAGCAATCCAGTCCGGGTCGCTGGACCATTGGATCCGGTGCGCATGCGCGCTAGGAGGTTGAGGTCGATCTTCTCGTACCATGTGAGCACATAGTGGAGAACGGTCTCAGCTCCGGCGCGTCCAGCAGATTCTCTCTCGAGATCGAGCTGAGTCTCGCATTCCATAAGCCGGGAAAAAAGAACAGCCAGATTCTCTGGAGTATCCTCCTCAGGCCAAAAGGCATTGAAGATCCAGACTACCGCATCCAAGATATCCTTGCCGTAGTTCCTCATGACTTCGACTCGGGCGGACAAACTAACTATCAAGTCCTCGAGATCGAGAGGAATGGAGCCAGGGCCCGATGGAGTACCCCTCTGCTGGCGAAACTTGGTGACGGCATTGGATCCAATGACATCGCTCTCTGGGAATTTGCCTGAGAAGATAAAACAAGTGGGGTAAGTAGAGGAAGCAGACCCGGAAAGATAAACGTCGGTTGAAGGAAAAGAACTTACTAGAGATATGGTTGTGAACCCGGGACAGCTCCTTGATGCAGTTGTCGCGCCTCTCCCGGAGTTGCACAAGTTCAGCATTCGCCGACTCAAGCTTGATGTCAGCCTCCTTGAGTAATTCCTGGTCCTTGGCAATCTGGATATTGAGGCACTCGCGCTCTTCAATATAGTCCTGGCCGGCTTTCTGGAGTTCGGTTTGGTGCTCTGCTTTCAATTTCTTCATATCTGCCTTAAGCTTGGAAATCTCATCATCTTTGGCTCGGAGAAGGGCAAGCTCATCATCTTTCTTTTTGAGCTCGGCCTGATGCTGTCCTGCTTGTTCGAGAAAATGTAGCATCATATCAGGCACGGGCACACTATCTTCAAGAGATGCTGAAATAGTTTGTTGACCCGGCAAAGCCGAGGTATGAATTTTTGCCGAGCCAAGGAGGAAAGGAGATGGAAAGCATAGCAAGGTTGAGAAAAAATAACTTACCCTTGATTTGATCCAAAATTTTCCTCATGATCGTGTTCTCAGCCTCCACCCCAGCTACGAAAACCGAATGATGGGTTAGTTCGGCAGACGAAGATGAAGGAAAATGGAAAAATGCCGAGGAAGAAACTTACCCCTTTTCTCGTGTTCAGTGAGAAGTGCATTATGTTTTGCCCACAGCATCTTGTGAGTATCAAGGAGACGCTGAAACTCAGCGCTCCGGCGGTTGGTGGTCACCTAAAAGAGCAAAGATGGACAGCTTAGTCTTGTGCATATTCGAAGTGTACAAAATCCGGGCCAAGTGGAACTTAACCCGGCTCTAGGTGTGTGCATATTCGAAGTGTACGAAATCCGGGCCAAGTGGAACTTAACCCGGCTCTAGGTGTGTGCATATTCGAAGTGTACGAAATCTGGGCCAAGTGGAACTTAACCCGGCTCTAGGTGTGTGCATATTCGAAGTATACAAAATCCGGGCCAAGTGGAACTTAACCCGGCTCTAGGTGTGTGCATATTCGAAGTGTACAAAATCCGGGCCAAGGAGAACTTAACCCGGCTTTAGGTGTGTGCATAATTGAAGTTATCAAGGAGCTACGTTAGTTCTCTAAGGAGCATCCGGCCGAGTAACAAGTTACTCCCCCGGAGGCTCGGGTACTAATGGCTATATCAATTATATCTACGACTTGTTAAAAGAAAAGTCGAAGTAACGTACCTCCATCATCCGACCCGCAAGGTTAATGGCCTTGGCAGCGGTATTCATCTGCGCAGAAAATTCGCCGGAACCGAACTTCTCCGAGAGATCGTCGTTGTAGACGAACTCCGCCTTATTCCAATTATTTACAAACTCGATCAAGGTCGGAGGGTATCGTTCGTCGCTTAGCATGTGTGGCGCCACTAAACCCTTGGCATGCGCCTCCCTCCTCTCAACTTGGGCAAGGGCCGGGCTGGTGTGCAAAACAAGTTGCGCATCAGCTGGCTCGGCAGGGGCGTCCTTCGGAGGTGGAGTTTTCTTCGGAAGCATGGACGCAAGTGTGCGCTGTCCAGCCTCGACAGACGCTGCCCTGGTAGCCTCAGGTGCCTTTCTTGCCCTTGGGCTGCTGCTGAGAGGTTGAGGTTGCTGCAGCGGATTTGCCCTTGGGAGCTGCCTTGGCGCCAGCCTTGGTGCTGCTGATGTCTTCTCGCCGAGCCTTGGAAGACTCGGACGAGGTAGAAGGGCTTGGTGCTGCCGCTGTTGCTTTTGCTGCTGCTGGTGCTGGAGTTGGTGCTAGTACTGGCGTTGGTTTCTGCTTCGACAGAGATGCTGAGGGAACCTCGGTGGTAGCTGGTTGCGGCAGAGCCGAAGTGGTGGTTGTTGCCGCTTCGGCAGAGCCAGTCTCCCCCGCTCCGAGGTTGCCCTCCAGAATGGGGCTCAACGGGCGTGAATCATCGCCACGAGGAGGAGAGGGGCTGTGTCGGAGCGGCGACGCAATGCCGGATCCACTCTGAGGGACCTCCACCGTGGCCCTACCGAATCAAATAATGTATGATGAGAAACTATAACACAAGAAGAACAAGTGAATGGCAAAGGGAGAAGAAGCTTACTCATCCGAGGTTAGGGGCTCCTTGGGCTTCCGAGCCCTCCGGGCCGTGGCCTTGGTCCGAGGCTTGGTGGCAGTTTTGTCCCCAGACTTCTTCTGCCTTTGTGCCGGCTGAGAAGGTCCGGAGGAGGATGCAGAGGCAGCTCCCCTTTTCTTCTTCGGCGCCACCGGGACAGGATCACCCACGGCAAGGGGAGGGTCTTCATGGATCTGCCCACCGGGGTAAGCTGATGCCAGAAAAGCATAACAAAGGGGGACAACGTCAAATGCTTCCATCACCTCAACATCCGAATCATCTTCATCGTCGGGCCAGTCTCTAATAGAAGGGAGTTTACCGGTGGGTCGTTTCGTTGCATCTGCCATCGGAAGGAACATCTCCTGATCCGGTTCTTCCTCATCTGAGGTATCCCGGTTAGACACCCATTTGAGGGAAGGCTCGGTGCCATCCTCGATGGTTTGCTGAAGAAACAACTAAGGAAAAGGAAAAGCAACAAGATTAAAACTTACAACAAAAGACCGACATATGAGTTAATTCGGAAGAAAGTTTGGAGCACGAGACTTACCAAAGGAGGAAACCTATCTCGGCAAAAGTGTTCAATTCCCCACGTCCACTCAGATGAGAAGTCTTTGTGGGTGGTGAATAGGGCCTTGACCCGGCGGTAGATTTCTATATTGCTCAACTCAAAAGACGAGGTCCGGTTGGGGTCGCGGCCCCAGCTCATGTGACACACTTTATGTGTGCGTTTCTGGAGGGGGGAGATCCGGTTGCGGACAAATGTGATCATGGCGTCCTCGTTGCGCAATCCGAGTTCCTTTAGCTCCTTGAATGTCTTGTTGACCTGGTTAGCCAAAACTGTGGGCTTCTTGGGGATAACATCCCACAGATCGGGGTTAGGAGGACCCGGAGTATAGGGGCGCAGCCGGATCAGGTCCTCAGTGGTGCTGTTCCGGACGTAGAAGAAAGTCTGGGCCCATCCCTTGCAAGAGTCAAGCCCTGTGACTCGGGGGAAGATGGACAACTTCCGAGGAGAGATTGACGCAGCCCCGAACTGTGTGAGTTGTTTATCCTCTGGCTCTAGATCTATATTCGAAATTACGTTCCGGCGAAGGCCAAAGAATCGGATCCATAGCTCCTTTGTGGGCCATAATCTGGCATAACCTTCAATCGTGGAGGCGAAGGCGGAGAGAGATGTGATGGCATTGGCAGGAAGGTGGTGCGGCCGGAGCTCGTATGTGTTTAACCAGTCATGGAAAAAATCGCTAACTGGCAGACCGAACCCCCGCTGGAAGTGTGATAGGAACACCACATACTCACCCGGATTGGGTGAGGGGCAAGTTTGGCGGAAGCGAGGCGTGCGGTGACGCCCTCCGGGATGCGCCTGGTGCGGTAGAGCCAATCCAGGTCTTCCTGGTAGACCCAGGATCCGGCCCACGCACCGCGGTCCGCGGTCGCTGCATCTTCTTCCATCTCCTGCTCGGCGATGATGAGCTCTTCTTCTGTCATCTCGAGGTCACTGCCCTCACTGGCGCTGGCGGCGATGGGTGGCAGCGGCCTGGACAGACGGGGACCCATGGCGGAGGAGATGCGTAGAGGCGGTGGCGACGCAGGTGCGCGTGGAAGCAGAGCGGCCGCGGCGCTGCTACTCAAATGCGGTGGCGGCGGCACTGTCGACGGAGAAGAAGAGGATAAAGCAGAGGCAGAGGGGCGCGGGAGCGGGGAAATGACCCAAGGGGCGCGCCCCTCCCCTATTTAACCACTCCCGGAAGGGGTAGTGGGATCGCGTTTTGCGGGCGAGCCACACGGTGTGGCCGTGTATGGTTCGGGTCAGCCAATCAGCGACGAGCCACACGAAGGGCCACAGGGCGCAACGGATCCCACGACGTGACGTTATGTTGCGGTTAACGAGGAGGCAGGCGCGACGTGACATGTGCAACAGTAACTCCTGACAATAACTGTGGCAGTTACTGTTGCTGGCCCTTAAAATGAGGCGATGTGATGATTAACCTCCACGTGGGGAAGTGTACGAGAGAAGGAAGAATGACCCGGATGGGTATGTGGTAACCCGGCCAGCAAGTAAAAACTTGGAATGTGCCAAGGGAAAGTAAACCCATAGAATTCGGAGTAGGAGGTAACTCGGAGAAGGAGCAA
Organism: Avena eriantha; assembly: GCA_910589775.1. Lineage (NCBI taxonomy): Eukaryota > Viridiplantae > Streptophyta > Magnoliopsida > Poales > Poaceae > Avena > Avena eriantha. The sequence continues at coordinate 527,213,602 of OU342740.1, read as the reverse complement.
GAAGCTCAGTGAAATTGAACCTGCTGTGGCCTTAGCGGCTAAGGCAGCTAAGACCGCACCAGCTTCGGGGACTAATGTTGGGGGGATACCCCCGGGTAGGGTCACGCCAGGGTATAAAGGCCTAGTTAGCCGAGGTACGGCAAGGTCAAAGCAAGTGCTGGTCGAGTCACCTCAAGGCAGGCCAGATCACCGAGTAACCCGGACCAGGGAACGTCCACCTAACTTGATCTCAACCGACTTAAGCCATATGTCGGTAAGATGTATCTAACTAATATGCAGGAACAGGTGTGGCCAGATCAACTATGTGGGATCCGGGTTATATCAAGCTTGTAAGAGAAGGAAGGTATCTCGCTGGTCAAAAGTAACTACTGTACGCAGAGTGTGAGCGCAGCGGACAGAGGCCGGACCACCGAGGCGTGGCCGATAAAGGTGACGAAGCCAATGTCGAGTGACGTAGGCGCCACAGAGGCTCACGTAGCCTCTGCATGGATGACGCGGAGGAAAAGTGACTCGGTCGGCTTACTATTCTGGGAGGAGGCATATTCCAGTGAATATGCCTCCACGTATGTCCTAAGTGGAGACCTAGCCACCCCTATATAAGGAGGGCTAGGGCTCCTATAGAGGGGTTGGATTCTGTTTTGGTCTAGACTAGATTGAACTCTAGTGTGTGACGATTTACTAGTGAGTTCCTGAGGGCTAGCTAGCGGCGAGAGTAAGAGAGTTCCTTCTTCCTCCTCTCTCCAATACAGCTCTAGGAGCACTTGTAATCTGCGAAGGTGAATCAAATACAAAGCTTTCGTGTGTGGAATCATCACACTATCCCTCCCTGGATTCCCCTAGTGCATTTAGTCCCCACCTTTAGCCTATCCATGGCATCTGCCGTGACACCACCACGACACCCAAGAACACTAATCCTGCTTAAACTTTGGATAATCTTTTAAAATTTAGCATAAATATTAGAGATCTCTTTAAAGTTTTTTCACGAGTTGGGGGCAATTGCCCCTTACCCCAGGAAGCCTAGCTACTTTAAACAAGGGTTCCTTCGTGTCTTGTTTCCCTAGGGACACTAAAATTGAGAGCTGGGGTGCCATGCCCGTGTTGTCGACTAGGTCGACTCCTTGCTACCACTGCCAAGGAATTCCCCTGATCACGTCGACATAGAGGTCGAGTATCGCAGTCGTGGAAGCATGCACGGAGCCTTCCCCCGAGGCAGAGAAGGAGTGCGCCTACATAGCTCAGCCGCCTTGCCCACCACGAGCTTGGCTAGGTGAGAGATGTGATCATGGCCCCGCCACCCAGGCCCCCACCATGTATTGGTCGCTGCGGCACCGCTGAGCCTGGACGGTAGTGAGGATGATTGCTTCACTGACCTCCTCTTCGATGGCGAGGGTCTGGGGCACTATAACCACACCCACGGTGCTGCCTTGCAGTACGAGGGAGATAGCTGCGGGGAGATCGTCGATGAGGTGGCCAGTGTGTGGTTTTGCACACCATAAACCCCTTGGACTAAAAACCCTATCTAATTGTGCTTGCGTGGCATATTGTTTCTTCTTCTAACTAACAACATATTTCCTCTCGTTAATTGCAGGCAACGTTTGACGCGGACACGTGGAGATGGAAAAGCAGCTGTCTGAGGGAGAAGGAGCGTTGGACTGCTACTAGGCTACTCTGCTCCATGCTAGTACCACACTGTTAATTGCGTGTTTCTTCTGTTATGATGATCTTGGGTTTTGAATTGAATTTTGTGTTACTGATAATCGGTCGGTGTTTAGTTTCAGCTAGGTCTAGTTTACTTTCAATTATCGGCATTATGTATTTCCTTCAAAGATGATGATGCACCCGCATCCTATATCAACACTTATGTTAGCTTTTTACCACCATCATGTATGTTGTTGTAAGACCATATAACACCGAATATGATAAGTGTGCTAGCATTACCAGTTTACAGTTTTCAGAATCTCGATCACCCTCGTGTTGTCTCCTCCAGGCGACCGAGGGGTGAACCCTAGCCTCCCTCCGCCACCTCCCTCACCATCGCGCCCCCTCCTCGTTGCCCCTGGAGAGCCGCCAACCAAAGGTGAGCGGCGCTGGTGAAGGGGTGGCAAGGATCTAACCTCCTGGATCTCGCACGGTGGAAGGGACGAGATTGTTGCGTGGGTTGGAGCCTTCTCGCTGTTGTCGATGTTGCTTATGTTCGCCTCCTCCTTTGCACCCCTCGTCGGATAGTTGAACCCAGCGGCCACTCTCCGCCAGTGGCAGGTATCGATCTGGACCTTGGGCCCTGGCTGGAGCGGCCTCTAATTGGGAGGTGATGTCAGCGGTGCCCTTGTTGGGGGGCTATGGAAGCCGGTAAGGCAGGCCCAACATAGTGGATGTCGTGACGCTAGGGCTGGGGCCATGGCTCAAGTGCTGTCCGGAGTTCATGGCCGTTCAGGCAACGTGTCGTCCGACGAGCAGCGTGTTGTGCATGTGTGCTGACAGCTATCTCGCTCGGCGGCTTACCGTCGATGTTGGAGGTGGAGTCCCTTGTGAGGGTGAAAACCCGCCATGCTTTGTCTTGGCCGATGGTGGCAATGCTCATGGGCATCGTTCCCTTCTTGAAGGCACCATCATGGATCTTGTCTAGTCCCTTCATGATGCTCCGGATGAAAACCCTTAATCTTTTGATCGGGTCGTGGCTGAACTCTAGTGTCGTTCCCTTCTTGAATGTGTCGCCTTGGAGTCCATGGATTGTCTCTCTTCCGATGGTAGTGTGGTGGCAGTTGCAGTGTCATTTTTTTTGTAGCGGAGTCATTTTTGTGTTGGCACATTTCGGCAAGGTGCATCATGAGCTCGTGCGCGTCTAGAGCTCTAGGTTGAGCCCTTGCCTGCAGGTACCTCCTTTCTTGTCGACTAGGGATAGGGATCCTTTCACCCATCCCATCGTCCGACCTGCGCAGGTAACAGGCTGTAGTACGTCTCGCTTCACTCAGATCTAGGCAGAGCAGCACAAATTCTCACACCCCATGAACGGCACGGACCGGAGTCGGAGCCGCAACCGGAACTCGATCAATCATCGGGGCCGTTGCCAACCACCCGATGCACTCCACTCCAGTGCCCCTGAAAGGCTGGGCCAGCTGCCGTTCAAAGATGCTGCTGCTCCGGCCAGCGGGCGGGAGTGGACCAGCTGCCGTTCAAAGATCCCACTTCCACTTATCGCGATCTACGTTTTTGTATGCCACGTTTTGATATTTTGTTGCTTATGCTATATACCTCACGATTTATGTCTCGCACAGACACGCGAGTGTGCGTGTACGGTGAGTATACGTCTAAGCGGACCATACGGGCCTCGGGTGGGTTGAAACGAATCAGTATCGAGTCTATGTTTGTAAAAGTTCGAATTGGAGGGGGAACACCGAAGCAGAAGTGCTATTTAGGCTAGCTGCAACACATTACACCAAAAGTTGGGTTCAGCCGCAAAAGTAGTTCTGGTTTCCTGTTCTGTGCAACTTTGTAACTAAACATTGGTGTTGTGTGCAGTTTTCTCGGGAGCTGAGAAGGGCTGCGGCCAAACGTAGCTGTTAGGCGCTGTGCAAAGCGAGTGAGCAACCGCCGAGAAAAGAAAGCGAGCCTACGTCTACAATGAGCAAATAAGAATCGTCCAACTCCCCCTGGGATCGGATCAGATCAGTTCAGCTCATCACTGGACTCTGGAGCATCACACCAGCAGCCTAGAGCCCTAGACTCACATCAGAGATAGTAAAAAGGATGGTGGAGCAGGCGGGCGGCAGGGAACCAGAAAGGTTTGTTGTGGGATTTGCTCCACTGGTGCTGGATCCTCCTGAAACTTATGCTCCAGATTGTTGTTTGGGGACAGTGTCCATCGCTGTTGATTCACTCCACTGGTGGTGGATCCTTTGATCTTGACCTTACTATCATCATCGTCAATCGTCATCCTGTGTATGCATGCTTGAGGTTGTTGTTTGGGGGCAGTGCTCATGCCAGGCACCTGATGCTCTGATTCCGGCTAAATCAATCGCTAGTGCTCATACCAAGAGACATTTGATGCACTTGACTGAGTACTGCTCATCCAGCCATTGGCATGTTAGAACAAGGAAAATGCCACACAAGAACCAATCAAGCCAGAGATAATAACGAAGCTGCCACATGCTAAAAACTAGCCTTTCAAGAAAGAAGGTTGCTAAGAACATGACGATTGTTCGGTTACGCAAGCCTACATGCATGTTGTCGCTTCACAGATTAATTAGTTCAGATGATCTCCTCAAGACAGTCTACTCTCTGACTTGGTACAGTAGGGAGCCAACAAACTCAACAACTTCCCAGATGTTAACAGGAGACTCGGTACCAGAATGAGCCACACAAAACGGCATTTCTCATTCACATCATGTCACCTAGACCTAGCTGGTACGTTTCTGGAAATAAAAAAAAGAACAGACAAGCTCAACAAAACCATACTCCCCGTCCTAAAAAAACATTTTTTTTCTTCTTCTACAGAATACTACACTTTCTCCACGTACAAAACAATTGAGATGTCACTGGTCGGAAAGAAACAATTAGATTTCCACAACACCAGATTTTTCAACAGACAAACAATTGAGGTGTCGTTGTCATACAGAGAGAAACAAGCGACAGGAAAGGGCTTCTCTCTCTCCCTCCCGTGCTCCCCACCTACCGCCCCCCTTGAGAGTCGACCCCCGTTCACCGGGCCAATCCGACGCCCTCCTCGGCGGCGACGCCCGCTGGAGATGGGTTAGGAAAGGTGCCGGATCCAGTAGTTTAGGTTTTAGGTCTTGGATTTGCAGTACAGTGTCCCCAGTGGCGTCTTGGAGTTGATCGCCGGATCTCATCGGCCAGATCTGGCGCGCCCAGGGTTTCATCCTCCTTGTTGTCCTGCTCCGGTGGCAAGAGCAGCGGCATGGGGTGTGGTCGAAGCTTGACATCTCCTTCAATAAGGCCGTCCTCCCCTGTCTCTGGAGGTTTCTCATTCTGGTGCGTCTCCGCAGTACCAGGCGTTCGCCAGAGAAATCCTTCGTCAAGCCTTCGAGGTGGTGGCTTGGCGTGAATGGTGGATCCGATGAGACCTTCTTCAATAAGCGGATGGCTTCTATCCCCTACTTCTGGAGATCGATGCGGCTCCTTCCCCTTCTGGCTGGCCATGGTGGCACGGCAGATGGAGGTAGGACGGTGACGAGCTGCAGCAGTGGAGGAGATTGGGGAGTTTGTGATACTGCTTCTGCCTGGAGTACCCCATCGGGAGCCCATGTTTGGCAACCGAATCTTGTTGCTGTCAGTCAGCACCTCCAGGGCCTGATGCCGGTGCTGCGTCAGGTGCTTATCAACCTCCAGTGGAGGCCCTCTCCTGGCTTTGCGGCGATGATCTCCTTCCCCGTTCCATGTGGCCTCGATGGAGCCGGCAGTGGAGCTCGTGACATGTAGCCAGTGCTCGTCGTCGGTGGTAGAGGACCCAATTGTAATCTCTATTCTCTAGTTAGGGTCCTTTTTGCAATGTGTAAGGACCTAGTTCATATTGCTGTATGCTTGGAGGTCCTTCTTGTACTCTGTAACCCACCGCTTGATTAATGGCAGTATCCAGGCCCTTCTGGGCCTATCCCTTGGTTCAAAAAAAAGCGACAGGAAAGAGCCTTGCATTATTTTTGCACTACTAGTCATTTAAAACGATACCCATCATATGGGGTGCATTATATATGACTCTCCAAAGAGCGGGAGCTTGTCTGCAAGGAAAAGTAAAGATACAAACTACATTTAAGAATAACCTTCCAGTATGCAAAATTATCAAAATCATGAAGATGCAAGATAGTGTATATGCAATAATTCAGCAATAGACGCACTGCACAAACATCATAAGTGCAAAAAAAGGAATTATTAGTTGGTTTTCCATGATGATCACCAGACAGGATATATTTTTTAGAGTGGTTACTGAAAAGACTAGTAGCAAGCATTCCCCACTCGAAGTAGCAGTTATCATAGAGGAGTATCTCATAGCAGAGTTAAGCACGTCCATCCAGCCTCATTTGGGAAACCAACAAGCTAGCTACATCATCAGGACCCAAGCCAGCCAGCTAATGAAATCTCCGGTCAAATCGTCTAGCACATGGTCGCCCCGATCATGGCTGCAGAATTATTAAAAGAAATCAAGCACGTATCGACAACGTGGAGATGCTTAGTTAGCCATGGCTATCACCGCATCGGTGGTCCCATACTCGATGTTTATATTCACGGATAAGTACTACTAGTCCGGATCGTAGTTGGCGAAAGCTACGCACAATTAATTAATTTGGACCGGAATATATAGATGGGCCTATTTAATTGACAGGGCGTTTGGAATGATTGAGGTTAAGCCTGCTAAAGTTATGACACAAGGGACAGGCACAACCGCGCAAGTGAATAGTATTCCGTACGATAGTATTCCATCTGTTTCAAAATAAAATGTTTTACTTATCTGGACTCTTTTAGTGTATAGCTAGGTTTATCTAGATTTTAAGTGAACCTAAACACTAAAAGAGAGTTTTTTTTAGAAAAAAGTATATACTAATATCACCGAGATACCACTTACACCTAGTTTCTACAACAACGTATGTCCTAACAGTCTTACGGATGCACACAGCCCAGAAATAAGAAAGAATAATTACAAAAAAAAGAAACACTCCTGCTACAGAAAACTATTTCTCAAACCAATGATACTGACACCACCAGAACAACACCAGTAGTCCTCCACCCCAATAACAACGTTTTCAACAAGAAAACAGGGCACAAGCACCATCGTTGCCCGATCAAAGATCATAGGTTATCACCCTGGAGAAAGTCCTCGTTCGCAAAACAATGCCTTCAACAAGACCATTGCCAAGCACAACCAGTTAAGGCCTGACCTTAATTTTCACCCTGCAAGGTAAGACAGAGAACTCCTGTTGTGTTGTCTCCCCCCACAAACAGTCGCTGCTGCAAGTCACAGATCATGCAGCCAGTTCGTCGTCGCCACAAAAACTTAAATCACCATTGTTGACGTCATATTTCCGCTTTCCTGACATTCTCCGCATATATGACTTCACCATGGCTCATTGAATGGCACTTGGTGGAAACTAACAGCAGAGCTTCGCAACGCTCCCGCTAAAATCAAACGGCCAGGAAAATAATGTGTGCACAATCAAATACCTTCCGATCCAGCAACCTCCAGGCATAATGCACGCATGGGAATTCGCTGGCGGAGCCTTCCAGAACCCGCCTCTCCAGGCTAGATCCACGAGAGCAAGCAACAAGTAGATCTTTGTCTTCACACTGAAGGAACCCTAGGACCGCCCGCTATTATTGGACAGAACAATAGGCCCCCACGCCGCCGTCCGCCGCCCGTCCCCTCCGGCGGAAGAGAAGACAAACCTGCAATAACCACGTGCCTCCGCCGATCTGTCGGCCCGAGCATGAAGCAACATGCTGCCTCCCCACGCACCTTCAGGCAACCAAAAGGCCACGCCAATGACGGATCTAGGCGAAAGCCTAGACCACAACCGCCACACCTTATATTTTCACACTAAAAAAGATCTAGATACTTCACACTAAAAAAGATCTAAATACACTCTTTTTACAAAGATAAAACATCTTATATTTTAAACCGGAGGGAGTACTAATGACCAAAATGCTCAATGAAAAGATCCATCAAATCTCATCTCCGGTACGTACTACGTGGTCCAGACCAAACTAGCTACGCTCGCGACCCTAAATTGATCTATCGTGCCTCGCAGCTGCTCGTCCTCGAAAGTTTTAGTGGAGAACGCCCGTTATTTTGATGAATGGAGAAAACTTGGAAGCACGAGGCTGTTTTTTCTTTAAATACAGTACAATCGTAGACGCTCACAACACGTACATGCACCCACCCCTATGAACGGACACACGCACAACCTACTCCTATGAGCATCCCCGAGAGCCTGAGCCAGCGGATTGGGTCTTGAGATTGACGAAGTCGCCACGGGCGCCTCGTTGTCGACGGGAACGTCGCCTCCCACTGAAAGAATATTCCGCCTTTATGCAACACACAGTGTCAAACCTGGGGTTTAAACTCTGGTGGGCTGGGGGTACAACCACCCTCCTAGCCACCCAACCACAGGTTGGTTTGCAGCACGAGGCTGTTTGGGAAACCCAATTTGGCTCGTAGGTGTAGATACATCTATTGTATAATAGTCCTTCTGTTTTAAAATATAAGATGTTTTAGCTCTATGAAAGTAGTGTATCTGACCCTTTTTGGCTTTGTTTACTTGTCTCGTATTTTTATCCATAGTTTTGGGGATATAAGGGGATTTGGTGTTACCCAATTATCTTCAATCCCCGCAAATACTCTTCCCTAAAAATACTCTACCATGTAGGAGAGTTTTCAATCTAGACAAAAATAAGAAGGATTTGCGGGAATATCCCGGGATTATCCCAGCTAAACCCGGAGTAGTAAACAGACTACGGGATTTTGCGGGAATTGGAATAATCATCTCTATTCTCCGCAAATACACTAGCGAATACGAGAGAAGTAAACAAGGCCTTAGTGTGTAGGTTCACTCCAAACCTAAATTGACCTAAACACTAAAATAGACTAGATACGCTTGTTTCACAAAACTAAAATATTTTATATTTTAAAACGAAGGGAGTACTATTCTCTACAAAAAAATTAAAAAAAATATTCAGTGTACATTCAGATGTTCGATGCTCACAGAGGGCAAAAAAGAACATTATGATTTGTGTAAAAAGATAATTTTCTATGCTCTAATATGACTATTTACGAGATATTTTTTGTATGCTTCACCCAGGTCACAAAATTTTTCTTCCCGGCCCAAACTTCGAGTGAGTGTGAACATGTAGAAGCAAAATTTTCTTTCATATTTTAAAATGCGTATACCATGCATTAATCCTCGTAATAGGTCTATCTATGAAAGATTGTGTAAGTAAAGATTATATTGATATTGCAAGAGGTATTACATCTTGAGCCTTTAGGCTGTTTATATAGTACTAGAACACTTGAGGACAAAAAGACTACTAGAGATAGAATTGAATTACAAACTGAAGCTACCAAATATATCTAGCAATAACATACTCTCTTCCGTTTGGAAATATAAAATGTTTTAGTTTTATGAAAGGAGTGTATGTAGACTCCTTTCAGTGTGTAGGTTCACCTCAAACCTTGAGAAACCTACATTCTAAAACATGTTTAGATACAATCCTTTAACAAAGCTAAAACAAACGGAGGGAGTACTAACAATCTACACTTCTAACATCCGCTCTGCTTCGACAAGTTATTTCTTCCTTTTTTGCTGAATTGACGCCGTCGTGTCCCCCAAGCATATCCTCTGGTTCAGATCAAACAAACCCCACCTTGGCAGAAGCTTTGTTTGCTTTGCGCCTACCTAGCTAGCTAGGTATCACAACGTGCAAGCGAGGCGTGAAAGCTGCGTCGCACCGTGCAAAGCAACAGTAACGTTGTTAAGGTGTTGGCGCCACGAGCGCGCACGCACGCACGCGAGAGACGCGACAAAAAGCCGCCACCGACAGACGTCGCAACGTCACTCACTCACTCTTTATGCGGTCAAGTCCAAGTCCGACCGGAAAGAGCCTGGCAAAATCTTGACCAACCCCCGTCGTTCCCTCATCCCACCTGCGCTTCAATTCGCTCAGATCGGCAGCACACATATTCAAAGGAAACAAAATAAAAAGAGCACAAACAATCATGCAGGAGGCAGCGGCGTGCCACGTGGACGTGGTCCGGCACCGGCACGGAACCCAACGCCGCCCACAAACGGACGCCGCGGTCCAATCTCGTCCTCCTGGACAGAGGCCACTGTCAACGACGGAGAGGACAGAACTGTTGGAGATATGCCCAAGAGGCAATAATAAAAGTGATTATTATTATATCTTTGTGTTTATGATGAATGTTTACATCCCATGCTATAATTGTATTATTAGGAAACACTAATACATGTGTGTTTTGTAAACATATAAGAGTCCCTAGTAAGCCTCTTGTTGAACTAGCTTGTTGATTAATTGATGATCATGGTTTCCTGATCATGGACATTAGATGTGATTAATAACAAGGTTATATCATTAGGAGAATGATGTGATGGACACACACCCATAGTAAGCGTAGCATAAGATCAAGTCATTAAGTTCATATTGCTGTAAGCTTTCAAAATACATAGTAACCTATTCCTTCGACCATGAGGTTATGTTAATCACCATCACCGGATGGATACTTTGATGACATCAAACGCCGCTTCGTAACTGAGTGGTTATAAAAGTGTCATTGGGTATTCTGAAAGTATGTGTTGAAGCTCATGAACCAAGATTGGGATTTGTCCATCCATATGACGGATAGATATGCTCTGGGCCCTCTCGGTGGAATGTCATCTAGTTAGCTTGCAAGCATGTGACTAGGTCACAAGGGATGACATATCACGGAACGAGTAAAGAGTACTTATCAGTAACGAGGAAGAACTAGGTATGGAGATACCGACGATCAATGGAGAGCTATGAGGCCTCCGAGAAATTCTTTAACTGTAAGATGGAAGAAGGAAGCTCCGTTAGCGAGCACGTGCTCACCATGTCTGGGTACGCTAAGAAGCTCCAAGAGTTGGGAATATCGATTCCTAATGAATTGGGGATTCACCGTCTCCTTCAATCACTGCCACCAAGTTACAAGAACTTTGTGATGAACTACAACATGCACTGCATGAACAAGACGTTGCCTGAACTGTCGTCCATGCTAAAAACTGCTGAAGTGGAGATCAAGAAGGAGCACCAAGTGTTGATGGTCAATAAGACCACCAATTTCAAGAAACGGGGCAAGCCTAAGAACAAGGGCAACTTCAAGAAGGACAGCAAGAAAGCTGCCGCACCTGCTAAGAAGCCCAAGGCTGGTCCTAATCCTGAAACTGAGTGCTTCTACTGCAAGGGAGCTGGTCACTGGAAGCGTAACTGCCCCAAGTACCTGGCGGATCTGAAGAACGGCAACATCAAGAAGAAAGGTATATTTGATATATGTGTTATAGATGTGTATCTTACTAGTAATCGTAGTAGTGCCTGGGTATTTGATACTGGTTCGGTTGCTCATATATGTAACTCGAAACAGGAGCTGCGGAATAAACGAAGACTGGCAAGAGATGAGGTGACGATGCGCGTTGGAAATGGCTCCAAGGTTGATGTGATCGCCGTCGGCACGCTCCCTCTACATCTACCTTCGGGATTAGTTTTAAATTTAAATAATTGTTATTTGGTGCCTGCGTTAAGCATGAACATTATATCTGGATCCTGTTTATTGCGAGACGGTTACTCTTTTAAGTCTGAGAATAAAGGTTGTTCGATTTATATGAGTAATATCTTTTATGGTAATGCACCTGAGATGAATGGTTTATTCTTACTGAATCTCGATAGTAGTGATACACATGTTCACAACATAGATGCTAAACGAATTAAATTGAATGATAATTCTACATACATGTGGCACTGTCGTCTTGGTCACATTGGAGTGAAGCGTATGAAGAAACTCCATTCAGATGGACTTCTTGAATCACTTGATTTTGAATCACTTGAAAGATGCGAAGCATGTCTAATGGGAAAAATGACTAAGACTCCATTCTCTGGTACAATGGAGCGAGCTACAGACTTATTGGAAATAATACATACCGATGTATGCGGTCCAATGAGTGTAGCATCGCGTGGTGGATATCGTTATGTTCTCACTTTCACGGATGACTTGAGTAGATATGGGTATGTCTACTTCATGAAACATAAGTCCGAAACTTTCGAGAAGTTTAAGGAATTTCAAAGTGAAGTGGAGAATCATCGTAACAAGAAGATTAAGTTTCTGCGTTCTGATCGCGGGGGTGAATATCTAAGTTACGAGTTTGGCATGCATTTAAAGAAATGTGGAATACTTTCACAGTTGACACCGCCGGGAACACCACAGCGTAATGGTGTGTCCGAACGTCGTAATCGAACTCTCTTAGATATGGTTCGGTCTATGATGTCTCTTACAGATTTACCGTTATCATTTTGGGGCTATGCATTAGAGACAGCCGCATTCACTTTAAATAGGGCACCATCTAAATCCGTTGAAACGACACCGTACGAATTGTGGTTTGGTAAGAAACCTAAGTTGTCGTTCCTTAAATTTGGGGTTGCGAAGCATACGTAAAGAAGTTACAACCTGATAAGCTAGAACCCAAAGCGGAGAAATGCGTCTTCATAGGATACCCTAAAGAAACAATTGGGTATACCTTCTATCATAGATCCGAAGGCAAAGTTTTTGTTGCAAAGAATGGATCCTTTCTTGAAAAGGAGTTTCTCTCGAAAGAAGTGACTGAAAGGAAAGTAGAACTTGATGAGGTTATTGAACCTTCTCTCGGATTTGAGTGTAGCGCAGCACCGGAAGATGTTTTGGTGCCGCCTGCACCAATTGAAGAGGAAGCTAATGATAATGATCATGAAACTTCGAATGAAGTTACTACTGAACCTCGCAGGTCAACGAGGGTTCGTACCACTCCTGATTGGTATGACTCTACCTTGAACGTCATGTTGGTGGACAACGCTGATGACCCTGCGACGTATGAAGAAGCTATGATGAGCCCAAATTCCGACAAATGGCTAGAAGCCATGAAATCCGAAATGGGATCCATGTACGAAAACCAAGTGTGGACTTTGGTGGACTTACCGGATGGCCGTAAGGCTGTCGAGAACAAATGGATTTTCAAGAGAAAAACAGATGTTGATGGTAATGTTACCGTCTATAAAGCTCGACTTGTCGCGAAAGGGTTCCGACAAATTCAAGGAGTTGACTATGATGAGACATTCTCACCAGTAGCGAAGCTAAAATCTGTGAGGATTTTGTTAGCAATTGCTGCATATTTCGATTATGAGATTTGGCAGATGGATGTCAAAACGGCGTTCCTTAATGGTGACATTGAGGAAGAGTTGTATATGGTACAACCCAAGGGTTTTGTCGATCCTAAAGATGCTAACAAGGTATGCAAACTTCAGCGCTCCATTTATGGACTGAAGCAAGCATCCCGTAGTTGGAATCAACGTTTTGATAAGGTAATCAAAAACTTTGGATTTATACAAACTTATGGAGAAGCTTGTATTTACAAGAAAGTGAGTGGGAGCTCTGTAGCATTCCTAGTACTGTATGTAGATGACATATTGTTGATTGGGAATGATATAGAACTTCTTAATAGCGTCAAAACCTATTTGAATAATAGTTTTTCAATGAAGGATCTTGGCGAAGCGGCATACATTCTAGGCATCAAGATTTATAGAGATAGATCAAGACGCCTAATAGGGCTTTCACAAAGTACATACTTGGACAAAGTTCTAAAGAAGTTTAGAATGGAAGATAGCAAGAAAGGGTTCGTGCCCATGTTGTCAGGTAAGACCTTGAGTAAAACTCAAAGTCCAGCTACGGCAGAAGATAGAGAGAAAATGAATAAAATTCCCTATGCCTCAGCCATAGGTTCTATCATGTATGCCATGCTGTGTACAAGACCGGATATAGCACATGCTGTTAGTTTGACTAGTAGATATCAAAGTGATCCTGGAGAGGAACACTGGACAGCGGTCAAGAATATCCTAAAGTACCTAAATAGGACTAAGGATATGGTTCTTTCTTATGGAGGTGATGAACAGCTTGTTGTAAACGGTTACACCGATGCTAGTTGGAACACCGATCCGGATGACTCAAAGTCACAGTCGGGTTACGTATTTATTTTGAATGGTGCTGCAGTAAGCTGGAGGAGTGCGAAGCAAAGCGTTGTGGCGAAATCTTCAACTGAATCGGAATACATAGCTGCTTCGGAGGCTGCACAAGAAGCCGTTTGGATGAAGGAATTCATTACTGAACTCGGCGTGGTTCCCAGTGCGTTGGACCCGATGGCCATCTACTGTGACAACACAGGTGCCATAGCTAATGCACAGGAGCCAAGGTCACATAGCAAGCTGAAGCACATCAAGCTACGTTTCCACGCTATTCGCGAGTATGTCCGAGATGGTGACATAAAGATTTGCAAAGTACACACTGATCTGAATGTGGCAGATCCGTTGACTAAACCTCTCCCTAGGGCAAAGCATGACCAACACCAAAACGCCATGGGTGTTCGGTATGTTACCATGTAATCTAGATTATTGACTCTAGTGCAAGTGGGAGACTGTTGGAGATATGCCCAAGAGGCAATAATAAAAGTGATTATTATTATATCTTTGTGTTTATGATGAATGTTTACATCCCATGCTATAATTGTATTATTAGGAAACACTAATACATGTGTGTTTTGTAAACATATAAGAGTCCCTAGTAAGCCTCTTGTTGAACTAGCTTGTTGATTAATTGATGATCATGGTTTCCTGATCATGGACATTAGATGTGATTAATAACAAGGTTATATCATTAGGAGAATGATGTGATGGACACACACCCATAGTAAGCGTAGCATAAGATCAAGTCATTAAGTTCATATTGCTGTAAGCTTTCAAAATACATAGTAACCTATTCCTTCGACCATGAGGTTATGTTAATCACCATCACCGGATGGATACTTTGATGACATCAAACGCCGCTTCGTAACTGGGTGGTTATAAAAGTGTCATTGGGTATTCTGAAAGTATGTGTTGAAGCTCATGAACCAAGATTGGGATTTGTCCATCCATATGACGGATAGATATGCTCTGGGCCCTCTCGGTGGAATGTCATCTAGTTAGCTTGCAAGCATGTGACTAGGTCACAAGGGATGACATATCACGGAACGAGTAAAGAGTACTTATCAGTAACGAGGAAGAACTAGGTATGGAGATACCGACGATCAAACCTCGGATAAGTATAATATCGTGAGACAAAGGGAATTAGTTTCGTATGTAAGTGGTTCAATCGATCGCGAAGTCATCGTTGAGTATGTGGGAGCCATTATGGATCTCCAGGTCCCGCTGATGGTTATTGATATGAGATGTGTCTCTATCATGTCTACATATTCACGAACCGTAGGGTGACACACTTAAGGTTCGAAGTTGTTTTAAGTAGATATGGAATGTGCGTTGGAGACCGAATGTTGTTCGGAGTCTCGGAATGGATCCGGGACATCACGAGGAGATCTGGAATGGTCCGGAGAATAAGATTCATATATAGGAGATCATTTTATGAGATAGGAAATGTTCCGGAGTGTTTGCATGAGGATTCTAGAAGGTTTCAGAATGTTCCGGAAGGTTCTAGAAGATATCTTGGAGTTTGCTTGAAAATCAAGATAGGGATCAAGGAGTCCTGTTGGGTCAAGATAAGGAGTCGTGGGGGAGGAGGATTCATCCCCACCTCCCCAACCCGCCGGCCCCATAGGAGGGGAGTCCTACAAGGACTCCCCTTCCCTGGCGCGCCCTCCCTTCTTTAAATAGAGGGGCAGGGGCGCCCCCTCCTCTAGTGCTCCCATAACGTCCAATCTCTGCCGTCTCTCTCCTCCACCATATTCTGCACAGGCATAGGCGAAGCCCTGCAGAATTCTCTACTCCACCACCACCACCACGCCGTCGTGCTGCTGGGATTCCGTGGAGAAGATCTACTACCTCCGCTGCTCGCTAGAACGGGGAGAGGAAGGTCTACTTCGACTCCGCACGTGTGACCGACTGCGGAAGCGCTGCCGAATCGTGGCGCCGGAAGGATCGTCAACTTGACCAAGGGCGGAAGCGCTGCTGGAACGCGGCGCCGGAAGGATCGTCTACTTGACCGAAGGCGGAAGCGCTGCTGGAACGCGACGCCGGAAGGATCGTCCACACGATCTTGAGATCGGCAAGTGATCGACTACATCAACCACGAGATCTAATCTCGTTAACGCTTTCGGATCTACGAGGGTTAGTTCCTATCTATCTCGTTGCTCATGTCTCATAGATTAGATCTTGGCTTTTATCTAGATTAGATCTGGGTTTTGTTCGTTCTTGCGGTAGAAATTTTTTGTTTTCCATGCTACGAACCCATCAAGAACGACGCGGTCCGTTTCGGCGCAAACCGAGCCCAAAACTAGGGCTGGAATGCGGTGAGACGAACGCCGGCCTCGTCCGACCGTGTCCACCAGAGGCTTCGATGGCCACACCTGGAGGTGTCTCAGAGGCTTCGACCGCGTCCCTTTTTATGGGACCACGACGTCGTCCCCATCCACACCCCACTTCACTCCACGTCCACACTCCCGGTCAAACTTCAGAACCCTAGCTAGCGGCCGCACCCTCCCCACCGACAAGCCCTCGCCGGTCGCGATGACGAAGGGGCAGGGGAGCTGGAAGGGCTGGTTCTGGCCCAGACGGAACGACCATGCGGCCGGCTCCTCTGCCGGCGACGGCCGTGGTCGCCATTCTGTCTCAAGGTTGTCGCCCTGCCGCAGCTCTTCCTTCTTCCGCGGCCTACCGGCGCACCCGTGCTCCGAGCGACGCGTGTACGTGAGCCTCGAGGCCGCGTGCATGCTCTCCGAGGCAGGCATTCCCTGCCTGTGCGCTGACGTGCACCTGCCGGCGGGGTGGCACCTCAACGGTGCCCGTGTCGGCCATCCCAGCCTCAGGCCCTGTGCGCTGCCGCGAGATCTGCCGGTGTCGGGCCTTCCTGCCGCCAGATCTACGGCGGGATCCGGCCTACGCCATCGACTTTCCGGTCTGGGACCGGTGGTTCGAGACGTAGCACGAGGCGCGACGCGGGTCCATCGAGGCCCACCTCAAGAACCTCGACGACGAGGAGGAGTACTGGGAGGGGTCCACCGAGGACTCCGGCGTGGAAGACGACGACGACGGCATCCACTTCCCACCGATGTAGCCCAGCATCCCAGACTGGTCACGCTACCGGGATGCCGACACCGTCGCGTCCGAGGTGTGGCCTTGGCCGACGGAGTAGGACCTGCAGGAGGGGCTAGAACCGCAACCCGGGCTGGTGGTGGTCAAGCAGGAGGAGGGGCCAGAGCCGCAGCCCTGGCCGATGACAGAGGAGGAGGAGCTCCAGGCCGCCATCCTCACGTCCCAACTGGAGGAGGAGAAATAGTGGGACGGCACCACCCAAGCACTGCACGAGTTCTAGGTGGCCGCGCAGGCCCAGATGCCCCCCGCGCTCCGGCCCAGAGCGTCGCGTGGTCACCGCGTCAGGTCTTCATCGACCTCGCCGACGAGGACAACGATGACGAGTAGGTGGCGCACAACCGCAGGACCGGGGCGCCGGCCAGCCAGCAACTCCCGCCGGTTTCCCTTCCACGCCAAGTCACCCCATAATATTGGTTTTTTTTGGATATTTTGCGACCGCCGGGACAAGGACCTACTAATATGTTTAAGTATTTTCGGCATTTTTTTTTGAGAAGTGATTGTTGAGGGGCATAGGCCACCGCAACCGGGCTGAGTCCAAACTGCCCGTCCTCTACCCATAAACGGACCAAAACAGTCAAAAGGACATGTGCGCGAGCTGGGAACGGCAGCAGCAGCTGGGAATGGCGCGGTGCAAAGCGACGGCCGGAAAAGCTGGGATAGTATAACAAGCTCATCACTGGACTCTGGAGTGAGCACCATACCAATACACCAGTACTACTTTGCTAGGCAGAGATTAAAAAGGATGATTGAGCAGGCATCATGGGAGGGGAGCAGAAAGTTGTGAGATTTGGGGAGGGAGCAGGAAAGCTAGCGAGCAGTGGGTGCATTTAGGGCATAGGTGGGGATCTGTATATGCAGTGGTGGCGATCTAGACCCAGCCTAGTGGAGTAGCCTTTCCTCGTTTGATCCCCACCACCATCCAGTGCACCCGGCCGAAGCAACCAATGCTTCTCCCTCCCTCCCTCCCTGCCCTGGATCTTGCTCGTATTTATGCTTGAGGTTGCTGTTTGGGGACGACAGTGTTCACGCCAAGTACCTCTGCCCATAAATCAATCACTAGTGTTCATGCCAAGATAATAATCATTACAGTTCAGGAGAGGCTACTGTCCATACGCAGCACAAGCGGGCGCACTTCTCCTTGAGAATGGTCCGTAGTTGTTAGGATTGTGGAAAATAAAAAGAACAATTATTCCCAAGCATGTACAGTAAACAATACTCCCTACCATAAAGAAAATATTAGAACAAATAATTGAGATGTCAGTTTCATAAAGAAACCGTTGGATTTTCATACAAAACAAATTGAGATGTCACTGAGAGATAGAAAACATCCTTGCATGGTTTCTCTGCACTAGTCATTGAAAACCATAGCCTTACCGCATATGCATTACATATATGCTCCCACGGCCAGGAGCTTGTTTGCAAGGGAAAGAGAAGATACAGGATACAACATGTTGTCTTCAAGGAAAACCTCCTTATATGCAAAATTATCAAAAACATGATGATGCAAGGTATAGCGAAAAAACTTAGCAATAGCAGCACTGCACAAACATTATAGGTGGAAAAATGAATAATTAGCACACAGAACAAAGCAAACACAAGAGATTTACATGTACTCCTCCCTAATCTATCTAGTAACTTAATATTCCTTATCCTTGTCCATGTATCACATAACAGCACCAAGCATGAAGAAACAAAACTCGCTGCACTTACAAAACAAAGCTTCAATATGGTTACAACACACAGCTCGTACATAAACTTCGATTCGAGTCGCTAACTAGCAAAATCAAGCGTGCTAGAGGTTTTCTGTTCATCCGGGATCGGAAGCCAATTCCGATGGCGTTGAGGAAGCCAATTCCAATGAGTAGTATTTTGAAAGAAGTTTTTGGTTGAATTTCCATCAAGGTGCAAACTAGTGCTCCTAGTTAGTTTTCCATGATGACCACAGACATGATATACTGTTAGAGTGTTTACTGAAAAGACCGCTTACGAGAGTGAGTAGCTAGCGCTTTCCCTCGGAGTAGCAGTTATCATAGAGGAGTATCTGAGAACAGAGATAGATAAGCACGTCCATCCAACCTCATTTGGGAAACCAACAAACAAGCTAGCTACATCATCAGGACCGAGGCCAGCTCTCCCGTTCAGCAGCTAACTAATGCAATCTCCGGTCAAACGTCTAGCACATGGTCACACAAGTGGGGTCTCTCAAATAGAGTCGAACTGCTAGACTGGTTCTATTTCTCAACCTTTCTGGCTTGCTCCTACGGAACCAAGGTCGAAAGGATTGAAAAAGTGTTGGATATTCACCAGATAAAAGTCAGAATATGGTTCTTATGGGCGGTTTAAGAAAATATATTCCAATTACAGAGAAGATTAAAAGAAATCAAGCATGTATCGACGAGGTGGAGATGTTAAGTTAGTGATGGTGGTCCCATACTAGCTCTTTTGTCGTCGAATGTTTACATGCATGGAATCATAGTTGGTGAAAGCTACAGGAATATGTGGGCCTATTTAATTAAACACTGTGTCTGGAATGATTGAGGTTGAGTCTGATGAAGTTGTGGCAAGGGGACAAGCTCTCCTAAATACTCAAATTCCCTTTCCCCGCAATAGAAAATCGTTCAAATTCATTTTTTTTATATATTGATCCAAATTCTACAAAGTAAAGGCCAACTTCTGACGGAGCGGAACGAGATCCGTCGACGGCTGGGGAAAAGTTGCATCTGTGAAATCCCGGCGTTGTGTAAACACTCCCCTCCCTGTTATAGTGAAGATTTGCTGGCTGGCGCCAGTGGTTTTTCCCTTCTCTTTGTTGGAGAGGGTTTTCCACGTTAAATCTGTGTCCCATTGCTGTGATTTGTTTTCGTTCTTCGTTATTTACTTGTCACAAAGCTAACAATTTTCAACATTAATCTCGAAGATATATTTTCCATGGCGCAGTTACATCATTTCTTATGATATACTAAGTACTACTTATAAAACAAAATCTTTGAGAGTCCAACGTGTGAAGTACAAGCAGGGTGTAAGCCCTTGTGACGAAGAAAAATGAGAGAAGAATATAATTAAAACCAAAAACCCTAGCAATCAGATAGGCACTACCACGTCGGAGATTTGAAACCTGCATCATTAACCTAGCACACGCGGCAATCATGTATCACGATGTGCGTGCGTGCGCAAAGCTTAGTCCAGCCTTTGTGGCATGCATGCATAGCACAAGTGAAAGGAGTAGTGATCAAAAGCGTCGATGAAAAGATATCCATCAAAATCTCATCTCCAGTAGTAGTACGTACGTACGTGGGCCAGACCGAGCTACGTACTTAGGCACAGCAAGCTATATCTCGATCGGCACCCAAATAAATTAACCATCATCCTAGCGGGTAACTGCTGCCTCTTTTGCTCCCAAAATCCCAATGGAGAAAACAATATTTCCTAGGCTTTTGTGAACTCTAGGTCGATGGAGACTTCTTTTAAGTCTCAATCGATTTCGAAGAAGTGCAAGCTTGAGTTTGGTGAACTCCTAGCACTTTTCAGAAAAGTGCAACTGCTCTAAATAAACTTGTAATGTTGCATTTTTCGGTAGGCAGGCACCGAGGCGTAAGAAAAAATCTCAGACGATCGATGGATCAGACCCCTTTTTTTCTAAGTGGTCGCTAAGAACTATTTGATGTACCTACTGTGGTAGCGTAGACATAATATGTACAAAGTGGATGACAAGATCTTGATCGGACTGCTGTAATTTGCTGACCGAGAGGCTATGCCATAATCGCTTTGTAATCTTAGAACACTCGAAGATAAATCAATCTTTACCTTAGAATAGAATATGATGAAGGCTATCTGTATTTGACAATTCAACTTCTCAAGTACGAAACTTTTTTGCCCCCCAAAAAAAAAAGTACGGACCCTGGCAATCAGGTCAGCGTTACCACACTACCACACTGGACATTTTGTGTGGAGCACACTGGAGATTGGAGATGTGCGTGCATGAGTTATCTTTTTTTTAGGGTACGCCAAAGGCGTACCAAAAGTTTATAGAAGGTAGCAACAACAAATACAAGAAGCCGGGTAACACCTTGCAAACAAGGCTCCCAGCCGAACTCACACAAACTCTCCCGCTTACCCTCCCTCACCCCACGGAACTCGAGGGCCTACTCTCGCGACATGGCTATAACTCCTCTCCCAGACATAGCTAAATGCCAAAGCTTGAACTCCTCCCAAATGCGGATCACCAGCTGGTCAGTATCGCATTGGTCTCTCACATTGCCGAAAACCCTAGCGTTCCTATGCTTCCATAGCATCCAAACCGTGAGGATGACTAGGGTATCGAAGGTCTTTCTCTCCGCCTTTGGAACTCTCTCTCTCTCTCTCTCTCTCTCTCTCTCTCTCTCTCTCTCTCTCTCTCTCTGGCCATCAGCCACCAGTCCTCTAGGGTGTCGTCCCATTGCGGTTGGGGACAATCAAATCCGGTACTCCTCAAGCACTCCCACCAAACTGTCCTGGCGTAAACACATTGGACCAGAATGTGATCCACAGTGTCTTCCTCCTATAGGCACGTGAAGCAGGGCGAAGCGTGCTCCTGCAGGCCATGCCGCTCTCTCCTATCCGACGTCCAGAGCCTATACCGCATGGCCAACCAGCAGAAGATCTTGCACTTGGGAGTAGTAAACAACTTCCAAATTGGCGAAGCCATGCTAGAGCTCTCTCCTCCTTGGCACAACATCTCATACATGTCCCTTGCAGAGTAAACTCTAGAGCTCGAACCTGTCCAACCAAAGGCATCCGGCCTCTCTATCAGCTGGACCTCCCGCAACTCAAGCCAAAGTGCGACCCACTGCCTACGCCCCAGGGCCCCTGTCAAGTCCAGCATCCTCGTGTTGGCTGGAACCGCTTGAGCTACGGTCCTGCTATGAGTGCCCACCGCCTTAACCACCTCAGGCGCAATCTCACCGCCTGAGCGGCCATTGAGTCGACGGTCCTGCCAAAACCTCAATGATTTGCCATCTCCCAGTTTCGGCCGAAACAAGGCCTCGAACACACCCTCCGCAGTAACATCCTTGAGCGCTGGCAGCCCTGCCCATGGTATCGTGGGATCCATCCTACGAAACCACTCCCATCTAGCTCAGAGCGCAATCCCTTGAAGTCTCAGGTTCTTTACCCCCAGCCCCCCGAAGCAGGTAGGCTTGCACACCGACTCCGAGGCCACCCTACTGACCCCCATGGATGTCCTTTTTCCCTGCCTAGAAGAACGCACGCTGCTACTTTTCCAACTCCTCTAGCAGCCAAACCGGGTCCTCTGCCACTAACAGTTGATGAATCGACCTTGCTGCCACCACTGACTTGACTAGGGTGAGTCGGCCAGCCCTAGCGATTAGCCCCCTCTGCCACGCTGGGGTGAACTCGATCGCCTTATCCAGGACCAGTTGCCACTCCGCCTTCGTCAGCCGTCTAAGGCCAGCTGCAGCCCGAGATACGTGACGGGGAAGGCTTGCAATCTGCACCCAAGGACTGAGCTGACCAAGACCCCATCCTCCTCCTCGCCTCTGATCAATGTGGCTGTCAATTTACGGTAATTGACCGACAGGCCCGAGGCTTCCCCAAATATGTGAAAAGATCCCATCGAAATCTCATCTCGGGCAAGTACAACGTGGTCTAGTCGCTCGAGACCCTGACCCGACCATCCTAGCATATGCAGATCCGCTCCCAAATTCCAACGAAATACCCCCTTTGTTTTCTATTGAACTTTGATCAAATATATTTACCAAAAAATAAAAGTATCTAGGATATAAAACTTATACTCCCTCCGTCCCAAAATATAAGGCGTCTAATCTTTAGTCAAAAGTCAACATCTTCTAAGTTTTTTTTTTGCGAAATTCCACCGATCTATTAATAATCATCAACAGCAGTACAAAGAGTCATAAAAGTAATACAAATTACAAATAGGTCATTGGACCACCTAGCGACGGCTACAAACACTGGCACGAGCCAAAGGCGCGCCGCCGTCCTCGCCCCTCCATCACCGGAGCCAGACAAAGCTTGTCGTAGTAGAGCTTGTTGTAGTAGACGGACGGGAAGTCGTCGTGCTAAGGTCCCAAAGGACCAGCGCACCAGAGCAGCAATCATCGCCGAAGATGAACAACGTAGATCGGAAGAGACTGACCTCAAAACACACGTACGAAAAACGACCAGATCCCAAGGAACCTGTCGGACACATGACTTCGCACGCCCTCCGCTGATGCTAGACGCACCACCAGAGCGAGGATAGGGCGGGAAGGACCTTATTCTGACCTCAGGACGTAGCCGCCGCCTCAACATCCTGAAGAAGACACTAAAAATAGTCTAAAGAAAACACTAAAACCTTCCGCCAGCGAGAGGCGGTGGTGCGCCACGCCTCCAAGGCCCTAAGGCCGCCGGAGACGGGACGGACCGGTGGCGTCGCCGCCGCCTCCTCCTAGAGAGCTCACGTAGCCTACCGGTTTGACCAAGTTTATACGAAAAAATATGAATATCTACAATATCAAATGGACAGTTTGAGAAACTATATTTTCTGGTGAATCTATTGATATTTATTTGGTATTGCGAATATTTATATTTTTATATTGTGAATGTTTATTAGAAAAAACGTAGAACGTGAAGTAATAAAAAACGGAGGGAAAGATCGGTGGGGCAAAATCTTGACCAACCCCGTCCCCTCGTCTGACCTAGGCGGCACAAATTCTCACCAACAAAAGAGAAGACCAGCACGAAGAATGGGCGTGCCACGTGGGCACGGCCGGACGGGACCGGCGCCGGAATCGGAACCCGATCGATCACGGGCGCATCGCCATTGCCAAAGGCGGGTGGGGGGGAGTCCCCAGCCTACAACAACCGGTGCTCCACTCCAGTGCACCTGAAAGGCTGGGCCGAGCTGCCTGCCGTTCAAAGATGCTGCTTGCTGCGGCCAGCTGGGCGGAGTGGAAGTGGACCAGGACGACCAGCCAGCAGCACATGTGCGCAGGGAGCTGAGAATATAAAAGGGCGAAATTTAAACTAGCCTACCCTAACTACTATCTTCGCCGCCTCGTCCATTTGGGGGTTGATGTACTCCGGCGGCGTCGACAGGTGTGCCAGTGGCCGGCCCGGAGCAGAAGCGGGCGCGGGCTGGTCGATCACCTGCCCAGCCCACCCATCCGTCTCCTCCTCCAACGCGGTCGGTGGCGCCCACCCCGGCAGCCCCATGTTCACCTGCACCATCAGGTCGATGGCTGGACGACCTCTTCGTAGCCACCCCATAGGGCGTCCTCGTCCTTCGCTGGCCGCAATGGCCTACTCGGTGAAGGCGTCCTCGTCGTAGCCCCGCGCCAGGAGCTCCTGTACTCCAGGGGAAGGTGTGCGGCAACTGCGGCAACGTCCTCCTCCTTGATGACAATGTCGGTGTTAGAGTGGTTGACAGCGTCGTCGTCGTCAGGCTCAAAGGCGGGGAAGTCGCAGACCTCCCACGGCCGGAACTCGCCGCGGAAGCCGCTCGTGTGCCGCACAATGTGTTCCTAGGCAAGGAACTCTTTCCAGAATTCCTTGCTCTAGTAGTCGTGATCCCATCGGACAACCGATGGGAGCTTGTGGATGCGGCAGCGGATCTCCTCCTCTAGCCCTTTGCCCTCCTTGGGTGCGGGCGACACCGGGACCCGCTCCTGGTGGAGGTGCCAACCCGTGGGGAGGAATACATCGTGGTGGGCGATGTCTGCTCCCTCCCTCCACCGCCGCTCGCACTCTGCCACGCGGAAGTAGTGGCGGTCGCGGCGGAGCTCTTCCTTGACCTGGCGCACGGCGGGGCGGCGGGCGAAGTCCTAGGGCCGCGGTGGCGGCGGCACAACGCCTCGAAGGAATGCCTACAGGCCAGCCCCATGCATGTGTCGGCTGCTCGAGCCTGATCCGCCCACCTCGTGGTCGTTCTTTGCCTTCTTCATCTAGCCCGGTGTCTTCATCGTTGGCGGCGCTGGGAGGGATGTATCTGGCGATGGGGAGAGGTGGGGTGTGCGGCAACGACGGCCGCAGGGGGCCAGTTAAGTAGCCTCCGTGCGAGCACGCGCAGGTTCTCGCGCCTTCGCCATCAATGCCGATGCAGGAACTCAGGCGGCGTCTCGTCAGTCACAGGCTAACATCCCATCAATATTGACGGTGAAGGCTGTCACAGGTCATGCGCCGCCCGCGCCTCTGAATCGGTGCCGCGCTGATTGGTCGCTGACGAGTGAGTCCGTGGAACGCGCGAGAGGACACGCCCTCGGACCGCCCGCGTCCACGCACGATGCATCGGCAACGCAAATTTGGTGCACCGACCGGTCGAGCCAGGACGTTGGTCCGGATGTGTCGTGCCACTGGAGGGCCGCGCAAGTCTATTCAGACGGGGTTGGGTCGCGCCAGCGGCGATGTACTTAACCACACCACTACGTTCAGCTGACCATGAGCTAGACTGAGGGGGGTGGAGCTTAGGTAGGTACAGTCAGAGATAAAAAGGATGATGGGGCAGGGGGACCAGAAAGTTGTGTGATCTGCGGAGGGAAAGCGATCAGCTAGCAGCAGTGGGTGCATTTAGGGCATAGGTGGTGGTGATCTAGACCAAGGCTAGTGGAATTACCTTGCCTTGTCCCCCACCACCACCATGGTGGATCCCTGATGCTTGCTGCCGATCCACTCCGGCAGTGATGGTGGAATGGATCCCTCGATCCTATCCTGCTCATGTCCCTGATGCTTGATATTCTTGTTTTGGGACACTGTGTTTCATGCCAAGCACCCGACAGTGCTCTGTTTCCAACCCAATAAATCAATCACTAGCGTGTTCATGCCAACCTAGTACTCCATTTGATAGATACTTGAGAAAATCTGTCCATACAGCCATTGACGCATTGGTTAAACTGCCCAGAGAACAAAGCTAGTCTGAAGAAAAGTCACTCATGTCAGTGTTGCTAAAATACTACCTTCCGCTGGTACTAGTTGCGAACAACATGTTATTGTTGGGTAGCACAAGCCTAGTAGCACATGTTACTTCACAGATCAAGTAGTTCAGACGTAGACTGGAGATCTCTCATACAGATACTGATTTGATTTGGTACAGCACAGAGCCAAGAACCTCACCAACATGTGCCAGATGTTAACAAGAATGAGTGACACACAATGCGGCACTTCTCTCCCTTCATATAATAGACCCTAGTTTGTAGGTTTCTGGAAAGAAAAAGAAATGAGCAAAAGCTCAAGTAAACAGCACTCTCTATCATCACAACAAAAAAACAATTAAAATTTCAGAACACTACATTTTTTTCCTCATATAAAAACAATTGAGATGCCAGTGTCATGAAGAAACAATTAGATTCCCAGAACACTAGATTTTTCCTCACACAAATAATTGAGGTGTCACTGTCATACAGAAAGAACAATCGACGAAAGATCATTGCATGGTTTTTGCTAGTCTTTAAAAAACATACCCTGATTGCATCTATAACCATCTCCAAGGATAACCTTCTCAGATGCAAGAGACAGATTGGAAAAACTTAGCAATTGTGGCACTGCACAAACATCATAAGTGGAAAAAGGAATCAATCAGCACACCGAACAAAGCAAGCCCAAGAGATTTACAAGTACTCCTCCCTAATCTATCCGACGTAGTAACTTAATATTCCTTATCCTTGTCCCACATTACATAACAGCACCAAGCATGAAGAAACAAATAAGCTCCCTACAATTACAGAACAAAGCTCACTACGGTTACACATAACAAAGCTCGCACATAAACTTCGTGTCACTAACTAGCTAAACGTGGCATACCAGTGGTTTAGGTCTGTCCGGAATCAGAAGCCGATTCCGGTGGCGTTGAGGGGCCGATGCCGGTCCTTCCAGAAGCACGCGTCGGGTGCCAGCCGCGCGGATGACCGCAGCGGCTCCGATTTGCAGCGCTGCAGGACGAGCGGCGCGTACGCCGCCACGCTGGTAACCATCGGTGGCTCTAGCTTGAGTTTCTTCTCCACGGCCGGTTTAGGCGGTGGCTTCTGGACAACAACCTGAGGTGGCATAGACGCGGACCTCGCCGGTGCCGGCACTCCGCTCTCTTTTGTGTCATTTGCGACGCTGGTGTCCTGCGCATTGTCCGCATCCTTATTCTCCTCTGAAGCAGGAGCATTGCTACCGGTAGCACCCTTCTGTTGGCGACGATTCTGGCCCTGGTAAGACTTCCAGTGGACGAAATCAGTGCTACAGACCCATGTCTCCTTGGAGACCTCCATGGAGAGCTTGGGCTCGCACATCATCATGAGGAGGCAATCTGGCAATTCACCGCTCTTCTTCCTCCGCTCTTGCTTTACTTCCACGGCTTCTTTCTCGTCAACTTTGGTCTCTACATTCTCGACTTCCGTGTTAATTTCTGCACCTTCTGTCAATCCTTCTTCCTCACCATCCTTTGCGGCTTCCTCCTTTCCATCATCATTGGATTCTTGGGCTTCCTCTACACTGTTTGGTGCGACAACAAGAACGGCGCAATCTTTTTCTGACTCTGGCAGGTCGGATGAATTTTTCATCCCCTTCCTGGACGCCATTAGAACCTTGGGTTCAGCAACAAGATGCTCCTGCTCAATCGTGAAGCTCCACCTTCGCCCATCCCTATCAATGGAGAAGCTTGCCCTCCTTGAATCCTTTAAGCTGGAGAAGCTCGACCGCCGTGCCTCCATTTCAGCTGAGAAGCTGTGTCGCCTGTCTACACGATCACTGCTAGAAGAGGCTCTGCTGCTGCTAGAAACGCGCCTCTTGCTGCCCAACCGTCGCAATTTACGGTCCTCCTTCAGTGCTGTTGACGGGGAGCAGCTGCTAACTGACCTCCTCCCCTTCACATCTTCCTCCTCTTTCTCTGGTCTTGAAACATCAGCGTCCTCCTTAGTGTCCACCACAGTCTCCACCAGGGCCTGGCTTTCGCTCTTCGGTTCATCCCCGGCTGAAGCAACCTCCAAACCTCTGTCTTTGCGAACAATTTGCACCTCCAGGGGTTCATCATCATTTTCCTTTATATCCCCTACATCATTCTCTTCTTCCCCCAAATCTTCATGTCGAGAGCTCTCTTCAGCCTGTGTGTCCAACTGACCTGCATCCCCTGCTTGACTGCCATCATTTCCAATGACACCATCTTCCAGGCATACCGCATCGTCGACTGAAACCGTCGAATTACGAGCTGCTTCTTCTTCATGTTCCTTGTCTGCATTGTCCTCAAATTCCTCTTTCGCTTCTTCCTCGTTGCCGCCATTATCCCCTTCACTGTCAACCACCTGACCGACACTGGCGGCGGCAGGGGAACCCCAGAAGCGGGTGGCGAGCGCTGCCATGCGCACAGGGTCGGATCTGCAGCGCATCAGCAGGAGGGCGTTCCTGGGAGGGATGCAGACGCTGACCCTCCCCTCCTCCTCCTTGCCCCCAACCAACAAGATCTCGTCTTCCTTCTCCACCTCGACCTCGCCGACGACCACGGCCGTGTCGTCTTCGTACTCCTCCTGGTCGTCCTCCACGTCCCAGCCCTGCATGACGAGCCCCACCTCCGACTTCCTGTCCTCGTCCGCCGGCCCGACGGCGGAGCCCTTCCCGACGTCGTCCTCCTCCTCCTGGATCGCCAGGAGGCACCTGGCGACAGCGGCGCCGCAGAGCCAGCTCCCGCCAGGCGGAGCGCGACGGCGCTTCTTGTCGCCGGCGCCGGCGGAGCGCGGGCGGTCGCGGGAGGGCGAGCAGAGGGAGCGGCCGCCGCAGGAGCCGAAGGTCTTGAGCGCCTCGCAGATGTTGACCGGGATCTGGTAGACCCAGCCCTGGTTCTGGTTCTTGCCCCCCGCGAGTCCGCCGCCGTCCCGGTCGTCCGTCCCGCGGCGGAAGCTGGACTCGGACCCAAGCCCCCCGCCGCCGACACCGCGCCGGGACCGCGAGCGCAGCGCGGCGGCGGAGGCCGCGGAGCCGTGCTTGGGCTTGCGCTTGCCGCCCTTGACCCGGACCTGGCCGATGCAGGTGACCTTGGGCGAGGAGGGCTCGGCGGGCTCCATCCCGCCGCGGCCGCGCCGGCCCCCGGACGCCGCGCCCGCCGTCCCGGGGGGAAACATGGGCGACTGTCCCCCCTTGAGGCTCCCGCTGTTGCGCAGCCGCCGGCTGAGCGACGGGCGCAGCGCCGCCGGCGGGGCCGTGTCGGAGCCGCCGCCGCGGCCGGGGCTGAAGGCCTTGGAGGAGGCGGAGGGGCGCAGGCCGGAGGAGGCGGTGGAGGGGCGGGATGTGAAGCAGATGAAGAGCTCCCCGCCTCCGCCTCCGCCGCCGCCGCCCCGGTCCGAGTGCTTCTTGCGGCGCATGTGAGATGCGAGTGAGGCGGACCTGTGACCGCTCCTTGTTTTTTTCTTGCTCCCCCGATTCCTCTGTCTGCGGCTCGAGTTTATTATTCGGATTGTTTATCGGGGAGTGAAGGTGGTGGTGGTGGAGGGGGGACAGTGGGGAGCTCGGAAATAAGTGCAGTGTGCTGCAGAGCTCCTCGAGCTCGGAGGGAGGAGTAGGGTTTCGCTCGCTGGAGCTGGACGTGGTTGGCTTGGCTGGCTGGCTGCCTCGCTAATCCTGCTGTTTAGCTGCGACCACCACCATCATGGGTGTAATCTGCTCGCTGACGATGATGGTGGAATGGGGTACAGAATGTGTAGGGTTTGCTCGAGCTGGCGGTAGGTGGAGAGGGCGAATAAGCTGGGTCCATTCTTGGTTTCACTGTTACGGCTGTTTCGTCCTAGTGCAGATTGGATGCACATGCGTGTGTATGCTTTCGAAATTCATGAATGTCCTCTGTTGGTGCGACTCTGTAATATTTCAATCGTGATCGTCTATGACCTGCTAGGCGAAAGATAGATAAACATATTAAGCTCAAGACATTATTCGCTTAACCTGTTGGAGTATGTTTTTCACTAGCCACGGTCGGCCATTTAACATACCGTGCACCCAAAAATTGTTTCCCTGGTCTTAGAAAACTTCCAAGTCCTCTAAGGGTATCATCATGGTTTTTTTTTCGAAATGGGGGAGTCCCCGGCCTCTGCATCGACTGATGCATATGGCATTTATTACTTTATTAAGAGTCTTACAAAAGTTTATTACAGAATGTCCAGCTCATGGATCACATAGAGTTGAAACATGCACTAGCCACCTAAAGTAACCAAGTATCATAAAAAGACGTCTCATCAACATGTGATCCTATTATCAAAATGTCAGCTGCATCGGCTGAATAAGTCCCTAAAACCGTTTCCAAACGGTTGCACCCAAAAGCCATGGCCGGCCTTCGCTCCTGCGGCTGAAGGAAAGACCACGTACCGATCCAGTGGGTAGTTAAAGGAATAACCTGCATAAAAGAAGCATTTGTGGATCGATTAAAAATCAAGCCATTCTAGATGTTCCATATGGCCCAAAGTATAGCACAAACACCGACTCGTATTTGAGCTTTCTCAACCTTATCAACCCCATTAAGGCAATTCTCAAACAAATTCTTAATATTTTTTTTTGGGGGGGGAGCTAGATTAAAAGCCATATTGACAATGCGCCACACTACATTTGCAAACATGCAATCAATGAATAAGTGTTGGATTGTCTCACTTTGATCACAAAAGCAACACTTTTGGTTTCCTTGCCAATTTTGGCAAGATTATCTTTTTTTTGTAGGTATCTTTTGTTAATAACACCTTCCGATTAAGAAATCACATGAAAATTTTGATTTTTAGAGGCACTTTCAGTTTCCATAATTACTTACGTAGGAACCTAGTGTTGCCATTTAGTAAGTCTAGGTACATGGATTTTATCGAGAAAATCTCGTTCGTGGTTAGCCTCCATATAAAACGATCTTCCCCCTCCTGTAAGTTAATATCCATCAAGCGATTCACTAGATGAAGCCAACATGATCATCTAGGTCCTGTTAGAGTTCTTCGGAAACCAATGTTTAGTGGGTTATTAGATAGTACTTGCACGACTAAAACGTCCTTCCGTTGTATAATGGCATATAGTGATGGATATTGAATGGCTAGGGGAGTTTCTCCTAACCAAACGTCTTCCCAAAACGGGTATCATCGTGTACATTCCACTGTCCTCTCTCTCTGATGGTCACCCACACGGGTGCCGTCTTTTATTGCTTAACAATGCCAACTGACATTGAAGCTCTCCAAGCAATTGAAATAATTATTAGAAGTTTTCTTCGGGCCGGTAACAAGAAGGCCACGGGGTGACATATGTAAAGTTAATTGGATGGCGGTTTGGAGATCAACTTCTTTTGGAGGCCTTAGACTTCTTAATATGGACTAGTTTAGAAGGGCCTCGCGTATTTGGTGGTGTTGGCTTGAGTGGACGGCACCGGAGATGCCTTGGGTGGGGATGTAGAGCTCTTCCAACAACAATGATCTGGAATTCTTCTATGCGACGAGAAAATCCACCATTGGTGATGGTAACAAGAAAAAAATGGGATGCTTCTTGTGCCGAGGGGATTAGCCCTAAGACCATTGCGCCATCCTTTTGTGATATCTCTAAAAGGAAAATCAGCATGCCCCCAAAAACGCTTACCAAAAATGCTTGGATCTCTCAAATTGACATCTCCAACGGGTTGACCGTGCGTCATTTACAAGAGTTCTCGAACCATTGGCACTTCATTTCGCAAGTTACTCTCATTGATAACTGATGACTGGATTCCTGCACCAATAACAGGGTTATTGCAGTACCTGTAGCAACAAATATTTAAGAGTTTGTTCTGATGGGAGATCTACGAACGGAAACAGCACGACCCCGCAGCCATGTTGTCAATGCGTCCATGTTTCATACCCAAACCGTGGTTTGGAAATAGCCTATTCTATAAGTTACTAGAACAACAATAATTGAGAGAGATTTAAAATATCTAACAACAAAGAACTTTAACAAGAACAAAATAAACTAAGACAGAAAGTAAACAGGAAATGAACTGAATTAAAGAGATTGTAGTTGTAGGATTGAAAGGAATGAGAGAGGGTTTCTAGGCTTAGGTCTCACTAGTACTAGATGGAAAAATATATGTATGATCTATAAGAGATTACTCGGACAAATAAACGTACTCCAATTGATTACCGGGTTGTCACTCTGTGTGCACTATGCATGATTCTCGTGCGTCACTGCAGGCAAAAGGCACTTCCGGACCAAAGGATCACATAAACTCATCTTAGATCATAATAAATTCTAACTTAGCGCACTAGATCATACTTTAACCTAGAATTGAATCAATCACTCACACATGGATGAACAACGAAATATATATAAATATATAATGATATCACAACCGTGTTTAATCTTACAATTACTAAACACAGGAGAGAGAGGGAGATGGAGATGATGAGGGAGGTGGAGATCGATGTGTGGTGGTGGTGATGTCTTCCTTCTCCTCCCCTTCTTTTTGCTTGGATGCCTTGATGGTGATGGGTTTGAGGGAGATCTAGATCTCGGAGGTGTGGTTGAGGCAGAGCTCCGCCGCAATGGAGATCGGATGGGTGGCGGCGGCGGCAGGGCTCCACCCCTGAAGGTCTATGGTATGGTGGCTCTCTCTTGGGTCCTTCCTCCTTTATATAGGCCTTGGGGTGCCCTAGGGTTCCCCCAATATCATCATATGACTTAGGGAAGGTTCTGGAGCTTTTCTGGGGTCAAATCCCGTCATTTGCGACCTTTTTGGCAACTATACGGGCGGAGCTATACGACCAGAAAAATAGCTTCGTCCGTATAGTTGCTCGTCAAACCGTCTGTCCCCTTTAGTATTTTGGTCGTCATTTCTTTATACGAACTCCGTTTTGGGTGTTCTTGGGCTCGTTGAGTTCGTATCGTCGAGGGATACAACCCCATGGTATTGGATATTTATTTTGAGAAGTTGGAAAAATTCACTTTTTCAACCTCTCAAATGGCTAAGTATGGTCCCTGTAGCTCCTCCATATTATGCTCTCTTTATCCCTTTTGCCTTTGTTTTATCTAGTGTCACTTGATCACCTCTCCTCTCTATCAACGCACATTGCATCCATGTCTTGGTTGTGGTCATGGTTGTGTCACTTGTTCTACCCTGCCATCATCGATTCATTCATTCGTTTACATTACCCTCTAATGTGAGGAGCGGAACAAAACCTCTCCCATGGTCAATAGGCAAACGTATGTAGCACAAAATTAAGTCATGTGTGCCACTAGAACCTGAATTCCTCCGGGAATGATCTTTTTTCATCGGGCATAGACTACTTGTGACGCAAAATTCGGCTCAAAGATACAACAACTCATTGTTGGTGGCATGATTTTTTATTCTTCCTTGTCAAAGAAGACAAGGGGATATTCATCACCGGTAGCTTCGATTCCCTCACTCATACAATTAAGCAAGAGTGGCTCATTATGTTGCCATATTTAGACTTCTCTAGGTCATACATTTATATTTTTTTCAAACCCTACCGCATCACGCACAACGCTTGGAGCCAGATTATCGAGTAGTTGTTCGTTTTACCACATTGGTTGTGGAGTGTGAGCTCACACCTTAAAATAACACTATGGTATTATATTTTGTACCAATTTTTTTTACAAAGAGCCACCTGAATTGTCAAAAGAAACTAGCAAGTAAAAGTATATATGCTAGATACAAACAAAACAAACAGTTGAGATTTCTTTGTTAAACTTTTACTTGCCACTACCAACTCATGGGTGCAATAAACCAACACCTCAACCTGAGCTAAAAGGTCATGTAATTAATAAAATTGTCACGTGTCTGCATAATATGAGTATTGTTGTATGTATATTTCACCACCAAACAACTAACATGCTAGCATAAAGCAAAAAACATATACAACCACAATTAAACCATTCGCTCCACTCAAGCGAAGTACATTTGTATTCAGTCTACCATATGTGGAGGCACTACTTTCTTCTTCCACCATGCCATCAAGTGCATACATTTTAGATCTCCCATTATGTCATTAATTTAGATATGGGCAGGCACTTGGGAAGGGCATGGATTAACTGTTGGTGAGGGGAACTGAAGTGAAGTACTCCCTCTTTTGAATACAAGGCCGCTAGCAAGAATACATTTTCTACCTATACAAGGCCACTACCTTTTCACGAGAAGAATTCATTAGATTTCTTGTATGATGATTCTTATTAATGTGAAGATTGCATGCAACCATAGAGAAAGAGGCACAACATGCAACATGTTTAAGGCCTTTGTCAATGGGTGTTTCTTAGCACAATATCCTAGGAAAATTACTTATGTGGCACCATACTTAATGAAGAGAGAAGGTGTTGTTATATCTTAGCTTAGGCTATCCATAGTGGGAGTATCATAACAAGTATCATGCATGTCATGTTGGCAAAAACCTGATGTGGCACAACAATTATGAAGAAAGAGATGGTTAGAGTATGATAGGTAGATATCGTATCATAGCACGTAAAACTAAAAATCTTAATGGCAAGTAAATCTTGTACTCCCTCCGACCCAAATTAATTGACTTGAATTTGCCTACATTCGGATGTATCTAGCACTAAAACATGTCTAGATACTTCCGAATCTAGACAAACCGAAGTCAATTAATTTGGGTCGGAGGGAGTACATAAATTTACATAGAGATTCTACAAATCAATAAATATACTACTACTATGATACTACCACATGATACAATGCACTATAGACATAGTATCATACACTTGTATCATATGCATGATATTAGTAATATGATACTCCCACTATGACTAGCGGTACCATAGGCAAAATACATGGTTAGCCCAATCACATGCATGCATGTACTCAAAGCCAATAAATGTAGATACATATCTTAAGATACAAATCATTGTACTAGTTGTCTCTTAATATACACCACTACCTAGGATAATGAGATAAGAGAACCCACTGTGAAAGGCCTAATTAGGCTGCTCATAGTGGGAGTAACATAAGTGGTAACATAGATGCCACCCTAATTAAAAATATGATGTGTGATGTTTACGCACTTCTATTCTTATAGACGGTTGTTGGGCCTCCAAGTGTAGAGGTTTGTAGAACAGTAGCAAGTTTCCCTTAAGTGGATCACCCAAGGTTTATCGAACTAAGGGAGGAAGTGGTCAAAGGTATCCCTCTCAAGCAACCCTGCAATCAAGATACAAGAAGTCTCTTGTGTCCCCAACACACCCAATACACTTGTTAGGTGTATAGGTGTACTAGTTCGGTGAAGAGATAGTGAAATACAAGTGGTATTGATATAAGACAATGGTGCCAAAAAAGAGCTTGATGGGACGAAAAGACTAAAGGCAAAAAGATGGAAGCAAGCAAACATGTAACAGATCTAGTTGTAAATGGTGTTTCAATGTTTAGAAACAAGGCATAGGGATCATACTTTCACTAGTGAACACTCTCATATAAATATCTTCTCTTTATGATACTACTCTGAACTACTCTCCGGTTGGACACTCTAATCCATGGTAGGGCTATAACAACACTCCTCAAAGTCTGCTTTCCCCATCTAGATAACCCCACACTGTCACCTTGAGCACTAGATGGTTCCAACAAACACCACAATTTCATAGAGACATCCAACTCCAAATATAACTCATAACAAGTATTTGTAATCTCTAGCCTAAGTGCCACCATGGTGTGCACGCTGTCACTTTCACACACGTGGGGAGAGCAGAGATCTATTGAAGCACAAAGTAGATCTACTTGATTACAAAGCTCATGGTCACAATATGATCATGCATAGAGAGATATGAACACATAGCTACCGGTAGAGCCCTTAGCCTCGAGGAAGAACTACTCCCTCATCATCATGGGAATCAGCAACGGCGATGGAGATGGTGGTGGAGATCGATGGAGATGGCTCTGTGGGCACTTCCCCGTCCCGGAAGGGTGCCGGGACAGAGACTTTCTGTCCCTCGAATCTCCCCTTTGGTGCCGGCGGTGCTGCAGAACTTTTCGTGGCTGGAGGCTGGATTATTTAGGTTTTCTCATCGGGGGCTTCTTATAGGCGAAAGGGCGATGTCAGAGGGTGGACCAGGGGCCCACACCACCTGGTGGCACGGCCAGGGGGACCTGCATCACCACATGGTGTGGCCAGCCCCTGGCCCCTCTTCGTCTCGTCTTCTGGCTCTATGAGTCTTCCGGTAAAATATCGACTTTGGCTTTTGTCCGGTTCAATTCCGAGAATATTCATTTTCTGGCTTTTCTGAAACCAAAAACAGAAGAAAACAGGCAACTGGCATCTTGTTAATAGGTTAGTTCCAGAAAATGTATAAACATATCTCAAAGTGTGGACTAAACATAAGAAAGTAGATACTAAACAAGCATGGAACAACAAAAATTAGAGATACGTTTACGACGTATCAACATCCCCAAGCTTAACTCCTGCACGTCCTCGAGTAGGTAAGTGGCAAAAAGAATAATTTTTAAGGTGACATGCACCATCCAATCAAGATCAAACCAGATGCAAGTATTGAAAGCTGGGATCATAGTACTCTAAACATGAGCATGCAATATGAAGTTCTAACAATAAGACATAGAAACTATGCATGCAACATGAAAGGATACAAACAAAGATCATGAATAACAATGCATTGAAAGACGTTTGTTTGTTTCACATATAGAAAACATAGCATCGTGGCATTCAACTTGTCCCTCATGGAGTAGCAAAACATAAATGCATAGGACACCTTCAAAGTTCATAAGGGTGACAAGATACAAATAGTTCAAGAACAAGAAATATCAACATTATGAATCAATCAACAAGTTTTGGGATAATGCACATTAAACTAAGAATGACCACTATGCTCTTTCAATAGGTGCATAAAGATAGAAGATGGAGACTCAATATAAAAAGTAAAAGAAAGGCCCTTCATAGAAGGAAGCAGGGATTCAAGTCTCATAAAGAGCTTCCAAAAATTATGGTACTTGTTAGTTTTCATCTCTCATTGCCCCTATCATAAGCATCTTGAAGTGATTAAGGTTAAAGTGAACAAACTATGGAGTATATGCTTGACAAAGTATAAGTTGCCACTCTCATGACCCTTGAATACGAGGGCCGCTCCTCATGCTACTCAAGTTTAGTTACCGATAAGTTCTTGTCATAGTAAGTACATGTGTCTCATAGAGAACTGCCAACGGGGTACCCCTTGCACATGATACAAGAGCTATCACATAATCAAAATGACAAGGCAAGCAGACAATAAGCATCTCAGCAATCTTCTTATTTACCATGGGAAAATGGTGTTTTTTTCTCTCTTTCCTCTTTTCTCATTTTTTTTCTTTTTCTCAATCTCTATCTCTTTTTTATAAGAAGAATGCTTCGTAGATTTCTCACTATGGTGATGCTGCAAGTTTCCACCATGATTAGGCATGGCTTAGGCTAACGGCCCAGGCGTTTCTCTAACACACATACATAACTCCATGGACTTACAAGCTCCCATTTCATTTTACATCGACGACATCTATAAACAAAAGAGCATGATATCAACTGAATACAATGTACAAGTGCAATGTTGAAAGCGTTCCGCATGACATCATGGTTCTGCTAATCCCAACGTATAAGTGCAAGAATATACAACATAGATGACACAATGGTTCAAGTTTATTAGGGGAAAGAAAATTAAAGTGTGCCATCAAGTTCGTGAGAGCTTTAATCACTAGTTTTCTCATAACAAGTTTAATTCGGAAGGTAGAAAAAACATGAATATACTTGGAATAGCAAATGCTAATAGGTAGGCATGGTGGACTCTTTGGAATAACTTGGTTTTATTTGGAATTGGATGCATGAGTGGAACTCATACTTGATTATGGAGGCTAGCAAAAGACTGGGAGCGACCAACTAAGAGAGCAATAATGGCCATAATCATGCAAAGCGATAAAACATTATTAATTAAAGCATAAAGTGATATTACAAGTCAAAAACTAAAGAATCATAGAGGCTATGGTGACTTGGGATAGTCTTAACATGGTGTGAGCATGCGCCAAATCAACCCAAATAAAGCATCAAAGGAGAATACCGCAATACTATGCTTTAATATGCTAAAACAACGCATGATTTTTTCAAGGCACATTAAGCAATCTCAATTGTTTATAACATGTCATGCTACAGAAATAATCACTAATAATAAAGCCAAAACAATATCAAGCATGACATGATAAAGCATAGGCCACAGTCAAAAACAAGCCCCTTTTTACCACTTAAGCATGAACTTTCCTACTCTTTCCAATCCAAACCAATCTTATTTGAAAACTAATGCATGAATGCGGGGGTCCAACCAATTTATTCAAGCAAACTAAGAAAACCAAGCAAACGAAAACCAAAAAAAAAAACGAAGACGCTCCAAGAACAACACAACTGTGCATGAAACAATAAAAATGAAGTGTTTGAAAGAAACCTGAGATTTTTATTGATGAAGAAGGGGATGCCCAAGGCATCCCCAAGATTTGACGCTTGTACTTCTTGAATATTTCTTGGAGTGACACGGGGTGGAATCCCCAAGTTTGAGCCTTTGTCCATTCTTAATCTTATTACATCATTCTCCCCTTACACCTGAAAATTTTCCTTCATACAAACTTCACACAATCTTCATTAGCAACATTAGTGCACTCAAGATAATAAGCCTTTTGGTTCAGTTCCAACACAAGTAAAACTTCTATTAAAACACAACCAACTGTAGCACTTCCCTCAAAAATCTCAATTTCCCCAAAAAGAACCCAAAAAGGAATCAACAAGAAGCAAATGCAAATAATGGCAGAAATCTGTCAAAACAGACCAACAGGTAAAAACCAATTTTTTCGAAGGACTTCTCTTGCTCAAATCGAAAAGTGTTGAACTAACGAAAGGTGGATAACAACCTGGAGCAGAAGCACAAAAACTTACAGCTAAAACTGACGTACAGAGATTTTTCACGAATTTTTACAGAGAAGCACAAAAATCTGTTTCGCGACAGCAACTTTCCCAAGTCTTACTTCTCTCTCATTAGAGGTTACTCTTGGCACAAAAACACACAAAAATGATAAGGAGAGGTTATTACTGAAGAAATAACTTCCAAGACTCAACTAAAACTTTTGGATTATCTCCCAATAAGTACTTTTCTTTAACGCCTTTAAGTTAAGCTTGATAGTTTGAGAAGATGCTCACATAAGAAATATGAATTGAAGTAAAAGAGAGCATCAAGAAGAAAATTTAAAACACATTTAAGTCTAACCCACTTCCTATGCATAGGAATCTTGTAAATAAACAAGTCATGAAAGCACAAAGCAACAAGCATAGGAAAGCAAAACAAGTACAACTTCAAAAATTTCAACATAAAGAGAGGAAACTTAATATTGTTGAGATATATAAAACCATGTTTCCCTTTCTCATAATAACTTTCAGTAGCATCATGAATAAAATTAACAACATAACTATCACATAAAACATTCTTATCATGAGCCACATGCATAAAAGAATTAATACTCTCCACATAAACATAGTCATTCTTATTAATTGTAGTGGCAGCGAATTCAACAAATTAGCTATCATTATTATTCTCATCACCATAATCATCAAATATAGGAGGCATATTGTAATCATAATCAGTTTTCTCCTCAATAGTAGGTGGATTGAAAATATCATACTCATTATTGTAATCATCATATATTGGAGGCATAGTATTATCAAAGTAAATTTTCTCCTCCGTTCTTGGGGGACTAAAAATATCATGATCATCAAAACCAGCTTCCCCAAGCTTAGACTTTTCCATAGCATTAGCAATAATGATGTTCAAAGAATTCATACTAATAACATTGCTATTAGCACGCAAATAAAGTTCCATAGGTTTTTTTATTTTCTCTTCAAACACTTCATGTCCTAGCTCAAGATAAATACTATAAATCTCTCTAATTTTGTTGTTGTTTTACATTAAGCCTAACTAGTGAAAATAAAAACAAGAAACAAAAAGATATAATTGCAGAATCTAAAGGAAATAACTTCGAGCACTCACACACCAGCTACAGTACTAGAAGATAGCTTAGTACCCAGAGGATGTGAGTACCTTTTACCTTACCTCCCCGGAAATGGTGTTAGAAAATAGCTTTGATGGCACGTGGTTGACGTGGGAGATTCTTCTTCTTTTAGTCCTCGGCAACGACGCCAGAAAATAGCTTGATGTCTACACACTTCTATTCTTGTAGACAGTTGTTGTGCCTCCAAGTACAGAGGTTTGTAGAACAGCAGCAAGTTTCCCTTAAGTGGATCACCCAAGGTTTATCGAACTCAGGTAGGAAGTGATCAAAGGTATCCCTCTCAAGTAACCCTACAATCAAGATCCAAGAAGTCTCTTATGTCCCCAACACACCCAATACACTTGTCGGGTGTATAGGTGCACTAGTTCGGCGAAGAGATAGTGAAATACAAGTGGTATGGATATAATACAACGGTGTCAGAAAAGAGCTTGATGGGACGAAAAGACTAAAGGCAAAAAGATGAAAGCAAGCAAACATGTAACAGATCTAGTTGCAAACGGTGTTTCAATGTTTAGAAACAAGGCCTAGGGATCATACTTTCACTAGTGAACACTCTCATATAAATATCTTCTCTTTATGATACTGCTCTGAACTACTCTCCGGTTGGACACTCTAATCCAGGATAGGGCTATAACAGCACTCCTCAAAGTCCGCCTTCCCCATCTAGATAACCCCACACTGTCACCTTGAGCGCTAGATGGTTCCAACAAACACCACAATTTCATAGAGACATTCAACTCCAAATATAACTCATAACAAGTATTTGTAATCTCTAGCCTAAGTGCCACCATGGTGTGCACGTTGTCACTTTCACACACGTGGGGAGAGTAGACATCTATTGAAGCACTTGAGTAGCAAAGTAGATCTACTTGATTTCAAAGCTCATGATCACAATATGATCATGCATAGAGAGAGAGATGAACACATAGCTACCGGTAGAGCCCTTAGCCTCGAGGAAGAACTAGTCCCTCATCATCATGGGAATCAGCAACGGCGATGGACATGGTGGTGGAGATCGATGGAGATGGCTCCGGGGGCACTTCCCCATCTCGGCAGGGTGCCGAAACAGAGACTTTCTGTCCCCCGAATCTCCCCTTCGGTGGCGGCGGCGCTGCGGAACTTTTCGTGGCTGGAAGCTGGATTATTTAGGGTTTTCTCATCGGGGGCTTCTTATAGGTGAAAGGGCGATGTTAGAGGATGGACCAGGGACCCACACCACCTGGTGGCATGACCAGGGGACCCGCGCCACCACATGGTGTGGCCAGCCCCTGGCCCCTCTCCGTCTCATCTTCTGGCTCCGTGAGTCTTCCGGTAAAATATCGACTTTGGCTTTTGTCCGGTCCAATTCCGAGAATATTCATTTTCTGGCTTTTCTGGAACCAAAAACAGAAGAAAACATGCAACTGGCACTGTGGAATCTTGTTAATAGTTTAGTTCCAGAAAATGTATAAAAATACCTCAAAGTGTGGACTAAACATAAGAAAGTAGATACTAAACAAACATGGAACATCAAAAATTATAGATACATTTACAACGTATCAATGTGGCAAGCAACTCATGAAGAGAGAGATAAATAGAGTAACATTAATATGTTATCTCACCACATCACACTTCCCAATACAAAATGAGTCTAAAAAATAATACTCTAAGTTACTAAACTAAATTACTAGTAACATATGCATGTTACTACTTTAAGTTACTACCCACTATGACTAGCCTCGTAGTTTATAGTGGAAGTAACTTGAGTGGTAACATACATGCCAACTAGGCAAAAGATATGATGTGACAAGTAATTAATAAGGAGAGAGATGAATTGAGTAACATGTTATGTTACCGTAACATCACACTTACCAACGAAAGATGAGTCTATAAAGTATTAAATAAGGGTTTCTATGTTACTATGCACTATAAGGGTAGTAACTTAGACTAGTAACAACATGTTTTACTAGTAACATGTGCATGTTACTAGTCTAAGTTACTCACCACTATGAATAGTATATCTAGAATCATGCAAGCTCTCATTAATAGGTTGTAGACTCATCATGCATTTGAGTGTG
This sequence comes from Avena eriantha, assembly GCA_910589775.1. Classification (NCBI taxonomy): domain Eukaryota; kingdom Viridiplantae; phylum Streptophyta; class Magnoliopsida; order Poales; family Poaceae; genus Avena; species Avena eriantha. Next base: position 527,171,704 of record OU342740.1, on the reverse strand, counting down.
TGATGTTATGGTAACATAGCGAGTTACCACAACCCTCTCTTTCATCATTTAATGACATGCCATGTCACCAAAATGCCTAGTTGGCAGTGCATGTACATGCATGTTACTACCTATGTTACTCCCACTATGACTAGCCTTAGCCCAGAACACAACAGCCTTTCTACAAAATTAATCATGATATTTATTAGTGGGCTTTGTTTTCTTGGTACTCCCTCCATACCGTATTATTGGACTAAATTAGTAAAACTCTAGAATTTAGGTGGCTACCGATTGGCTATGAAAAAAGAGAGATAGACTATTTTTTTATATTAATTGATGTTGCATGACCCCTTTCTCTTCCTTTCCCATGACATATTAGTGCATGCATTGGTCAATTTCATATCCATAAATGATGGGACTAATTTTTAGAGAGTAATTGGGGCCAATTAATACATATATTAGCCTAACATATGGGTATCTCTCCAAAATCTCTATTAGCCCAACAATCCGGTATGGAGGGAGTATCTTGAAAATGAGATAGTGGCCTTGTATGCAAAAATAGAGGGATTATCATGATTTACAAATTATTTATAGCGCGGTTGCTTTATGCTAGCTAAATTGCTTCATGGTCTCATGGATGGTAAGTGTATTTCCTTATATCCTATTTGATTCAAGTTATTAGAAGGTGATACTATTTACTCTCTTTTGTATCATGCCAATTCCTCTATCTCTATCCAATTATAGTATGCCAACTAAATGATGCATACGCCATTGTTTAAGTCATCAACAAATCTGAGGAAATAACATGTAGATGATCTCCAAATAATGAGATGGAACAATAAACACCAAGACATGATGATGACAACCTAGATATATGGTGGAACAAAGCGGGGTCCAAGATAAAATTGAGGGCCAGAGGATGAGAGATCATTTGCATGAGTTGGGGCATCCAAGCAACTGCCCAAGCACTACAATTCTTGCAACCTAGAAATGACAAAGCTTTTAGGACAGTGACTCCTCTTGATGCCACCATAGTCGCCCCTACCACCCTTGCTTTGCGTGCTATAGCATTTTAACTGTCTCAAATTGTCTAACCCTAATTGTTTGGAAGAAGTACAATTCAAGGACTGAGCATCAGAGATATGTATTGTATGATAAAAGTCTAGCGGATTTTCCACCGAGTATCGGTCCAAAAGCAAACATAGGGCATAACAAACTTAATCTAAATGTAAATTATACTAAAATTTTATACATGTGCAACCTGGTATTCTTATACTATAGTATTAGCAAGCATACTTTAAGTAGTATCATAGTTGATAAAGTAACAATGATTGCTAAACATTAGTTATTGTGTTCTTTGTTATATAATTTTAATGTGTATCATTGCAAAATACAATTGTGTGGAGCTAAATTTAAACTTGCTTTGATGCACAAATTTCTTATTGTATTATGTTGACAATTAAAAAAATTGTTGTGTGGATTTTGTCTATGTTCGTGTGTATTATAATTCTTAAATATCATGGCAAATATTACTAAACCGTAAAATCAAACAGATACCTTAGTACCAGTTTCTGGTGTATGATTAGGTAAGCCTAGGAACTTCTAAGGCATGAATTGAATAGTTGGCATTGATTCTTTACCATTACCCTTGCAAGTTACAATGGAATCAATGATAATTTAACAACATGTGCATGCCTAATAATATGTACTCCCTCCATCCTGGTTTATAAGTCCTTTGTGTATCCCTAGATCGTCAATTTAACCTATATAATACAAACTATATAACACAAAAATTATACTATAATAAAATATAATGTCTAAAGTTTTTAATTATTTTTTAAACATATACCTCATATTATGTAGGTCAAATTAATTACCTCGGGATACACAAGGATTTATAAACTGGGTAGGAGGGAGTATTGAAATTGTATTGCATGCAATAATCACCAAGGAACATAAAACCAGGTGGACTACAATAAGTTTCCGTGTATACAATTTTATTATTTTGATGCGATTACATGTGATGTGTTTGGTATCATCTGTGTATACATGTACTCATTCCCGGACTCTAAAAAAATTAATGCACGGAAAAAGTTGATAAACTTATATTTTAGTAAAACCAACATGATGTCCATCAAAGAGAGACTTTATCCTACCTAAACTCGATGGCGCTCATAAGATTAGTTTCTTCCTATGTGATACAGATTATTGGTTCGTGCTGTGGACTTTCTACCGTAAATTGAAAATGTTATTTTTCCTATAGTTTCAATAGCTCTTAGGCATACTGGTTAACAACATAGTGTTCTCTAAATACCCGCTACACACATCACAAGGTTACATCGATCCAAGCTATAACTTGATTTAGTGGTTTTAGAATTTTAGTTTGAATATGTGTGGTCAAAGTGGGTGCACAAACACATAAGTCGATAAAAACAACAATGGCGAGTTGACTCTAACAAAAAAATCCACTCCAAAATTCTGAAACCACTTTTTTACACCAGAAATACGTGTCCTTTAACTAGAAATAGTGATTACGAGTATACTTAAGTATTTGGGATTCTCTTTCTCTCATATCTTGGGCGGTCCTCCTCTATGTCCGGCTCAAGGGCTACCCTTTATTAGTGCCTCATGCCTCATTTTTTCACCAGATGTCCTCCTTCCCATTTCCCTGACGGAATAAGGCCACGCCTCTGGTGTTAACTTGCCTTTCTTGGGTTTTGTAATCCCCTTGTCTAATCCTACCATCATCGGTAAATCCATTGCTTGACACTCCTCCTCTTTCCCGAAGAAATACATCGCACAAAACCTGACAAATAACCATATGACATACCTCCAACACAACCAAATAGAGAGTCATAACTCTGCGGATTGGCAACTTTGATATTTGACAATATTTTCAATGAAGTAAATTCTTCATTGCTTATTCACATAGCTTCTTTAGTATAGAAAATGTGTTTGTCCCTTTTAACTTGGTGAGCTTATTGAAGTTGAGTTTTATCATGTTAATGTTGATTCACCACAATTAATGGGTCTTGGCCATGAACTTCACATTTACTTTGACAAGTGTTGGCAGACCAAACATTTGCCGATTGGGATGGCATTCTTGCTAAACTCCCGGTGGACACTCATAAGCATCTTTCTTTTCCTTTGGTGTGTCAACTTCTAAAGATGGTCATATCTTTACCTAATACCATGGTGTCAGTGAACACATGTTTTTCAGCAATGAATATTGTCATGACTGCATAATAAAAATGGGTGAGAAGTTCATGGGTGATTGTCGAATTTCATGTCCGAAATAAAGATATATTTTCTACCAGTATGAATGATGGTGTGACATTAACCTCTTTTAGAAGATAAAATATAGATGGGGTTTAAAACGTGAGTCTCGCACCGCTTTATATGTTTTTTACGATGATTTTTGTTTCATACTGTTGTTGTGAATACAATATGTTACCTTTTGTGTTACTATGAAGTTACCTTTTGTGTTTCTTTTCCCAATATGTAAATAAGTAGTTTTATAACCTCACTCAATCACTACTTGGTATGCCAAGCTTTTTAATACAACAACCAATTATATCATTAATTTGTTGCATATTGTCATTCTTTATATTACCCTCTGAAGTATTTTTATTGCACGGTCGTAGTCACATGGTGGGAGTGGCACAGACTCTTTTTAGCTTTATCCCTACCCCTTCATATGGTTTGTTATCCACTTGCCCAACATACCATCATCGGTACATTCCTCCATTCACACTCCTCTTTTCTGCAATAAGACCTCTTCCGGAACCTGACGACAATGGTATGTACCAAAAGTTTGGCCATATGTGCACTAGAGCAAGAATTACATGAGGTATTAGCCCTCAAAACACCTCCAAAATTAGAGAAGATGTTTAAGCACTCAAAGATGATAAGTTCCACCTAAAAAACCTCCAAAACAAAAAAAACAAAGAATAAAAACAAACTTAAAGTAACAAGTAATGGTTTCGTCTAAAATAAATCTCAAGGTTAACTCAAATAAATGATGAGTGTAAAATGCACTAGCTGGAGGCTCTGAATCCCACATAATCAAATCCACACACTCCTGTAAATGTGCGTTGGGCTTCAAACCAAGGGTCATCTTCTCTCCAGCTTTCTTCATGATGTGCCACATGCATATCCTATATGTAGTTGTTGATGAAACAATAACTAGTGGTGAAATCATACTAGCACATTCATCAATTATTATAAAGTGTAGGCGCAACCCCTCCCATTGCTTTGAAGAAAGTCCTGAATACCCAACCGAGGTACCCCAAAACAAAGTACTATATCTCTTCATGTAAGAAATGTGATACCAAAGAAAAATATGTTGTGATGATTCATAAGGGACCAAATATCATGTTATATTCGATTGGGTTGTAGGTTGAGTTGAAATAGATGATGTTCTAAAATGTTTATCATTATTTCTACTAATGACATCCACCTAGAACACATGAACCAACTAGCCCTTGTTATCACTAACATATCCAAAGTAAAACATAAAATTTGGTAGATTCTTTCTACCTAGCATAAGATGACTTTATTTGGCATCTAGAGTTCTATCAAATTTTGTAGTTTATTTTTTTGTGCATCCAACATTCTTCAAACCCCCAAAATCTACACAAAGGAATTAGTATGGTACCGAAGTCCCAATTCAACCACTAGTATTCGGCACATGACACGTATAAAATTCTCTATCATGGAAATTGTAGACTCGGCATGTACCCTCCAATTTAGAAGTCGTTTGCGCCCCTTAAATGCAGAAGAATGGCGATTAAGGAGAGTCTGTACCCCCGACAGACACTTCCGGCATGGGCTACAGGATCAGCTGAGCACTTGCTTCACTTATTTTGTCAAGCCGATTGTTTGCAATTGGCTCTTTGGCCTTCTTATATGTGAGTTTCTACCTTGTATAAAGATAAGGCACGTTTTTAGGCGTGCTCTCAAAAAAAAGTACTCTTTACACTTGCTGCTCACATTTTTTTAATATTACAACCGATTATATCATCGATTCGTTGCATAGTTTCATTCTTTATACTACTCCCTCCGACCTATATTAGTTAACTTGAATTTATTTAGATTCGGATGTATCTAGACATGTTTTAGTGCTAGATACATCCAAGTCAAGTAATATGGGTCGGAGGGAGTACTACTGTTAGCTTCCGAAGCTCGTTCCGATTTGTCCAGTCATAATCCTATCGTGTGTAGTGGCTGACTTAGCTTGTCCAACCCGACTATCATCGGCGCATTCATCCGACGATTCTCCTCTTGCCCGAAGAGGGCGGAAGAAGACCTCTCCAGAACCCTGACGGCAACCGTGGCCGTTGCTAGCTTCAAGTTGTGACATGGACTCGGTTCAGAGGTAAGTACACGGCTATGGGCAATTGATATCAGGTTGTCTCGTCATGTTGTCATGCATACACTTGTCGTCTCTAGGGCAGGGCAGGGTTTTGTAACTTTTTCTTGTTTTTCAAACCCTGTTTGCGTGGGAAGGGACGTTCAAATGCTAGTCACGATGGAAGGCGAGTGCCATTGAATTCCTCCTCGAGGATCTGCAGACGTGCAGTTAATAATACTACTAGCCTTTTACTCTCATGAATGCTTAGCCTTTTTACTCTGATGAACCGTAGGAACTGTGTTGCTCCGATCCGATGGCTTACTGCTCCTACTTACGGACTAGCCCGTACCAGTACTTCCTAGTCAGTCATTGGAGCCAGCAACACTTTTGTAGCAACATGGAATTTCTTGGTTTTGCTTAATCTGGAACGGTTGCAACACTAAAGTAGACCCAGCCAACAAAAGGACTTGGGTTCAAAGCACTCTCAACCCATATACAATTGCAACACTGAACCAGCAACAGATTCTGACCAGTGCCAACAGAGCATATAAACTATATGTATAGGACAACTCGTTGCTTAGATGGTAAAGCTAAAGTTATGAGGCGCCATAAGGCATGCATGATGCAATTGTTGACAAGGCTTAAGAAAGCATGCACAATAGTTCAGACACAGATACATAGTAGATCGAGCACATCAAAATGATACTAGTATTAAAACTACCAGCATACTCATTAAATCCAAAGTGGCAGGTGCTAAACTTAGCACATCTAACCACAGAAAATAAGAGCAACAGTTTTCTCATAGACCAAAACAAGACCACTGTATCAATAACAGGCAGTTCAGCTCTTTTAACTCATCAAAACAGATCAAAAGGCAGAAAAGACATATCTAGAGAAGGCAGGATACACAATATAAGTGCTGAAACCGGTTTATTCAGAAATTTGCCACACGCTAGGTGCACAGCAATCGCCAAATTTAATGGAAAGGGGAATTACAGGGGAAGGGCACCGAAAGCCTGATCTCAAGAGTTACCAAATCCATCCAATTCATCATTTCAAAACACAAAAAGTGTAAAGGTGAGAAGGAAATTACAGACTGAAAAAAATGTGCAGTTAAGTGCCAATATGGGAGATGCAAAACCTGATGCACTCCTGTCTCTGTTTGCAGAACATAAATGTCGTTGCGATTGGCAATTTAACATGGACCTAAATTAGGCTCAGAACCTAAATTCGAGCACCACATCCAAATTCGGCCTCCTATATTTCATATTCATTCAGCTCAGGGGGTGGCGGTGTGTACAAATATCGTAAAAGAAGATATTGAGATTCTAACAACGGTATGCAATTTCTAAGCCCTAGTAATAATCCTCACAGGTTCAGTCACAACCCACCATTTGAAGACAAATGACCTCATATATAACCCATAAACAAAGCCTTAAAATGCTAGGACTAAATATTAGACAGAAGAGAACAAACTCTTCATTTCCATATTAGAAGTGGAAGGTCATAGCAGTGCTGACTTGCATTGATCCAGCAATGAGGTGCACTTCAGACTATGCCCACCAATATGCCACGCCTTTTACATGCAACCAGCGTGAAAGGTATCAGGAAAGATAACTCTAGATATATTACAGGAGAAGGACATTGAACCCTTTGTCGAGTATCACCACAAGATGGAACATATGAATGTTACTGTCATTTAACTTGGAATATCTCGTGTGTTCTGTCTGCCAGGATTTGTCAAAAAGTTCAGATGGCAAAGATATCGAAGTCTGGTGTGTTTAATCTGGAATGGTTGCAACACTGAATGGTTCATAGCACTCGCAAACCATATATGTCAACTAGGATTAAATCAGAAACAGAATAAGGTCATTGCCAACGGAGCATGTAAACTGTAAGACAAATCATTGCTTAGATGGCAATCTAAAGTTAATAGTCGCCATAAGGTATCCATGATGCATTTGTTGACAAGGCTTAAGAAAGAATACACAACGGCCCTAACACAGAGACATAGCAGATCAATCACATAAAAATGATATTAAACAACCTGCGTAGTCATTAATCCAAATGACACACGCTAAACTTAGCACATCTAAGCACAGAAATTGAGAGTTAAGAATTTTCTCATAGAACAAAATAAAACCACTGTATCCATAGCAGGCAGTTCAACACTTTAATCCATCAAAACAGAACATAAACCAGAAAAGATGTATCTAGGGAAGGCAAGATAAACCATTATTATACCCTTCAAGCAGCAGCTGCTTGCGCACTCTTCTCACCCTCACCACCCTGAGTAGCTGCCTTGTTAGCCTCCGCCTCTGCAGCTGCATCCATCTCCTCAGCAGTAGCATCGACATCATCTGTAGCTGGCCGAACCTGCTCCTCCTCTGGAAGTGGCTCTTCAACATAATCATTCTCAAATGCATCATTAGGAACCCGATAGATCCTCAACTGTGGTTTTGCAGGATCCTTCACAAGCACATACTTGCCCTCATCAAACTTCATGCATATGTCCACAAGTGACTTGACAATTCCCCACATGTTTGCAGTGTTGAGGTTGATCTGGGCAGCGAAATCCCTTGGCTTGTACCCCATCACCGTGAGTATGGAATGGTTGAAGTGGTCACGAGGTTGGACACGTGACACGCAAGCCAACTTCATCATGTCAGCACCAGAAAGCAAGGCCTGGGCTGTCCAGCGAGCAAGTTTGTTGGCATTGTTCTTGAGTTCCGTAGCAAGCACAGCACCACGTTGGCTCTCAAGCTTCTGCCTCCAGTCAACACCAGTAATCTTAGGATCAAACTCATTAAGAGCATTGAGCGTAAGGAACTGGCGAGCACCGCTTGGATCAACACCGGCAGCATGCACTTCACAGCGAGCAATGATGCTAATATTGTCGTCCAGCTTCCAGCGGCGGTAGCGATAGCAAACAGGTGCCGCCTCCTCATTCTCAGTTGCAAACGGGTTAGGCTCATCAAAGGTAACCTTCTCGCCATCACGGACTAGTACCTGCTGCGAGAAGTTCTGGTTGATGTAGGTCGCCTCCACGGCAAGAGAATGTGCTGAATTGATGTCATCCTTGTTCTCTGGGAGCTGCTCCTGCGCAGTCTCGTTCACAATGAGCAGATCGAGCTGCCCGCCATCACGCTTGTCAAAGAAGAGCTTGTTGCCCACCCGCTGCACGACAATGTCCCAGGATAGGATGCTGCGGGGCGTGCACATAAGAGCGGCCAGGATGGCATCAGTAGCAAACACGGTAGCCTTGTCCTCCTCCGCGAGGCGACGGATGATGGGATCGTCGGTGGTGGTGATCTTGAAGAAGTGGCGGTTCTTGAAGCGTTCGAGGCGGCGCTGCGTCTTGGGGTTGACGCGGTCATAGGTGCGGTCGTAGGACTCGACGGCACCGCAGACGAGGAGATCCTCGGGCTGGTCGTTGACGGCGAAGGAGAGCTTGGTGAAGTTGGCGAAGGGGATCTGCTCGAGCATCGTCCAGTCGGGCTGGATGTCGACCGACGGCTTGGCCTGCGAGGCCTGGTTGCCGCGGAAGCCCTGGTGGTGGTGCGAGCGGTGGTTCTGGTAGTGGCGCTCGCGGCGGGCGCGCTCCTTCTCGGCCTCGCGGCGCTTGGCCTCGACCTCCTCGTCGCGGCGCTGGGGCAGCTGCGGGCGCTGGTTGAAGCGCCACTTGGGCCCGAACCGCGGGTGGCGCGGCGGCGGCTTGGGGTCGACGAGGCTGAAGGAGGAGTCCTCGGCCGCGGCGGCGAGCGAGTCGTCGGTGGAGGTGAAGTCGAAGATGGAGTCGCGGGAGGCCGCGGCGTGCGCGCCGGGGTGGCCCGGGTTGCGCGTCCAGTCAGCGATGCGGCCCAGCTTGTCGGAGCGAGAGAAGGGCGCGAAGGGGATGGAGGCGGTGGCGACGGCGCCGCCCAGGAGCGGCGGCGCGACCGGGTTCTCGGGAGGGCCCCAGCCGTCGGGGTTGAAGGGGACGACGCCCACGTCGAAGCCCATGGTTGCGGCGGTGGATTGGACCGGGAGGGTGGGTGGCGGCGGCGGTGGCGGCGGCGGCGGCGGCGGAAGGGTGTGATAGGGTTGGTAGTTCGGACTCGAAGGACTTATGGCCCACTGTCAGCGTGTGTACTCCGGGATTCGACTTCAGCCCGTTAAACAAGTCGAATCGTCCTCCACATTGAAAGAAGGAAATCTTCAAACATTTGACCATGTTATTTCAAAAGAAAGATTGGACCTTGTCCTAAATTCTCCCATGTTATTACAAATGCTTAGATTCATTACAAATCAAGATGAATCCGTACTCTAGTTTTTTTTTTGTGGCTTGGACCGGATTTCAAATAATGCCATGAACATGTTTGGAAATCTGCAACATAAACCTACTAGGGTCCTAAATCAACATAAACAGATGGACCAGAGAGATTCACATGATTCCTCTTTGAAATCCTATGGAATTCGAATAGAGAAACCTACAGCAGCAGAACACACACAATAGTTCATATAGTACCAGGTTTCAGACAACAGAGAGTATACGATTCAACACAGTACCAGTAGAAACAAGCACTTCAGTTCAGAAAATCTGGGTCTACAACATCAGCAGGGCAACAAGGGATAAGTCTCAGGTCCTCACGTTTTTATTCTGTCCGCTCGGACACTCGGTGCGGCATAGTGTTCCCAAATTTCATACCGAATTGTTACAGGTCATCTACCACGGAATGGCATAGCGCGGTAGAAACGGCAATGTTGTGCAACACAGTACAAAATTCAGCGAGCATTACAGGCGTTGGAGAACTTATTACTACAGGAACAAAACGGCATGGGCGTAGCAAATGGCATGATTCCGTTCAAAAAAGAAACATGGAGCTTCTCATTGTGTACTCATTCCTTGTTCTCGGCCTTGTCCTCAGTCTCGGTGGAATCCTGGTCCTGGCTAGTAGCCTCAGTAGGCGAGTTGGCACCCTCTGCAAGACAAAAGCGATGCTTGTAACAGTGACAAAATACACAGCTGTTTGGGTGGCATAATGTAACATTAAGTACCTTCGCCGTCAGCAGATGCATGGAGAAATCGGCGTGAACGGGTTTGCTGTTGAGTAGGCTGCAATAAGATTGGGGAAGTCGTAAGCAACGAAATGCAAGTTAATTTCATAATTATTACCACATTTGCTAACAAAAGGATATCCCCATTACAAACAAAGACTTGATAACACAAATGAAGGTGAAAAATATACTCCCTCCAACCCAAATTAGTTGACTCAAATTTTTCAAGATACGGATGTATCTAATACTAAATCATGTCTAGATACAACCGAATATAGACAAATCTAAGTCAACTAATTTGGGTCGGAGGGAGTAATTTAAAGTCAATTCAGTTAAGGGTCAAAAACTGAAACATATGGATATGCAATCTATTGGAATATTAGAAAGACCTCCAAAAACACAACTCCAAAAGCTAGCAGCTGATGCCAAACGAATAGTAGTGTATACAGGGTATGTGCACTCTTACAAACATTGAGGATAAGTTTTAGCACCTGTAATTTTGGTCGAAGTGCTTCAAGCGGTCCTTTGGGTTTTTGAGGATGCCCTCCTTGCTGCAGGAAACCAACGATTAGGTGAGCAAGATTGTGTTACTTCCCAAAAAACAGTTTTAGATTTCCAAAATAACAGTAGAAATATACCTTCCCCAGAGCCCAATCAGCAGAATCAAAGTAAGCTCGCTCATGGTCCTGATAGACATTTTAACACAGGTGAAATAAAATGGATATACCTGACTGCTTTGCAATGATTACATAAGCTGTATGTATATCAAAAATTAAATTAACTTCGTTGACTGCTTTGCGATGATTACATAAGCTGCATACATGTATAACATGTAGTGTAATATACTAAGGTAATGATACCTTGGATATAAGTGGTGACTTCTTGGGCAGTACCCCTCCATACTTTTTCTTGATTACTGCTTCCTGCAAATACCCAGTTAAGTTGAACTGTGCTTAGGGATATAATTTCGACAGTCTTACAGCGCAAGCTAAATTAGCAAAATCAGGTAAAAGAAAACATGCAAGCGTGCTACAAAGGCTAAGCATTACACTTGTTAACAAAATATGATACCTCTTCCTGTGGCGAAGGCATCTCATTTACTTTATTCTGGTTGGCAGTTTCCACTTTCACATCCGAAACATCTCCTTCAGGCCTCACTTGACCAGTCGTATCATCAGATGGATTCCCCGACATACTGTACAGACAGATGCTCAAACAAGCTACAAGATGGATTTCTTATCAGATAATTTATGTCATTGCCACCAAAACTAGGAGCCATAAAACACGCCTGGGCATACACAAATTGGAAAGGAATTCTGAAACATGTTCTCGGAAATATGTTCACATTTGAACCATATAATGTAGCAGGACTAGGGACATGTCTGCATAAGTAACTAACTAGGAAGGAATCAATCAATATAAAAAAGATTCACAAAATTTATTTTGGAACAATGGAGAGGTAGATAAAACTATGTAACCCATCCTGGAGGAATCTCAATTTTAACAGAAGTATGTTCTAAGTTCTAACATCGAAGCTAACACTGGTGTGTATGTCATATCTTGCACCAATATTTTTGCTCGGTCAGGTTTCGGGAGTGGGAAAAGTAGAAACTGCTAAAGTGGCAATGTTTTAGACAAGGCTATCTGTCCTTGACATGGCTAGGTGAAGGCAGTAAACCTGGACTTGATAAATGTACATATATATAATTTTTTCCAGGACTTCCAAGTAGAAACACAGCATCGATGATTTACCCCTGTATGGCAAATGAACAGCAAGTGCTAAATGACGTAAACAAGCACTGCATTCACTTGTCACACATATATGCCCTATCACACAATCCCTTGCAAAAGAACTGCAATACTGTATACGCCAGGAAGAATGTTTGCAGTCAAGTTTTTGAGTTAGTTTGTCAGCACAGATAAAGTTTTCTAATATATATATATGAATGAATCAAACTCTGAGCTGCAATTCCATTGAAATATCCGCAGTTTAAAGAAATCTGTGATAGCCCAAAATAAATTTCCAGTAATAGGAACGATGTTGTCCTGCAGACTAGAAAAACCACATGGTTGCCAAGTACAGTTCGAAGTTATAACCGATGTAGGACAGTAGCTATGCAATACTAAGTGGCCCACAGAGATCTGCTTGTAAAATTTGGCTTCGTCTGAGCCAAAAAAAAAAAAAAGCAAACAAGCATCCAATTTCCTTGCTGATTTGGGATTCAGAGCACACAACCCAGGAGGAGATGTTTATGGCAACATGCTTCACAGAAATGGGGCGCTACTACAGGTGATTTCCCCCCTGTTGCTTAGATATAACGCAGAAACACGCGAAATCAAATCATCCTATGCGAGAGAGTATGGCTAGTTAGGAACCCAAGGCATCAGCCGATAATAAGTAGGAGAGCTTGTATGTGAAACGTAGGCGCTACCCCCCCTGCCTCGAGCCCTCTGTCTCCCCCGCATCATCTTATTCGAGGTCTAACGGGGCCAGATCTAGACGGCGCGGGCAGAATCCGTGGACGTCAGCGGGGTTTAACCGGAGCTCGTACCTCGAAATCGGGCGGGGCGGGGGCGCGATGTAGCGGCGGCGACGCGTGCGTGAGGCGGATGGACGGACCCGGCGGTGACGCTAAGCTGCGGCGCGGCGGCAGCTCTAGGGCAGGGCGGTGGCAGCAGACCAGAGGCGAGATTTTAGGGCCGTATTGGGGTCAGGAGTCAGGACAGGACATGAAGAGGAATCAGGAATGGGAGGGAGGGGACGGTGGAGAGAGGACAGGACGTGTACCGTGACCGTGGCGTGGAGGAGACGGGGTTTCCTTCTTTTTTTGCGAGCGAGTGGAGAGCAGTGATCTGAATCTGATTCGACCTGTCACGGGAACAGGAATGGGGCAGGTTTACTGCATTATTTATTGTAAAAGAGGACATCAGAATCTCTCTTTTTCCATTTTTTTCTTCTTTTGCGGTGATCTCTTTATTTCATCCATATGTATTTCAGTGCATATAAGATTCCTACTAGTTCACAATCTCTTTATTAATCCTTTTTCGCCGAATCTAGGTTTATCAGAGGGAAAGAATTAGAATGGACACTATATCAGATCACCCTAACCCTAGCTTCCTCTTTCCCTCCGACCCCCTCACTCTCCCTCTCCCCGTCGTCGCCACCGGCATGGACCGTCGGGCCTCTCCCACGTGGGGCTGGCGGCGGCGGGTCGACCTCTTCCTGCTCGCGCAAACGGAGGGCAGGGCCTCCCGATAGCAAGACGAAAGCCTATTTCGAGAAAAGAAACAAAATCAAGCCTTTGGCGGTGCACACAAAAAGAAAATAATTTCCGATAAGGGGAGGAAGTACTCGTTGAAATCAGGTTCACCATCAACAGTCGCCTTTGATGTATACTTTTTTTTTTGCAGGGGGGCTCTGAATCTCTGATGTAGAGTGTTGTGCGAAATAATAGGATAGCTCGTATTCCATTAAAAAAAACTTTGACAACAGATTTTCATAAAACTAAAGTATTACAAAACTATAGTATTTACTTGCCTGGGTAGCAATACTTCAGTTTTAAAAAAATGTCTGGAGTTGTTTTTCCAATACTTCAAAAATAGCATGTTTTGAGAGATGATAAAGTATTTTAATCATAGCCAAACACATCAAAGTATTTTAAACTGTAGTATTTTGAGAAACTAAAGTATTGCTGAAATACTTCAAAAATACTTTACTACCAAACACAGCCTACATTCCGAAAGGATATTCATAGCAAAGTTTAAATTTACGTGCAACATAATTCAAGGGCTCCCCAGTTCCCAAGTTTTTTTTCTGACTCATCATTCTGTCATTTTCCCCCATCTCTTTTTGTTCTCCTTTCCCCTATCTGCAGTGAGAGAAATTGATACCCAAGATTTGGCCATAGGACTTAGCACCGAACGGTAAATACTGCGTCACACACTACTACGCAAACTATACCATTCCATTCATGCCAACAACTCGGAGACCATTCTCATTTGTTATTAATGACATGCCGATCTAGAAAGTCTGATAGGATGATGCACTACAAGGTTTTTATTTATATATCTGAACTCCCGAATTGAGGGGTGAAATCCTGGCAGCTCAGAACAGCATGATCACGTTGATAACTGTGATGCAGATGATGGCCAAGGTCGCGATTATCGACCCCTGATCGAAGGCTTTTCCTATTCCTCCGGTCCTGGTGAAATGCTGGAAAGCGAGAAATGCAGCTACTGCCAGAGACACTATCGCGCCACCTTGAGTTCCCCTGTAGATGGGAAGAAGGGATCAGAGCAACGACCGGGTCATAAACTGAGAAACTAAGACCCTAACAGGCTAACAGACGCAGCATTAGCAGTAGAGCTAGTCAAGACAGGGAGAATGTTTCATACCTCAGATCCATCACCTGGTAAGGAGCAACGCTGACAAGCAGCATTGTTGACAGTGGAAGCTCCAGTTCACCTACAATACAGATGCAACGCGCACAAGTGACATATCTCAGTTCCATGTCTCATTGAGTATCCTACTACTTGATTTTGAGCAGGAACTCTACCTGGAATGGAGAAGAACAAACGCACCAAAAGCGCGAGAAAAGCAGTCCACAGTCCATATTCGCTCCTAACATTAGGATGGTACCATATTATAAGTACGAAAAAAGAGACTAATCTTATTGCAAACAAAGGACAAGGGTATCAGATTATTATTTGCTCCAAATAGCAGCATCTTACTTGATCCATGAGATTACGCTGCTAGGTGCTTGCAGAGCAAACAATGGTACAAGGAAGGATTTGGGTATGCCTGTGCCTTTAGCAAGCAATAGTACTCTGCAAAAGGCAAATAGTAACAAATAAATGCTTAAATAATAACCACTGAGGGTCACGGAAAGTTATAATGCATATCTAGCTAACATCATCCCAACAAATTCATGACAAATTCCACAGGTGACTAGCAGAAGCTGAATTTCCAAACAATTTATCTCCGTATTACTTTTGGTTTTAATTACAAGAGTGTCCATCCTCAAGAAAACAAGTACAGTTTCGAGTCATGGCCTGAACGACTCCAGTAACTCATCAAAGATCTGACGCAAGACTACCCTGGTCTTATTAAGAAAATCACGACAGCTATCCTCTTTACAATATGAATGTCCTAGTAACCTAAGACCAGAAGCATAAAGTAGATATAGGAAGGTTCCACAGGAAGCTAAGCAAGTCACCAAGTGGACAAAACCCTGAGTATCATGATATGAAAAGACTACCGTATCCTGTAATTCTGTTAAACGTCTGTCCAGGCTGATGGCATTAACGTGACTGGAACTTATGATGGTGTTAAAGTGACTGGAACTTATACCTTTGGTAAATTTCTCCGTACAAGCTACATGCAACTCAAACTTCAAAATGAGAACCAACACACTATGCTGTGATTTGAATATAGCTATTGAACACATGATCTTATTTTGAAGCGTAACAGACTTAAAATCTGACACCATTTGTCCTTACAGTCTGGTAAGAAGTACACTATGTAGTGCTTGTGAAGTATATGAATGTAGTTCCTAACTCCAGACTGCTAGAACTGTGAAAATCACGTGATGTGCTTTTCACTCGCTGTAAAAATTCCACAGGATGACTAGCAGAAGCTGAATTTCCGAACAATTTATCTTTGTGTTACTTTTGGTTTCAATTACAAGAGCATCCATCCTCAAGAAAACAAGCACAGTTAGGAGTCATGACATGAACAGCTCCAGTAACTCGTCAAAGATCTGAAGGGAGATTAGCTTGGCCTTATTTAAACAAAAAATCATGACAGCACCCTCGTCGCAACAGGAATGTCCTAGTAACTTATGATAGAGCATAAGTACAAGTAGATAAACGACAGGCCCACAACAAGCTAAGCAAGTGACCGAGTGGACAAAACCCTGAGCATCGTGATATGGAAAGACTACCGTGTCCTGCAATTTCTGTTAAACATCCAGACTAATGGCGTTAACGTAGCTTGAACTTATACATTGGGTAAATTTCCCGTGCGAGCTATATGCAACTCAAAATTCAAAATGAGAACGAGTGCATTGTGCCGTGATTTGAATAGCGCTGTTAAACACGCGACCTTATGTCGAAGTGTAAACAGACTGGAGATCTGACATCATTCATCATTACATCTTCAGTTAGAAAGTAGAGCATGTAATGCTTGTGAAGCATAGGAATGTAGGTGTAGTTCCTAACTCCAGACTCCTAGACCTGCGATGTGCTTTTCAGTCGCTGTAAGGAGTTGAGCACATGGTCACTGACCAAGAAACGCACTCTCAACAGGGGCTGTAATGAACGTCTCTGAATTCTGAACAATCAACATGAGGAGGTTGAAAAAAAATCCATGGCAGCTCCCAGGAGCAGCAGAAGGCAACTAACAGTTGCGCAATTCACGGTCCTCTCAGAGACAAAAGCGCGAACAGATTGGAAGCCCGGAAAGGCGCATGCCTTTACGAGCAAATCGTACACATAGAGGAATGGGGGTGGGGTGCGGCGAGGCGAGGGAGGGAGGGAAGGAGGGCACTCACGCGGCGGCCGCGGCGGAGACCCACTGCATCGTGGGCGGGCTCAGGTACGCCGAAGCGTGGCAGACGGCGGAGGACCCTCGACGCCGGCATGGTGCGCCCGCGCCCGCGCCTAGTGGCTGCGGCTTCAGCGGCAGCGAGGCGCATCCCCTGCAAATACATCACGGCCGCGCCGCGGGTAAGAAATCGCACGGATGGCGAACAGGCACGGGGCAGACCCGAGCGACGCCTCACCTGAGCGCGCCCGTCGGCAGGGCGGAGGCGGACGGACAGGCCGCATTCCGCGCCCGCGGCCGCAGCAGGGGCACGGGGCAGGCCGTGGGGAGCGCGAGGCGCAGCGAGATGGACATGGCGATTGCGGAGCGGGCTCGTCGGGGGTGCGCCTCGCCGGTGAGGTGAGTGTGATGTGGCGCCGCGCGGTGGGTGTCTCTGGAAGTCTGTCTGGCCGTCCCGAACAAGAGTGATGGTGACGAGAGCGCGACGGGACGGGTGGAATATCGATCAGCTCGCGGCGCAGCCACGTGGAAGGGACGCGCAACCCGTGCCATGCACATTGCCGTCGCGCGGCCCGGCGGAAGGGACACGGACGTGGGGGCCGGTGCCGATGTTGCCGTGCAGTGGCCGCGTCCACGGGCCGTGATGGGGCCTCGGCTCCTGTGACAGCTGGTCGGCACAAGACAGGCTGGATTCTTCGGGATATTGTCCAGAATATAATGCTATTTCAGAAAAACAGTACTGTGTGTCCGACTCAAATTAATTGATTTAAATTTGTCTAGATTCGGATGTAACTAGACTTGTTTTAGTAATAGATATATCTAAATCTAGACAAAACCAAATCAACTAATTTGGGTCTGAGTAAGTACTACGACATGAATGGCGGAAAGCAAACAGGGAAGCTCATGGTTTAGCAAAATTGGCAACCACCCTTGAGGTTGGTCGTCATATATGGTTGTATGATCCTCCTGATCATATTTGTATCCCCGTAAACATTTCTCTATAATAAAGCTGCCGCTGTTCATCTCAACCAAAGAAAAAAGACAGGGCTGGGTGACTGCGGTGAGGACATCTTTTTGAAATAGGCTTTGGCCCCGTATATTAATATAGCAACCACACGGTACAACTGTCGGGCAGCAGCACAATCAAGTCCAAAGCGGAAAAGGAGAGAAAGAAAAGAAGAACGAAAGCCAACAATGGCAGATTGACAAAACAAGGGAGACCCGCAATCGTTGCGCCCTCCGACGAAGTACCACCACGATCCTAGCATCCCAGAGCGTTGCATACCAAGTAACACCTTTAAGAAGGGGTGCGACGATGACAACGTTGTTACCCGGACTAGTCCTAAGGGTTTCCCCCGGTACGCGGAGGGGAGCGGAGAAGGGGTACACCCGACGCCCTCCAGGAAGGAACGGTGGCACCCGCAAGCGTCATCGCGTCGGTGCCGGACGAGCCGACATGGATTTCTCCTGACCCCCAAAAAACCATTCCCGAGACACTCAGAGATGCTCCGCCACACTTTGCCGCCCGCCAACATGCGCCACCACGATCGAGTCGCCGCCCTTGTTGTCTCCCCGAGATCACCAGCCCGAGGCCTAGATGAGTAGGACAGCACCGCAGGAATCTGAGGTACCAGCAGCGCCACCGGCGGGAGGGAACTACCTCCACCGTGTCGCGGTAACCGACTAGACGTGGTAGTAGGGTCACACCAGGCCCCGCTGGGCCCGACCAGGCCCAGGTCAGGCCCGCAAAGCCCCCACTGCCTCGCTGCAGCAGGCCAGCAGCATCGCCACCACCATCCAAATGCCCACATGAGCAAGGCCTCCACCTCCGGGAGCCACTGCAGCAGCCCGACGACCAACCCGCCTGGACCCAGATGGGGCTCAAAGGGCCCAGATCTGGGCCGAGCGAGCGCCGCCGCCAGCCTCCGCAGAGGACGCCACCAACGGTCGTGCCTCACGCCGTCGAGCTCCTAGCCATCATTGAGCAGCCCTGCCGCCGTGCTGAACCACTGTTTGCTGAGGTGCACCGCCACCGGCCGAGCCAGGCCCCGTGTGCGCGGGAAGAGGAGCGCCCTCCGCCGCCGACACCGCGTGGGCAACGCTCGGTGGCGTCCGCCAGCGACGGGGGGAGGGGGGAGGGGTTGGGGAGGCGCTGGGGGGAGGGGCGGGATTTGCGGTTCACCGCTCCAGTCGCTCGCACAAGGAGCGACGTGGAGCGGACTTCTTTCGGTGCCTTCTAGTATTTCCAAAAATGCTTGGTCAACTTGCGGTGAGGAAATCTGAAGCCGCAATCTGGACGAATGAAGCTGCAGGAATGGTCCTCTTATGTTCAACACTGCTAGGGCATCTCCACTGGTTGAGCGTTCCTAGGCTGAAATCCGACGTTACTTAGCGCCGGACGGATGTAACTTTCGGTCTAGGAATGGCCGTTTTCCCACTCGCGTTCCCAGGCTTCGTTCCCAGTCGATGCAAAATCAGCGACACATTTGAATATTTTTTTTGTCCTCGCCGGCAAAATCTCGCCCAAAGGTGTTCGACAGAAGTACGCCCAAAAAAGTTCGGCGAACATTTTATTACAAAATAGAATCAAGACCGACGATCATTCGTCGATGGCGCTGGCCTCCTCCGGCGTGTCAGGTGCGACGTGGATGGGCTCCTCGATCATGACAGGGGCAGCCGATGGATTGAAGGAGGTGGAGGCAGAGCTCGACGAAGGAGTGGTGGAAGAAATGGTAGGTGCGGGTCTCGACGTGCTGGTGGGGACGTCCTCGTTGAGAATGGCGGCATGGCACGCCATGTACCAGGCCTTGACCTAGGGGCTCATCGCCGAGGTGTCTTCGCCGCCCAAGAGGAACTAGAGGTCGGTGTTCTTCTTGGCGGCAAAGTTCACCTTGAGGAGGTCGAGCTTCCTATCTTGGTTGTGCAGCAGCTGTGTCCATCTCTCCTCGGCCTTCTCCTCCCTCTTCACGGCATGTGCCTTGGAGTTGGCGATGCACTTCTTGATCGATGAGTGGAGTCATTCGGTGAGAGGTCCTGTAGCTTTCAGCATTTTCACCTTCTTCTTGCCGATTTCCGGCCTCCCTTCGCCGGCAGCTAGGGGAGCCTCTGGGTTGGACATGTCATCCTTGTTCTTGGCCAGGCTCACGCGAGTGTCTGCCCATTTCGGGCAGTTCTGAATCTTGTCGAACACGTGGTGGAACTTGAACTCCATGCCGGTGTCGTCCCTATACATGTCGAGCGCACAAAGGAGCTGCATAGACAACGCGAAATGTGTCAGGATAGGCATCATGTCGGCATAGATTTGTGCTTGAGGTCGGTGAACTAACTTGCTATCCATGGTTTTGCCGCTGATTGGTGTGCGCCCGATTTATTCTATAATACCGTGCCACTTGCTGCACGCCTGCTTCACCAGTCCCCAGTGATTGGTCATGGCCTCTCGCCGCGCTCCATGTGGACCTTATTGAACTTCGGGTCCATGAGGTTGCACTCATCGAGCGCCAACTTCACATGCTTCCAGTGGTTATCTGAGTTTTGGTTTCCACTTGTGATGGGGTCCATGCTCACCGACATCCATGCCTCGGCGAGGCAAAGGTCGTCAAGCGTCGTCCACTTGACGCAGGGCTCCGCCCTCCTCGGCCTGTGCCTGGTCGGCGTCGTCCTCGGCCTTGGCCTACGTCTGGTTGGCGGCCGTCCTCTTCACCAAAATCCTGGGACTCAAGGCTATGCTCGTCGATGGTCCGGGACTACTCTTCAGTGAAGAAGCCGACCGCTGTGAAACCAGAGGCAATCATGTCCGACATGTAGGCGTTGCCCGCCATTCCGGTGAACACGTTGCGGGCTTCCTGTTCGCCGAAGTTGTTGGGCGCGGAGCTGCTGCCGGCGAATGGAAGAGGACCCCGATGCATGGCCGATGATGAGCCGTATGCCGGAGAGCTGGTGTAGGGGACGTTGATGTCGACGTTGAAGGCCGGAGGATGAGGTGCGGGGCAGGGGGGAGAGCACGTTGGGGTTGAACCCGCCGTCAAACTCGAGGGAGGATGAGAACCTCTGCCCCGGGTTCGCCTGACTCTCTTGGAACATGGCCGGTGAGATCAGCCGGAGACCCGACGCTCGACTG
This sequence comes from Avena eriantha, assembly GCA_910589775.1. NCBI lineage: Eukaryota > Viridiplantae > Streptophyta > Magnoliopsida > Poales > Poaceae > Avena > Avena eriantha. The sequence continues at coordinate 527,150,674 of OU342740.1, read as the reverse complement.
GCTCCCCCAGTGCACGGCGTACTGCAAGGCGGTATCGGCATCGTGCGGGACATCGCAGTGCGCGCGGCAGCGTGCTCCCCTCATCTTCGACCTCGCCGTCCTATCCTTCCGGCTCTCTGTTTTGATCTTCCCCCGTCGGTATTCCTGCACCCACTCGGCGTCCGTGTAGCCGTCCAGCCTCGGCGTCGACTTCCTCGGCTTCTTCTCCTTTGGCACGCCAATAGCGGATCGGGGTTTCACGAAACCCTTGGGCGGCATGGTGGGCAGGAGCTCGGAGAACTGGCGGGAGATGTGGCGGGGTATGAAGAAGAAATATGGGAGGGAGGAGAAGAAGGCGGGAACTCGGCCTTGAGTCGCCGACAAGGTTGGCCACCCATTTTTTTTCGACGCGTCCGGCGTTCCCAGGCAGTTCTCAGCGTCCCGAGTTCGGCCTGGGAACGCCGGATAAAAGTTGGGCCAAATCCGGATCAAATCGGTGTCTTAGGAACGCGACTCAGCGAAATTTCATCGTTTCGGATGTAAAAATCGTCCTAGGAACATCGAGTGGAGATGCTCTTACAGTTTGAGACTTCTGGGGTCGTTCTAATACAATTTCTAAGCTGCATAATAAACTGATACATGTATGTATAAAAATACACGATTGGAGTTTGCTTCTTATCCAAATAAGATTCGATTACTCCAGAAGAAATCCTAAGAGCACAAATGGTGTTCTTATTCGACCAGAGCAGATCCCATCAGTTTTTTTTTAACCTCCATGCCTTAGATCAGCCTCCAAATTCTTTGTTCACGGCCTTGCAGAATCCACAGCCAAAGAAACTTGTAAGGTATGTATATGTGCACAGACTTCTTCGAAACTTGCCACTTGCAAAACTGAGAGTTTATTTTGCCGCGAGGGTTTGCAGATCAAATAGATTATTCATTTCCAAATGCGAAAACATGAAAAATGCAGCCTGCCTGAGAACATACAGGTACAAGCACGGCGACAGCTTACTAATGTACTAGACAGCACATTGCCAAGTTAGATACAAGCAGAGCGCTCCTTATGAAAATTCAGAGTGGCGCCTCACACATTGACTGACAGACTGATTGACAGTTGGTGAAAAAAAAAAGCAAGTTACAGCTACAAAATCCACTAGCTACAACTTGACTGGCGACCTGGAAGCCAAATACAAGTACTGCATAGCAGCAGAGCAGGCGTCGCAAAGTTGTGGAGGCCACATCCGCCCCGTTACAGCGAAGGGCGATAGCCAGCCCCGCCGTAACCCAGGTAGCTGCTTGAGGAACCAGGCTGCTGCCCCGCGGCGCTGCCATACGCAGCGTAGCCGCCCGCGGCAGCCGGCAGGGCGCCGGGGCCGCCGTACGTGACCTTGTACTGGCCTGCACCGTACGACGCGGCGGCAGCGGCTACAGATCCCGGGTTGTACTGGTACGGCTTCGGGGCGCCGTACTGCTCAACGCCGCTGCCGTAGGAGGCGTAGTGGGCGGCCGCCTCGTAAGCTGTGGGAGCCGGTGGCGCCGCAGCGTAATGAACGTACCGTTCGGCCGCGGCCACGTACCTGTCGGGGTAGGCGGGCACCTGCGGCGGAGGTGCGCGCTGCTGCCATGCGCCGACTGGGACTGCGGGCCTACGAGGAGCTGAGCCGGCAGAGATGGGGGGCCGCCGGGGAGCTGAGCCGGCAGAGCTGGGAGGCCGCCGGGGAGCTGAGATGCCGGAGACACGGGGCTTCTTTGCGTAGCTGCGCCCAGCATCGACCGCTGGCCTCTTCTCGCCCTTTGATTTTAGCTCGGAGATGCGCTTTTGGAGGGGTCCTAGTGGGCACTCCTTCTGGAGCTTGTACTCTTCAACACACTTGATGATGGCCCTCAGGGCAAGTAGCTCACGAGTCTTGATGTCATCCTGCACATGTGTTCAACGAGTTGCAACACAGTTAGCTAAAATTGCTAACCATAATAATAATCCAGTAAACTAGATAAGATGATAAAAAACTAAACATGAAACTGTTTCAGCACGTAAAGCAATATACAATAATCAACCATGTTCATAATAGTCTAGATTCTGAAAGAAGCGAGTGCCATGAGGCGGTTGGCTGCTGTAAGCTAATACTTCACGTTTGTATCAGTCCCAGATAGCAGCACCCATGCAGCAGATTTCAAGAATATTTTTTCTCCCCATCCGCCTTACAAAAAGATTTTTTGGGGACTAAATACAATAACAGATTTCTCAATTTGAATGTGCACAAGATTACTGGTAGCTTGTGCACACCAAATACAGCATGATACATCCACATAAACAAACCTTAAAGCAAGAAAAGAAAGAAGATTGATTTAAACAGTGAGTTCCTGGAGGAACAAGTGTGGAGTTGATGTATCCTGGCCTATTAAAAATTAACATGTATTACAAAAATCATCAACATGTCAAAAGAGTGTAGAAAGAACAGACCGTTGAAGGAGTCACATTTGCATCCTTATTATTGTTAAGCGAGTCTTTTAGCTCATCTACATATGCCTTCAAGAGAGGGGCAGGAGGAAAATTCTCTGAAAGCCCAAAAGCTTGTATGAATTGAACCGCATCAATTTGCCTGTGTTTCTTAATCAACTCCTCAATAATACCTGCAAAAGCAAATGATCAACACATGAATCATAGAACACTGGATTTATTAATAAACATCTAAGGTATTCATATATAATAGTAAGGTTTGTATTCCCTAGATGGTTATGGGGCCTAGCAGTAAAACATGAGCAGCACCAGCCTGGCAAATTAAGGGATGATAATGCCACATGGCATTCTGAGTGGATACCAACCTGGTATTTTCTCAGTCAGACCAAGAGAGCGACAAAGCTCAGCAGTCTGCTTGCGACGAGAGACGGCAACTACGATCTTGCATAGTTCATCTTCGTCAAGCGCCAAATCAACATTAAAAGTAGTAAGAAGCTGCAGGAATGCCTGTGCTTCCAATGAGTAGCCATCAGAAGCATCAAGGTCAACCTCAGCTATCTTAATCTTCCACTCTTCGGCAATTGCCTTGGCTTGCTCAATAATTTCAGAGCTCCAAGGGTGGTTGCCACCTGGCTCCTTCATTCCTAGTGAATGTGCTATAGCCTCCATCAAAACAATGCAGCTTCTGCGCTGCCCCTGAATGGAGTGATATTTATCCCCAGGCAGTTGGTCTGGGAAGAAACCCTCCAAAGAATCAAGTACGAAGCGTGCAGGGTCAGTTGCACACTTTAGTGCAACAGACAGTTCATCACGAAGGCCAGCAAGTTTTTTCCAATTTTCTGAAAGAAATTTCAGAAGGCCTTTCATGTCCATCTGCTCACAGAGTTGCTTCAGCGCAGGACGCGGCTTAACCTCGACTGGTGAAGGTTCAGACGGCTTGCCCAACCCATTAGCAGAAGAGGTTTGCTCCTCTGAAGCACGAGATGCATTGGTGTCGTTGGTTGAGATTCTTACCTTTTTGTCTTTGCTTCCATTGGCATCAAGAATCTCAGCAAGCTCGACATTATATTTTTGGCGCACCTCTGCTAGGGCAGAGACGGCAGCATCCCTCAGCTCCTGAAGCTTGTTCACAGAAGCACGCTCTTTTGCAGAAAGATTAGCCTCTTTCTCAGCAATCAGCCTACGATCTTCAGCTTTCTTTTCTTCTAATGCCTTCTGCTTTTCTTCCAGTTCATCACACTTGCTCTTATATGACTTCTCAAGGTTCGTGAAATGTACTTTGATATCTTCCCACTGAATTCCACTCTGCAGTTGTAGGGTTGCTTCTGTGTGGGATTTCAGTTTGCCAAATACCTCAGCAAGCTGTTCTAGCAACGGCGTTGTTGTTGACTCGGAACCACCAGAAATATGAGAAGCAACTTCAGTCGCCATTTGCAACCAAAACAATTACAATCTGTAGACAGATATAGGATTAGATCCCTACATGTAAACGAGCAGTGTTACGAGCAATGGTTTGTGACAATTTGTATTAATTCATGCACAACAAGTACCAAGACCGTGTTTAAGTGCAAAATAGAAAGAACAGACAGATAAAGAAGTCAGTAATACACACGACAGTGTGCAATCAAAAGTATAGAAAAAGAGGAAAAGCTCAGAATAACAAATAGGTAACAAAAGAAAGACCCTGTTTGGATTCTGAGATGTACTCCAACTACGAAAACTATTGAAATGAACACGTGACATAACCTAAGTGATGGCCTAATGAGAACCAAGCATGCTCGCCCACCCACGTCCAAGGCAAGACTTAGCAGATGCTCACCGCTTCTTAATGAGTTTGGTTCTATTTTAAGAGATGGACTAATGATAGTCACAATAACTGAATGTTGCAAACTACTCACCCCCTTGATTATGTTTCCGCTATTATAGAATTTCTCGTTTTGCCAATGCTAGGAAAGAACATCTGAAGTGAACAATCCCCCACCCAACCAACAAAAATAAATCCCACTGAATTTCAAATAATCATAGGCTGCCTGCGATACAAATCCATGTTATACACATCTTCGGAACTGAGAGATCGTATTCAGATTTCGAGCTTCACTTTTATTTGTAAATTCGGATTGCCTACTTATCGATTCAGGGGCGGATCTAGATGGTCGGCACGCAGAAATTGTGGAAGGCCCCTAACGGGATTGATTTGACAAAGAGAATCGCTGCGCTCGACGGGAACAACCTAGCTCATACCTCAAAGGAGACCCGGTGGCCAGAGACAAGGACGGGGCGGAGACGAACGCGATGCCCCGGCGAGGAAGAACGGAATAACGGAGACGGCGACGGTGACGGGCGGAGACTGGGGCAGGGGCGGGGGCGGGGGCGGGGGCGGGATTGAAGCGTCGGCGGTGACGCCTAGGAACGGCACGGCGGAGGCGGCGCCGACGACGAAGGAGTTGTTTGGGAAGGAGAAAGAGATTAGGGCTAAGCTAAGCCTGTGGTCGGCTGGTCGCGGGGGCTGCGTGCCTGCAGGAAAACAGTGCATGGGCTCGGCCTGAAACGTCCTTGGGTTAGGCCCAGACTTGCCAGAGCCTGTACCACTGAATACCTGACCATGGTTTGTTGTCTAAAAAAAAAACTCACCATGGTTTGTGTCAACTTAAGAGAAAAACTAACCATCTTTGTTTTTTTAAGCCATTCGGCAAATCATCCATCAACCTACCACCCATAACGAAGATAGGGGCTCATCAACCCAAATACAAGAAGACCGAAACTGAAAAGCATTTCTAGCTGATTCATGTGTGACTCACTAAATGTGGTTAGTATCATCTCCCTCTATAATTTCCACATGTCTTGTCAGCCTTATAAACTGATAATCCCATTGAGCATGGTTCGCTGATCTCATAAGAAAACATCCCATTAGTTGTGTGGTAGGATGCGCCAAAATCTTCTCTTCCAGGTGCCGGTGGATTTCCGATATCCGGTTTGCGTCAACAAGTTAGAACAATATTCTTACCAATTCTTCATCTCACATACCATCAACTAGATTTATTATATCCTAGAGTTTACTCACAATAACATTTTCTTTCATCATATGGATCCGTGGCTTATCAGTAGCAGATACCTAATTGTCTTCCAAAATGTCAACTTGTGCGTCATCTCCAACTCGCCATATACACCCTTGCTTATACCTTACAAGACCCACAAAGATAGAGCTACCCGTTTTCTCCATAGTGTTGGAAGGACAAGTGTGTAGGCTAGTACTTTGTCAAGGTCTTTTATGTAAATATTACTTCGTATAAAGGAACGAGTGAGTAAGAGAGCCTTCTAGAAATCATCTATCAATTCCTTTGTCAAGGTCTTTTATGTAAACATTACTTTGTACAAAGGAACGAGTGAGTAAGAGAGCCTTCTAGAAATCATCTATCAATTCCCAACCGAGTCTACTGTAGCGGTAGGTGATTTACTATATGGTATTAGAGCTAGAGACGACAGTCAACCCTTGCGGGCGATGAATCGACAATGTGTGGTGGAGCTACAGCTATGGGAAGAGTTGCAGACCATGGTGCATTGGTGGCAACATCGGGAGGCGGAGTGCGGCTATTTGAAATCGGATGTGTCGGAGGCTGCGACTGACAGCGCGTGTGAATGCAAGTCAGCAACGCTAGATGGTGAACTGGTGGAAGTGAAGAGAGCAACCAGGTGAGGTGAGGTGTGGCTTCTTATGTCTTGTAGAGAAGAAGTTAGCGGTTGTAGTTCATCTCTTGTTGCGCCTGCCTCCCGTTGCTTTATCTTTTCTGCAAGACACGAGGTAGCCCACCTCTCTCATATGTTCTCATAATTTTTCCTATAGCTTGTGTTAGATGGCATGGGGAGCGAAGATAAAGGCTTCTTCGTGGCAGCAAGAACCCCCGCCCCTGGCTGCAATACCAGAATATGAAAAGCGAAGATTGAAAACTATAGAAGCAAACAATGCAAGAATCCGACAACAGAATTTTGCACACATGTTCCTTATACGGCCATCCTCTCACGAAAAACCAGTTATTCCTAGAGAGAACATTGTTAGAGCGGAGGTGTGTATGCTCTACCATTACTGATTTATCCTGTTATAATTCTGCTTCTACCATCATACCCTCAATGTTCACGCATATTTTTCGGATTCCGTGGTGCATATTGGATGCGCCACTATTACCTCACCACGAAATTTTATTTCTGTGGCACATTATTTCATATGCGCCACGGAATCTTATCAATGGAGCATCCATATGATGTGCGCCACAAATATATATGCACCACAAAAATAGAAATATATGCGCCACAGAATTATGCTACATGTATTTGAAATACATTGCAGTCTTGGTACAGATACATGCATATTACAGAATTTATACAGAAAAGCTACACACAACAGTACAAACAATACATTTCACATGGTATATGAAAATAGACATAATACAAAGACAAGTCTAATGTCATCACATCACTTAGATCCTGATCGAGATACATAATGAAAAGTGCCGATGACACAAGTGTTGGTACAAAGTTCATCACCTCACATTACAAATGAAGTGGTCACCGCCTACACTAGGATCAAATAGAGTACAACTGCGATGACAGTGAGCAAGAGCGGGAGCACGACCAAGGTCTTCATCTGGTTCTTCTTCCACAAGTGGTTCATCTACTTGGCTACCGCCTCCTCTCTAGCCGCGTATCCTTTGTAGCTATTGACGCTGAATTTTTTCACTTTCTAATAGTCCTCCCACTCCTCGTAGACTCCTAGAACCCAACCCTTGTACACCACGTACCACAAAGTTCACACAAACGACGCCAATTAACGTGGGGTGATCACGTCAATGCCCATACTTGATGGAATTGGGTTTAGGGAAGAGCGGCGCACTGGAGACTTTGTCGGCTAACAGACAAACACAAAGGGGACACGGGGTTTACCCAAGTTCAGGCCTCCGGAGGCAAAACCCTACTTTTGCTTGTCTGTTCTTTATTGATTGAGGAACCGAAGGTTACAAGGGAGTCGATACGGCTATGGAGCACAGATTGAATTTGGCGGGTGTATGTGCAAGAGTTTCGATGTCTATTTTTGTGGTGTGTAGATCTGTTGTCTATCTAGTGTCCTCCTCGTTGTCCCTCCTAGCCTTTATATATTGGGAGGCTAGGTCTTAGGTATCAATATGAGTTGGTTACAAGTTGGTGTTCGTGTAGAATCTAATCTTGAGCTTTCCTTGTCTTGCGCGCTTGGAGTCGGTGTCTTTGTAGGCTTCGTATCAGCCGAACCGTCATGTGCTTCATGGATCATGGCAGGTCGTCGAGTGGGACTTCCGTTGGACCGCACCAGATAGACTAGAGTCAGGTGCCTGTTGGGCATACCATAATACATCAAGGGAAATAGTAGTTGGAATAATACCATGAGAAGACGAACATGAATATAGGAATGTGGGTCCTATAGAAGCAGAAAAAGATACATCAGATGATGTACCACGGTGGACAAAACCAAATGAAGAACAAGAAGTTTGGGTGTACTCGTGAAGACATAGAGATGAGAATAATGAAGTGTAAGGGAGGAAGATACTCCATTGGGTCAGAATCCTGAAGCTCAAGTTTAGCTATACTCGCATAGTCCAAGTTCAAGGCCCTCTGCTAGTGATGGTACAGTTTCTGCTCCATTTGATGATCTAGATATCCATATAGCTTGGAGAAAACAACCTTGCTCCACTGTTGAAAACTTTCGTCAAATTTGTCCCAATATGATATTTCTAATTATGTCTCATATTCTTCTCTAGTACCTCAGTATAGATCTTTTATTGCTGCGCTTGACTCGGCTGTACCTATTCCTCGATTGGTAGGAAGCGAAGAGGTGCCCCAAATGGAGAGATACCATGTTGGAGGAAACGGCAACACTTGACATAAATAACACTTGGGGTACTTACGACTCTTCCTACTAATAAAAAGGTTGTGGGTTGTAAATGGGTATTCACTGTAAAACATACTCCAGATGGCAAGATCGAGAGATATAAAGGCATATTAGTAGCCAGGGGCTACAGTTAGACATATGGCATGGACTATGACGATACTTTTGCACCAGTTGCAAAATTGAGCACTATTATAACTTCAATATCAGTTGTAGCAAACTTGAAGCATGCCTTAGTTAGATGTTAAAAACACATTTCTTCATGAGAATTACAAGAGGAGGTCTATATGGAGATTCCTCCCAGCTTTAATACACGTGAAACTGAAGGGGAAGTTTGTAAACTAAAGAGAGTGTTATATGGGCTACAATAGTCACCAAGGTCCTGGTTTGGTAGCTTCGAAATGATTTTTTCATGGGATTATCAAGAAAGTAGTGCATACCTAATGTCTACGAACTTCTATTCTTGTAGACAGTTGTTGGGCCTCCAAGTGCAGAGGTTTGTAGAACAACAACAAGTTTTCCCTTAAGTGGATCACCCAAGGTTTATCGAACTCAGGGAGAAAGTGGTCAAAGGTATTCCCTCTCAAGCAATCCTGCAATCAAGATACAAGAAGTCTCTTGTGTCCCCAACACACCCAATACACTTGTCAGGTGTATAGGTGCACTAGTTCGGCGAAGAGATAGTGAAATACAAGTGGGATGGATAATTATAAGTGGTAACGGTGATAGAAAATAGCTTGATGGTGTGTGGTTGAGGTGGAAAAAGACTAAAGGCAAACTGAAATAAAGATGGAAGCAGGCAACATGTAATAGATCTAGTAGCAAACGGTGTTTCAGTGCTTAGAAACAAGGCCTAGGGATCATACTTTCACTAATGAACACTCTCATATAAATATCTTCTCTTTAAGATACTACTCTGAACTACTCTCCGGTTGGACACTCTAATCGATGGTAGGGCTATAACAGCACACCTCAAAGTAAGCCTTTCCCATCTAGAAAACCCCACACTATCACCTTGAGCACTAGATGAGTCCAACAAACACCACAATTTCATAAAGACATCCAACTCCAAATATAACTCATAACAAGTATTTGTAATCTCTAGCCTAAGTGCCACCATGGTGAGCACGCTGTCACTTTCACACACATGGGGAGAGCAGAGATCTATTAAAGCACTTGAGTAGCAAGGTTGATCTACTTGATTACAAAGCTCATGATCACAATATGATCATGCATAGAGAGAGAGATGAACACATAGCTACTGGTAGAACCCTTAGCCTCGAGAGAGAACTACTCCCTCATCATCATGGGAATCAACAATGGTGATGGAGATGGCGGTGGAGATCGATGGAGATGGATCCGGGGGCACTTCCCCGTCCCGGCAGGGTGCCGGAATAAAGACTTTTTGTCCCCCGAATCTCCTTTTCGGTGGCGGCGGTGCTGCGGAACTTTTCGTGGCTGGAGGCTTGACGATCTAGGGTTTATGCCGCAGGAGGCTTCTTATAGGCCAGAGGGCAAGGTCGGTTGGCGGCCAGGGGGCCCACACCATGCCCTGGCGTGGCCTAGGTGGATCCGCGCCTATGGGTGGTGTGGCCACCCTATGGCCCCTCTCCGACTCTCCTTCTGGCTCCGTGAGTCTTCCGGAAAATAGTAACTTTGGCTTTTGTCCCATCCAATTCCGAGAATATTCATTTTCTGACCTCCTGGAACCAAAAACAACAGAAAACAGGCAACTGGCACTATGGCATATTGTTAATAGGTTAGTCCGAGAAATCATATGAAAAGAACTCCAAAGTTGGAACAAAACACAAGAAAGTAGATAAAACCAAGCATGGAACATAAAAAATTATAGATACATTTGCAATGTATCAACATCCCCAAGCTTAACTCCTGCTCGTCCTCGAGTAGGTAAGTGATAAAAAGAAAGAATAATTTTTGAGGTGACATGCACCATCAAAGACTTGATCAAAGTATTTGCAAAACATTCAAAGCTGGGATCATAGTACTTCAATCATAACATGAAAGACAAAGTTCTATCAATAAGTAAAGAACTCAAATAAACTTCCATTAGAACACTGGCTACTGTAGCACTTCCCTCAAAAAGCTCAATTCCCCAAAAGAACTCAAAAAGGAACCAACAAGAAGCAAATGCAGAAAATGGCAGAAATCTGTCAAAACAGACCAGCAGGTAAAGACGAATTGTTTCGAAGATCTTCTGTTGCTCAAATCAAAAAGTGTTGAACTTACGAAAGTTAGATAACAACCTGGGACAGAAGCACAAAAATTCACGCCTCAAAAACACGTACAGAGATTTTACACGAATTTTTACAGTGAAGCACATAAATCTGTTTCGGGACAGCAACGTTCCCAATCATTACTTCTCTCTCATTAGAGGTTACTCTTGGCGCAAAAAAGCAAATAAAAAGGATAATGAGCGGTTATTACTGAAGTAATAACTTCCAAGACTCATCTAAAACTTTTGGGTTATCTCCCAATAAGTACTTTTCTTTAATGCCTTTAAGTTAGGCATGATAGTTTGAGAAGATGCTCACATAAGTAATATGAATTGAAGTAAAAGAGAGCATCAAGAAGCAAATTCAAAGCACATTTAAGTCTAACCCACTTCCTATGCATAGAAATCTTGTAAAGAAACAAGTCATGAAAGCACAAAGCAAAAAGCATAATCAAGCAAAACAAGTGCAATTTCAAGACTTTCAACATAAAGAGAGGAAACCTAATATTATTGAGATGCATAAAACCATGTTTCCCTCTCTCATAATAACTTTCAGTAGCATCATGAATAAAATTAACAATATAACTATCACATAAAACATTCTTATCATGAGACACATGCATATAATAATTATTACTCTCCACATAAGCATAGTCATTCTTATTAATTGTAGTGGGAGCAAATTGAACAAAATAGCTATCATTATTATTCTCATCACCATAATCATCAAATATAGGAGGCATATTGTAATCATAATTAATTTTATCCTCAATAGTAGGTGGACTGAAAATATCATACTCATCATTGTAATCATCATATATTGGTGGTTTTGTATCATCATAAGCAATAAAATAGCTATCTTCCAAAGCTGGGGAACTAAAAAGATCATTTTCATAAAGAGTAGCTTCACCAAGCTTAGACTTTTCCATAGCATTAGCAATAATGGTGTCCAAAGAATTCATAGTAACAACATTGCTATTAGCATGCAAATAAAGTTCCATAGGTTTTTTAATTTTCTCTTCAAACACTTCATGTCCTAACTCAAGATAAATACTATAAACCTCTCTAATTTTGTTGTTGTTTTCCATTAAGCCTAACTAGTGAAAACAAGAAACAAAAAGACAAAATTGCAGAATCTAAAGGAAATAACTTCGAGCACTCACATCGGAGGATGTGAGTACCTTTTACCTTACCTCCCCGGCAACAGCGCCAGAAAATAGCTTGATGTCTATGCACTTCTATTCTTGTAGACAGTTGTTGGGCCTCCAAGTGCAGAGGTTTGTAGAACAGCAGCAAGTTTTCCCTTAAGTGGATCACCCAAGGTTTATCGAACTCAGGGAGAAAGTGGTCAAAGGTATTCCCTCTCAAGCAATCCTGCAATCAAGATACAAGAAGTCTCTTGTGTCCCCAACACACCCAATACACTTGTCAGGTGTATAGGTGCACTAGTTCGGCGAAGAGATAGTGAAATACAAGTGGGATGGATAATTATAAGTGGTAACGGTGATAGAAAATAGCTTGACGACGTGTGGTTGAGGTGGGAAAAGACTAAAGGCAAACTGAAATAAAGATGGAAGCAGGCAAACATGTAATAGATCTAGTAGCAAACGGTGTTTCAGTGCTTAGAAACAAGGCCTAGGGATCATACTTTCACTAGTGAACACTCTCATATAAATATCTTCTGTTTATGATACTACTCTGAACTACTCTCCGGTTGGACACTCTAATCGATGGTAGGGCTATAACAGCACACCTCAAAGTAAGCCTTTCCCATCTAGAAAACCCCATACTGTCACCTTGAGCACTAGATGAGTCCAACAAACACCACAATTTCATAAAGACATCCAACTCCAAATATAACTCATAACAAGTATTTGTAATCTCTAGCCTAAGTGCCACCACGGTGAGCACGCTGTCACTTTCACACACATGGGGAGAGCAGAGATCTATTAAAGCACTTGAGTAGCAAGGTTGATCTACTTGATTACAAAGCTCATGATCACAATATGATCATGCATAGAGAGAGAGATGAACACATAGCTACCGCTAGAATCCTTAGCCTCGAGAGAGAACTACTCCATCATCATCATGGGAATCGACAATGGTGATGGGGATGGCTCCGGGGGCACTTCCCCATCCCGGCAGGGTGCCGGAACAAAGACTTTCTGTCCCCCGAATCTCCTTTTCGGTGGTGGCGGCGCTGCGGAACTTTTCGTGGCTGGAGGCTTGACGATCTAGGGTTTATGCCTCGGGAGGCTTCTTATAGGCAAGAGGGCAAGGTTGGTGGGCGGCCAGGGGGCCCACACCATGCCCTGGCGTGGCCTAGGTGGACCCGCGCCTAGGGGTGGTGTGGCCACCCTATGGCCCCTCTCCGACTCTCCTTCTGGCTCCGTGAGTCTTCCAGGAAAATAGTAACTTTGGCTTTTGTCCCGTCCAATTCCGAGAATATTCATTTTTTGACTTCCTGGAACCAAAAACAGCAGAAAACAGGCAACTGGCACTGTGACATCTTGTTAATAGGTTAGTCCAAAAAATCATATGAAAAGTACTCCAAAGTTGGAACAAAACACAAGAAAGTAGATAAAACCAAGCATGGAACATCAAAAATTATAGATACATTTGCAATGTATCAATACCACACTTTATTCTTCAAGCATGTTGAATAGAAAATTGTTGTACGTATTGTATATGCGGGTGACATCATGATAACTGGTAATGCTAAAGAGGAGATGATGAGATTGAAGAAAGCTTTAACAAAGACATCTGAAGTGAAGGACTTGGGGTATCTCCACTACTTCCTAGGCATTGAAGTGGCTTATGGTGTGCAAGGTATCTTCTTATCACAAAGAAATCATGCCCTTGATTTACTTAAGGAAACTAGAATGTTGAAATGTAAAATTTGTAGTACATATATCGAAGAAAATCACCATGTGAGAACTGATTTAGTGGGAACCAGTCAATAAGCACAAATACATAAAGGCTAGTTGGAAGGTTAATTTATCTATCCCATACCAGGCCAGATATTGCTTATGTTGTAAGTGTGGTCATTAGTTATATGCGTGATCCTCAGACTTTCCATATGAATGCAGTAAATATAATACTTAGATATTTGAAAGGGTGTCTAGGAAAGGAATCTTATTTTCAAATCATGCAAATTTGAAAATAGAAGGGTTTATTACCGCTGATTGGGATGGAAACTTGGTTGAGAGAAAATATGCATCTGACTATTATGTGTTCGTTGGAAGTAACTTGGTATGTTGGAGAAGTAAGAAGTAAAGTGTGGTTGCAAGGTGCACAAAAGAAGCTGAATTTAGGTCTATGGCCTTAGGTTTATGTGAAATGGTGAGGTTCAGAATGTTACTATCAAGGATCCGACTATTTGATGGGGAACCTATTTACTTGTATTGTGATAATCAAGATGCCATTAACATAGTACATAATCCAGTCCATCACGATCGAACTAAATATATTGAGATAGATACACTTTATTAAGGGCATGTTGGATGAAGGTGCACTTAAAATCACTTATGTTAAGTCATCTAATATATTAGCGGATGTTCTGACAAAAGGTGTTAGTGTTGTATATTTTGTAAGTATTTGTAACAAGATGGAGCTGATTGACATCTTCGCCTCATCTCTAGGGGTAGTGTTGAAATTACCAGTGTGTAGGCTAGTACTTTGTCAGGGACATTTATGTAAATATTACTTTGTATAAAGAGACATGAAAATAAGGAACAAGTGAGTAAGAGAGCCTTCTAGAAATCATCTGTCAATTCCCCTTCGAGTCTACTGTAGCGCTAGGCAATTTACCGCACATAGCTTGCAAGAAATTAGCATTATGGTAGCACTTTGCCTTCACGAGTCCAGAGCGTAATAAATTTGGGTTACTTAGCATTCTCTATACTTGCTTAGCTAACATAACAATATTGTAACAATGCAAATTCCTCAATCACAAGCCTCCATTGAATTTTGGAATTTACAACTTCCACCAAGCTTTCCAATGTATCCTTTTGTTATCACTGTCGCCACCCCCATCAAAACCATGCGATAGCATCATAGGTCCCCATGTAGTTATTTTGGAATCTTAAAAATGACATCACAAATACTAGTATAACTTGGGAAATGGCTTAAGTCAATACCTCCTTACCTCCATTAATAACATCTTCTCCTCCCATCCATTAGTAATTTGACAAAATCTATCAACCGGATGGCAAAAACAATGACTTCTGTCAGCCCCAATAAGAGATGGGAGCCCTAAGTAATTATCATTCAGGGACTCTATCAACCTCCAGGATGCTCTCTTAGCACTAACAATCTACTAGACTTATTTTCACCGACCTACTGTCCAGACTTTGCACCATTTTCTTCCGAAATAGGGAGCATAACCCCGACCTTTACATCAAGTGATGCACACAGCCTGATTTATTGCATCATTCCAAAGAGTATTCAAGTTATTACATTCATGGATCAGAAAGGGTTGAAACATATACCAACCATCAAAAAATGAAAAACAACAAGACACTATCTATTTTCAATTCTACTAACATGCCGCCACCCAGTAGCCTGGAAATAGAATTCCTGTGTAACCATAAGTAGACGGCTACATCTAGCATCCATAGGTTCCCGCTGATCCGTTGGGAGTAGGTAGGACCATAGTTGTATCCAGTGCGCTGCTACTTGAATAACCTGCAAAAAATTGGTCCCCGTTTGTTTGTTAAAAACAATGTTATTTCGAGTTGTCCAAATGGACCAACATAAAGCAGACACTCTCCAATGCGTAGTCTAGCCTTATCTTTTTATCAATTCCATTTAGCCAATTACCAAACATGTTCATAATATTGGATGGTGGAGGAATATTATAAGTGAAATAAAAAATTCTCCAAATAATGCGAGCAAAAGGGCATGAAAGAAACAAATGATATCTATAAGTTCCAATGAATCACAAAAACAACATTCTAACATCCCATCCATTTACGCTTATCTAGATTATCCTTAGTCAAAAGGACTTTATGTTTGAGAAACCACATAAATATTTTGACTTTAAGGGGTGTTTTTAATTTCAATAGGTATTTTTTTAAGAATCTTGTATGACCATTCATTTGATCTAAATACATAGATTTAACAGTAAAAGTACCCGTGGTAGTTAATATCCACATAAATTTATCCGGAGTATCGTTTAATTGAACCATCATTATCCTCTGGCATAAGTGTAGCCATTGTGTCACTTATTACCAATCAAACCCCTTCTAAAACCAATGTTAAGAGGTGTTTGTGCAAGGACATTTGATACCAGAACATTTTCCTATTAACAATATTGTATAACAACGAATATTGTTGAGCCAATGATGTTTCCCCTAACCATACATCTTTCCAAAAGAGAACACATTCACCATTACCTATTCTAAAGGAACCATGAGTAAAAACCAAATCTTTTACTCGCATCAATCCTTTCCAAAACGGGAAATTCAATTTGTTTTATTTCTACTTGAGATAATGTTTTATCACCAAGATATTTGTTTTGTAAAAGTTGCTGCCACATACCATCTTCAGTTAAAAGTTTGAATAGCCATTTGCTAAGCAAGCAATTATTCCTCATCTCAAGCACTTCTATGCCTAACTCCCCGATCCTTCGAACGACAAACTATACTCCATTTTTGAAAGCCTATACTTCTTCTTAGTATCCGTACTTTGCCAAAAAAATCTGGATCTATAGAAACCTAATCATTTTCTTACTCCCTTAGGAATTTCCAAGAAAGAAAGCATGAACATGAGTAGGCTAGTTAAAACTGAATTTATAAGAATTAGTCGATCCCCATAGGATAAAAATTTCCCTTGCCAACAACGAAGTTTGGAAAGGAAGCGGCTCTCTAAGGGATTCCATTCTGAATTCTTTAATTTTCTGTGGTGAATGGGTACACCCAGATACCTAAAAGGTAGTGAACCAGATTCGCAACCCAAAATCTTCTTGTAATCTAGTTCCATATCTTTTTCTTTACCAAACAAAAAATCTCACTCTTGTAAAAATTAATTTTTAAACCCGACAAATGTTCGAAAATAGAAAGAATCATAGTTTCATATTGACCTATTTTTCCAAATCATGCTCCATAAATATTATGGTATCATCCATATATTGAAGGATAGTGACCCCATCATCCACCAAATGTGGGATAAGGCTTCCAACTTGGCCATCCTCTTTTGCACGACCAATTAGCACAACTAGCATTGCTATAATATTGAAAAGAATCGGAGACAGAGGATCCCCTTGTCGCAATCCTTTTTTAGTTTGAAAATAGTGTCCAATATCATCATTTACTCTTATCCCCACACTCCCACCTTGCATAATTTTTTTGTTCCACTCACACCATTGTGGATCCAGAGCTTGCACTATATGCATCAATAATAAACATTGGCATTACATTTATCTACATTCTTACATCAACGAGTTAGGGCAAAAGTAAATGAGATACCACATCTCTACGGACTTTGATCCCTTCGGCATCTCCTCTTGTTTTAGCCGCATTAATCATACTCGATAAAACTTCAGCAACAATTAAAAACAGGTCAGGGGAAAGGGGTCCCTTGTCTAATGCCTCTCGTTGGTGTAAAAGTATCTCGGTCAACCGAATTAAATCTAACATTCTACCATACCTATGAGACACATGCTATGATCAGATTCCTCCCATCTTGCATCAAACCCTATTTTTCTCCACATATGATTCTACTCAAGAAAGACCACTGGACTGTATCATATGCCATCTTCCTTTCTTTCTTACAACTGTGTGGCCAGAGCCTTACCTGACTATGGTTTGTCAGGTTAAAAGAAAAGAACCTGACCATGGTTAGTTTGTCAGTAGGTCCACTACCGGTGCTTGCTACAGCTTCTGACGAAATGTCAAACTCGGAACTGCCTGCCTGAAGAAATACCAACACATAGCTCCCCTAGAAAAGGAGTGTACTACTCCCTTTGCATGCACATTACATCTTCACTCCAGTTACTATAGTAGATACCGATGGGTGTACCTCTGAGCAGCAGTTCAATTTCTAGGCGTCTGTTTCAAGCGCTCACACAAAAATGCCTAGTTGCAGTTAACCAGTTGGGGATAAGAACAGCAACCAAAAACTACATCTGCCACCAACTTGGTGAAGTTTTGGGTCCCGACGAGGCAATCCACATCAGTTTTTCAACGACCGCTAAAACCGACGGCTAAAACCGAAGCCTCCACGTGAACGACCGCTACGTACGTCCAGTCAGTCGCGCCCCTGTAGAAATGTCAGCGACAGGTGGTGGAGTGATCGGACACCTACTTGTGATGTGCCATGATCTGAAGAAATCTGAATGAAAAACCCACGGCCAGGAGAAAATCCACGGTGCCCAATCACCCACCTCCACGGCTATCCTGAACCGTAGCCACAGCTATCTCCTCCCGCTTGAGGCTCCCGCCGCGCCAAGTGTCACGAGATATCCGCCCAACCAATGGCGTCCGAGCTTCAGATTTTTCCCTCCCTCTCATCACTTCCATCCGTAGTGTTTAAATAGCGACGTCCTCTGCTCATCTGAAACCATCTCCTGACACACCAGCGCCTCACTCTTGGAGAGCACACAACACATAAACGGTAAGAGCAATGGCGACCACCACCATGGCACTCTCCTCCCCGGCCTTCGCCGGAAAGGCGGTGAAGAACCTGCCATCGTCCGCCCTCTTCGGCGAGGCCCGCGTCACCATGCGCAAGACCGCCGCTAAGGCCAAGCCGGTGTCCTCGGGCAGCCCGTGGTACGGCTCCGACCGCGTGCTCTACCTCGGCCCGCTCTCCGGCGAGCCCCCAAGCTACCTCACCGGCGAGTTCCCCGGCGACTACGGGTGGGACACTGCCGGGCTCTCTGCTGACCCCGAGACCTTCGCCAAGAACCGGGAGCTCGAGGTGATCCACTCTCGGTGGGCCATGCTCGGCGCCCTCGGATGCGTCTTCCCCGAGCTGCTCGCCCGCAACGGCGTCAAGTTCGGCGAGGCCGTCTGGTTCAAGGCTGGCTCCCAGATCTTCAGCGAGGGAGGCCTCGACTACCTCGGCAACCCGAGCCTAGTCCACGCGCAGAGCATCCTCGCTATCTGGGCCTGCCAGGTCGTGCTCATGGGCGCCGTTGAGGGGTACCGCGTTGCCGGTGGCCCGCTCGGTGAGATTGTCGACCCTCTCTACCCCGGTGGCAGCTTCGACCCCCTCGGCTTGGCCGATGACCCCGAGGCCTTCGCGGAGCTCAAGGTTAAGGAGCTCAAGAACGGCCGCCTCGCCATGTTCTCCATGTTCGGCTTCTTCGTGCAGGCCATCGTCACCGGAAAGGGCCCCCTTGAGAACCTCGCCGACCACTTGGCCGACCCTGTCAACAACAACGCCTGGGCTTTCGCCACCAACTTTGTTCCCGGCAAATAAGTCATCCACTAAGGCGGTGTCCGAGAGACCATGCCTTGTACTACCATGATGTAAATTACGAGGATCGATTCTATGAAAACATGTTACTAGGTTTGGAGGCCAATTTTGTGATTTCACCATGTTACAAAAGTCTTCACTATAGGGTATAGTAATCTTGGTGTGCATAGGCTTCAACAATGTCAAGTAATCAAATTCAGGTGAGATGGGAGGACCAAACAAATCTGATATTTCTCAATAAAGGGCAATATATTTATATCCAATCATATCAAGTACACCCGACCGAACAAATCAGATGAATTACGATCGAGAACATAATCAACTAAGTAAAGTACCAAACTACCAATTCCAAGGAAACAGAGCCATTGAGCTGGCCGGTTAGCTATAAAAGTGCACCTACTAGGAATTCATGTAAAACATAAAGCTCTTGTCGTTTAACAAGCCAAAGCTGATGCAATCCCATTTTTTTCTTAAAAAAAAGGCAAGGCTGTGTACTTCCCCCAGCTCCACCACTCTCCTCGGCAACTACTGGAGCAACGTACATGTAGCAAAACCTAACCAAGGCCACCAACATTATTGTTACTAACTAAGAGCCTCTGTAGTCTGAATTCTGAAATGATGTCATACGTCTTACCCCTACAATCTGTAGTGAAAACATGCCACGTTATAATGTTGGTTCTATTTATATTCTGTCCCCTGAAATTGTAGAAAGTTTCAGTCACTTTTCCGTGAAAAAAAAATGTTGGTTCTATTTATATTCTGTCGCCTGAAATTGTAGAAAGTTTCAGTCACTTTTCCGTGATTCTGTCTAACACTTCTCTTTGCATGGTTCACTAAGCAATTATACGCCTTCTTTTAGATTTTAAAAAAAGTTTTTGTGCAAATTTCACAAAATAATACATGAACAAATCCAATGTCATATACATTACACTATCGCCGTCGGCGAAAACTTTAGATATTAAGGCCATCTTCAGTGGGCTGACCCATTTGGGCCCTAAATGTGTCTGTTTCGGTCCTTTTTGGTCGGCCCGTGGACAACAAATGCGGCCGTGTCCATTTGGGCCAGGGGTGTTCCCAGCTGCTGGACCCAAACTTTGGTCATCGATATCCATGGGTTTTACTTGGAGAGTTGGGAAGATTT
The DNA here is from genome assembly GCA_910589775.1 of Avena eriantha. NCBI lineage: Eukaryota > Viridiplantae > Streptophyta > Magnoliopsida > Poales > Poaceae > Avena > Avena eriantha. Next base: position 527,130,531 of record OU342740.1, on the reverse strand, counting down.
TTTAGGAAATTATGAAGTAAAAATTTGAAACTGTTGGTGTTGGAAAGGCTTAAAGATGAAATTCTAGTAATTCTATGCAAACTTGAACACATCTTTTCGCCAGTATTCTTTCATGTGATGGTACACCTGGCTATGCATTTACCTGATGAGGCGATGCTCCGAGGCCCTGTGAACTATGGGTGGATGTATCCAATAGAGAGGTTGTTGTGTACTTTGAAGATATTTGTCAGGAAATGTCACGTCCAGAAGGTTCAGTGGTAGAGGCCTACATTTGCTACCGAGTGCATGACTTTTTCTCTAGTTACCTTGATGATATTGTCATAAGATTCAATCGGTCAGCAATGTAGGTGACCAACATGAATCATCTTGTGATGTGTTTGGCCATAGTGTGAATTTGATTGGAGGAAGCCATGTCACCTGCTATGGAGGAAGCGATGATACTGATTTGACCCTCCAAATGGAGCTAAAAAATATGACTTGGTATATCCTATACAACTATAAGGAGGTTAAGCCATATATCATGTGTGTTCTGATCTCCCGTACTTATGAATTCAATATTGCCATACACCTAAAGATTTTAATTTTGAGTTACACTCTAGATTGCAGTCTTCGCCGAGAACACCTGATGGACGATGGGATGCCCAATGTGGAAAGAAGACTTGAGTAGGGATTTCAAAGATAGTTCAAGGACCATGTTAGTTTCCTTTTGCGTTTATCTCTATCCTTCATATATAGCATTTCAATGCATGCTTTGACCATATTGTATTTCTGCCGCGGTACATACAGATCTTGAATAAGCGACAGAAGAATCCAGAAGCTATGGATGAAGAGCTTTTTGCATTGGCGTTTGGCCCATACTTCCGAGTAAGAACATATTTAGCTTGGATTGTGGATGGTGTTCGGTTCCTCACCGCTGACCGTGAGAAGGGCAAGAAAACACAAAATAGTGGAGTAATGACTGAAGGTTATCACTTGGAGAAGGATATCCATTTTATGGTGTCCTCATATGAAGGTGTTGTACTTTAATTCTGATTTGGAACACCAACTATCAGTTGTGTTATTTCACTGCGATTGGTATCAGCTTGAGGGTCGCAAGGATATGGTGTACGATAAACTCTTTCGGTACAAAGATGACAGTTACATCTTGACAACGTAGGCTACAAAATTGTTCTACGTGCCATACACAACCAAGGGAAAAATTGATGAGATGTTCCGGCTGGGTTGCGGCAGTTGGCTCCATTTTTTTCCTGTAAAACTGTTTTTTCTTCTTCTGATTTTCTCTTTTCCATTTGAATAAACATTTCAAATCTGTTTTGAACCATTTCAAAAATACCAGAAGGTTTGCAAATATATGAAATAGTGTGGGGCCCCTTTATTTCATTTGGGCTCCATACATTTTGTAGTTTTAGAAATTCAAACTATTTTGAATTCATTTTCAAAGAGGTAGGGGATTAGGGTTTAGGGTTTTGCATTATTTCTTTTGCATGCAATTTAAAAGATGATGCTCATGAATGCACAAACAACCCTAATTAAGGATTAACTAAAACTAGGATGTTACAGTAAACGTGGATGTGAAATTTCAGATGAACTTATCTTCAAGGTCGTTCCAGCTACTGATGGATTCTTCGGGTAGCTGTCTTAGCCATGACCGTGCGACGCCGCTCAAGTGTAGCTGCAGGCTTTGCATTGCGGTAGCCTTGGAGCCACCCTATAGTTCAACTGTTGCTAGATAGCCTGCTAGTCAAGCTTCGGGTTCCTAGAGACCATCGTATTTTTGGAGATCGTAAGGAAGTTTGAAATCTTTGGGTACTGGGGTTTTGTGAATCCGCTGGGTAAAGCAACTGGCCCCACATAATTCGTACTCATCCTTGCTTTCACCATCATAGTATCTTCGGCTGCTACGCTCCTCCCTAGATCTATCGATATTGCGCTGTGTAATGCCGTTTCTTGCATCGTCTTGTGGCTCGGAGTTCGAAAAGTGCATCCGATGTGGTGATTGCGATAGTCAGGTGTGCCCCACGTGCCGAGGGTTGCTACGATGGCGTGGGGATCTATCACGTTGCCGTGTGATTCCTTGTTCTCCCTGTGCAAGAGATGCCCCCACCATACCGAGGTTCATGAGAACGGGTCGATGGAGAGCTGCACGATGATCGTCGGGTGCAGGTTGAGTTGTGATTAAGTAGGTCTAGGCGGCAACGATTGCGGCTTGTGCAGTTTTTACTTTTATGTGTCCCTCTTGATCTACCGACATAAACAATAGATCAAGGTCTCGGGCCAACTCATTTCTTTCAGCTTCGAGAATATTCTATAATCGTGAAGTTCATCTCCTTAGTGGCACGCCTCCAATTACACTTCCTGATCCTCGTGTAGAGCTTAGCTGCGCTTGTCGGAGGCTAGATTCGTCGGCTAGCCTTTTCCTTTTGTCGAGTTTCCTCTGCATCCTAAGCAAGTCCCTCTTTTTGTGGTGGAGTAAGTACTGGTAGGCCATCAGGTTCTCGCGCATTGCTTCTGCTGTCATCGGGACTGCACCCGATATTGCGTCCCTTTCTCTTTGCCATGTTTCAGCGGATAGCCAGAGAGTTTGCCGTTCGCCTTCGTGTGGTTCTTCTCTTCCTTGTATGACTCGATTGATGGGTGGATCTCCTTCATTCCCACGGTTTCCTGCATATCATCCGATAAAATGTCATTGGGATCAAGGATGGGGTTATCGTTGGAGTCGCTTTGCGTCGATGCATGCCGATGGTCACACACCCTTGATGGTGCATTATGTATGAGCTGCTGACGTCGTTGTCGGATCCGCGGGAGACACTGTTTGATAGACAAGTGAAATCCTGTGGTTTTTGTTCTGGGTAGATTTTGGCCATCCTAATTCCGAAGTCGATACTTTCGTCACTTTCTTCGGGTTTGGTGTTTCTTGGACTTGAGCCATGTGGTGGCGTTAGCTGAGAATCTGATCTGAAGGAGAAACCGTCGTAGAGACCGTCTAGATCCCCTAGATTAGCAGAGTTTTTTGAATTTTCTTTGCTGTTTGCCGGCAGGGGTGCAACCTCTTCCGATGAGCCGACAAAAGATACAGGTATCGCCGTGGGCGTTGCTGTTACGACCGACGGACCCGATGAAATCAGGGCCAATAGGGCAGGTTCTTCGAGTCCCTCCACACGAAAGTGAAAGCTCCCGAGGATGAGATCTGATCTGCCATTGAAGTCGGTGGGAACCGAGACATGGGTGGTCAGGCGTGGTTCCGCTGTTGTTGGATTGTTTCTTGGTGGAAGGGGGCCGCCGAATCCATGACTCTAGCTTTGAGATTTCCCACAAATGGTGCCAATTGACAAGGGGTAGCCTCGACAATGCACATGGTTGTGGACTTACGGTTTCGTGGAAAAGAGAACGCTGGGGATTTTATTGGCTGATCAGACAAACAAGGGAGTCGAAGTCGTCTGATTGCTTATGAACAAATCGATTATATATTGCTCAAGGCATTTTTCAGTACCTCTCCGTTGGCTCCTCCTAGCCTATATATATTAGGCTGGGTCCCGAGGCCGTATACGGATTGAGCCATATTCCTCTTTTCTAAACACACAAATTACAAAAGATCAGGAAAATAAATGATATGATGTTACTAATATCATCTATGAACACTATTACTAGTGTCAAAATATATAAATGGTATGATGTTACTAATATCATCTTTGAACACTACTACTAGTGTAATTCAAAATATCAAAACTAAATTCTAAATTTGCAGCAATGATCTTTCGAGGAAAAACTATATTAACCAAGCTAGAAAAATTATGGGATCTATACCTAAGCTAGGAATATTAATGATAATGATTACATTGTACTTTATCTAGTATATATATACTACTAACTGCAACTAGTACTATATATATGCAGAAATACAACTAGTCTGTAGTTCTACATAGATATCCTGCAAAATACAAGTAATGATGTACATACTGTACTAATTTGCAGTTCTGCATACATATACTGTAGATTGTTATTAACAAAATCTTAGCAAAAATTGTAGCAACAAAAAAATCTGCAGAAATTCAAGCCAACAAAATCTGTAATTTTTTTGCAGATCCTAGATTTACTCAAGAGATTCGATGAAGCAATCATAGAGAAAACACTACGGATTCGATGAAGCAATCATAGAGAAAACACTACGAATTCGATGAAGAACTAGTAATATATATGTAGTTCATCGAGCTGCTGCTAATGAAGATCCTTGTCGCTGGTTATACTCTGGTGAAGGGGGTTCTTACCGCTGTTGGAGAGCCTCGCCGCCGGTTATTTCGGCCGATTGCGTCCCTCACTCCACCGTCGTCGCGCGCACCATTGGATGCTGCAGCTCCCCTGCATTCGTCAAGAAAACACGTGAGATCGGGCGGCGCGCCGCACACCTACACGCGAAGGAAGCTCATCGGAGATTGGAGAAGATATAAGTTGCGCACCTGTTGCTGGTGAAAGCTCACCAGAGGCAGAGATAGGGCACACTCTGTCTCTCTCTCTAAAAGAGCTACACCTGTCTTGTCCACTCTCTCTCTCTACACGCCTCTTCGGTTCCAACAAAATGGAGCCAAAATAAAGTCTAAAGATATTCAATAAAATGGATACCTCTAGGTCTTGAACTAGTAACCAAGAGGTCCCTGACCAGTAGGTCCACCTATGCTGAACCCCACATGTCATCTAGACAAGAGAAGTTTCTTTCGCTGACTTGTGGGACCCACCTCTTTGCCGCCCACACACTCACCCAAACTCCACCTGGGAGATTTCGAAATCAGATATGAAATCCGGTGAACCACACGTGGCGGCGGCAGCTAGGGCACAACTACCTTTGCCGGTCCACCACACGCTGCGGTGTTGGAGGTCCTGTCCATTCGTCGTCTCCCTGTCCATGTTGGCATCCGAACACCAAGGATGACCGCTGGGACTCGTCTTCCGGCTGACGTCTCCACGCACCGCGATAGCTCCCCTTCGGGCGCCATTTCCGTGCTCAACTCGCTCGTCTCCGTGTTTACTAAGGTAAAAAAATATTTTGTTTAACTGTTCAATGCATGGATATCACTTGGATTGTTCATGATACAGAAAATTCTTCTTAAAAAGGATTATTCTGCTCTGAAAATGTGATTAATTAGTTTAATTTCTCAACACATGGATATCACTTGGATTATTCATGGTACATAAAATCTTTCTTAAAAGGGATTATTCTGCTTAGAAAATGTGATTAATTTGTTTAATTGCTCAACACATGGATATAACTTTGATTGTAAATTGTTAAGAATATTGTTCTAAAAAATCACTAGCCTATTCTGAAAGTGTGATTTGTTTATTTAATTTTTAACAGATGGATAGGAGTTGGATTGTTCATGGCAGTTGATGACCCACAAGTATAGGAGGTGTATCGCAGTATTTTCGAGGGAAGTGAAACCCAATTTATTGATTCGACACAAGAGGAGCCAAAGAATATTTATAAGCCTTAACAACTGAGTTGTCAATTCAGCTACACCTGGAAACAATCTTGCTCACAGCAGTTTATCAGTAGCAACAGTTTTGTAGTAGGAATAGTAAAATAATAGCAGTAGCAAAGTAAAGACAACAGTAACAAAAGCAGTAAACAGTGGGATTCGAGTGCGGTAGGCATACAGATGGATTGACGGACGTTGCATGAACAAGACAATTCACATAGCAATCAGAACATACGACAATTGTAGATAAATAAGATAAAGCATCCAAGTACTAGATAATCCTAGGCATGTGTTCCATATATAGTCATACGTGCTCGCAATGAGAACTTGCACAACATCTTTTGTCCTGCCAGCCCGTTTGCAGCGGGGCCTCAAGGGAACTACTGGCAATTAAGGTGCTCCTTTTAATAGAGCACCGGAGCAAAGCATTAACACTCCGTGAACACATGTGATCCTCACATCAAAGCCATTCCCTTCCGGTTATCCCGATTTCTGTCACTTCGGGGCCATAGGTTCCGGAAAACAACGTGTGTATACAACTTGCAGATAAGACCAAAAACAATACTATCATAATAAATCAATAACATGTTCAGATCTGAAATCATGGCACTCGGGCCCTAGTGACAAGCATTAAGCACAACAAGTCGCAACAAAGTCATAAAGCACTAATAAAAGATACTAGGCACCATGCCCTAATAATCTGATGCCATTACATGAACGATCTCATCCAATCCCTACCATCCCCATAGCCTACAGTGGGGGATTACTCACTCATAGATGGGGAAAACATGGATGGTCGATGGAGAAGCAATGGTGATGATGATGGCGATGATCTCCTCCAATTCCCCGTCCCGGCAGGGTGCCAGAACGGAGTTTCTGGTGCTGTTTCGTGGAATCTGGTGGTGGCGGCGGAGCGGAACTCCTTCTGGAAAAACGTCGAACCCCCCTGAGTTTTTAGGTCAGAAGGCAACTTATAGGCGAAGAGGGAGACCGAGGGAGTGCCTCGGGGGCCCACACCACCCTCTGGCGTGGCCTGGCCTGGCCCGCGCCATCAGGTGGTGTGGCCACCCCCTGGCTCTTCTCCGTCTCGTATTCTGGCTCCTGGAGTCTTCTGGAAAAATAGGCACTTTGGCTTTTGTCCCATCCAATTCCGAGAATATTCATTTTCTGACTTTCCTGGAACCAAAAACAGCAGAAAACAGGCAGCTGACACTGTGGCTCTTGTTAATAGGTTAGCCCAAGAAATCATATGAAAAGTACTCCAAAGTGTGGATAAAACACAAGAAAGTGGATAAAACCAAGCATGGCGCATCAAAAATTATAGATACATTTGCAATGTATCAACATCCCCAAGCTTAACTCCTGCTCGTCCTCGAGTAGGTAAGTGATAAAAAGAAAGAATAATTTTTGAGGTGACATGCACCATCATAAACTTGATCAAAGTACTTGTAAAACATTCAAAGCTGGGATCATAGTACTTCAATCATAACATGAAAGACAAAGTTCTAACAATAGGACAAAGAAACTATGATGCAACATGAAAAGACACAAACAAAAGATTCATGAATAACAATGCTTTGCAAGACGTTTGTTTGTTTCACATAAAGAAAACATAGCATAATAGCATTCAGCTTGTCCCTCATAGAGTAGCAAATATAAATGCAAAGGACACCTTCAAAGTTTACATGAATGACTAGATACAAATAGTTTAAAACAAGCAATATCAAGGTATGCATCAATCAACAAGTCTTGGGACAATGCACATAGAACTAAGAATGGCCACTATGCTCTCAAGAAAGTGCTCATAGAATGTGTGGAGACTCAACAAGGAAATGAACAGGTTTTGAAAAGTTTGAAAGGCTTCCAAATGCTGAAAGTATGGTACTCATTAGCTTTGAGCTCTCATTGCCCCTATAATAATCATCTTTAATGTGGTTGAGGTGAAAGTGAGGTCCAATCTGAGTTATATGCTTGACAGACTATAAACTGAAAATCCCAAGTCCCTTGAGTACGAGGGCCGCTCCTCATGCAACTCAACTTTAGTTACCGGTAAGTTCTTGTCATCGTAAGTATGTGCGTATCATAGAGAATCGCCAATGGGGTACCCCTTGCCCGATGATACGGAAGAATCCCCATATCAAAATGACAAGGCAAGCAGACAATGAGTATCTCAACAATCTTCTTATTTACCATGGGAAAATGGTGCTTTTTTCTCTCTTTCCTCTTTTCATAAATCTTCTTATCTCTCTTTTTTTTATAAGAAGAATGCTTCATAGATATTATTATGGTTACGCTGCAGGTTTCCACCATGTTAGCATGGATTAGACCAGCGGCCTAGGCGTTTCTCTAACACACATACATAACTCCATGGACTTACAAGCTCCCCTTTTATTTCACACTGACGACATCCGCAAACAAAATAGCAAGGTATCAACTGGGTATATATTCACAAGTGTTGAAAGCGTTCCCCGTGATAGCACGGTTCTGCTAATCCCTAGCCTATAATTTGCAAGCATATAACTTTCATGGAGAATCACAGTGGTTCATGTTTATTAAGTGTAGGAAATAAAGTGTGCCATCAAGTTCGTGATAGCTTTACTAACTAACTTTCTCATAACAAGCAAACATTTTATTCATAAGAAAACAAGGCATGTTGAATATGCACGGAAGTAGCAAATGATTATAATAGGTAGGTATGGTGGACACTTTGGCAATATTTGGTTTACGGGAGTTGGAAACATGAGTAAAACACTCAGTGTAAGTGAAGGCTAGCAATAGTAAGGGAGCGAAAAACGAGAGAGCAAAAATGGCCATAATCATGCAGAACGACAAAACATCATTGATCAAAGCATAAAGTGATACTACAAGTTGAAAACTAAAGGATCATAAAGGCTTATGGTGACTTGAGATAGTCATAACATGGTGTGAGCATGCGCCAAGTCAACCCAAATAAAGCATCAAAGGAGAATACCACTATACTATGCTTTAATATGCTAAAACAACGCATGATTCATCCAAGGCACATTAAGCAATCTTAATTGTTTATAACAAGTAATGCTACAGCAAAGAATACTAAGCATAAAGCCAAAACAATATCAAGCATGGCATAACAAAGCATAGGCCACAGTAAAAAACGAGCTCTTTTTACCAGATAAGCATGAGCTTTCCTTCTCTTTTCCAAACCAAACCAAACTATTTGAACACCAATGTATGAAGGAGGAGGTACAACCAATTTATTCAGAAAACTAAGAAAACAAAGCAAACGAAAAACCAAAACAAAAATGAAAAAGAAGACGCTCCAAGAACAACACAACTATGCATGAAACAATAAAAATGAAGTGTTTGGAAGAAACCTGGGATTTTTATTGATGAAGAAGGGGATGCCTTGGGCATCCCCAAGCTTTGACGCTTGTACTTCTTGGATATTTCTGGAGGTGACACGCGGGGCATCCCAAGCTTGAGCTTTAGTCCATCCTTTATCTCATTACTCATCCCTTCCATACACCTGAAATTTTTCCTTCATACAAAACTTCACACAATGTTTATTAGCAACATTAGTGCACTCAAGATAAATAAGTCTTAAGGTTCAGTTCTAACACCAAATAAACTTCCATTAAAACACTAGTTACTGTAGCACTTCCCTCAAAAAGCTCAGTTCCCCAAAATAACTCAAAAAGGAACCAACAAGAAGCAAATGCAGAAAATGGCAGAAATCTGTCAAAACAGACCAGCAGGTAAAGACAAATTTTTTCGAAGACTTTCTGTTGCTCAAATCAAAAAGTGTTCAACTAATGAAAGTTAGATAACTACCTGGGGCATGAGCACAAAACTTCACGCCTCAAAAAGACGTTTAGAGATTTTACACGAATTTTTACGGTGAAGCACAGAAATCTGTTTCGGGACAACAACTTTCCCAATCATTACTTCTCTCTCATTAGAGGTTACTCTTGGCACAAAAAGCAAATAAAAAGGATAAAGAGCGGTTATTATAGAGGTAATAACTTCCAAGACTCAACTAAAACTTTTGGGTTATCTCCCAATAAGTACGTTTCTTTAACGCCTTTAAGTTAGGCATAAGCAAAAACTAAAATGGATAGAATAGAAGTAAGCGGAGATAATCATGGTGAAAACATTGTTTTATTCAATGAAATCCTTTCATTAACAAGGTTTATCAGGTCATGTTACCAAAATAATTTCATATGAGACAAAACTTTGTATTCCACTAATGATTATGTTACCTCAACCTTGATAGCAATGGTCCCAATCATAATAGTTTCAAAATTTTCTCTTGGTATGGGACAATATATTTCTCCAACTTGAATGCCCTCAACATGAATTCAAACCATAAGTCCTTTCAATCTTCTTGGGGAAATAGACAGTATGTTCCTTGTCATTAACATTGAAGGTCACCTTCCCTTGATTACAATTAATAACAACTCCTGCAATATTTAAGAAAAGGTCTCCCAAGAATAATAGACATATTATCATCTTCAGGCATAATAGTTTGAGAGGATTCTCACATAAGAAATAAGAGTTGAAGTAAAAGAGAGCATCAATAAGCAAATTCAAAACACATTTAAGTCTAACCCACTTCCTATGCATAGGAATCATGTATGCAAATAAATTCGCAAAGAACAAAGTGACAGGCATAGGAAGATAAAACAAGAGTAACTTCAAAACTTTCAGCACATAGAGAGGTGTTTCAATATCATGAAAACTTCTACAACCATATTTTCCTCTCTCATAATAATTTTCAGTAGCCTCATGAATAAACTCAACAGTATAACTATCACATAAAGCATGCTCTCCATGATCTACAAGCACTAGAGCTTTATTATGAACATTTTCAAAAGAAACCTCAGGAACATAACATTCATTCTCCTTTAGTAAGCATGGGGGACAATCAAATAATGGAAGGGATAAAGAGTTACTCTCATTAGAAGGTAGGCATGGGTAGCTAATCCATTCTTCCTCCTTTTGTTCATCACTCTCCTCCTCTTTTTCATCTAATGAGATTTTAGGTTCATCAATTTCTTCTTCCATAGAATCCTGCAAGGCATTAATCTCTTCCATTTGTGGAAAGCATCTATTAAAATATTCAAGAATATAGCCATTTTCATCCTTGTAATTATCAAAGCAAAATTTAAGTATACCATAAACCTCATATTTGTAAGGTGAATACTCAATATTTTCAAGCAAACTAGCAAGTTCAAAAGCACCCTTCCAAGCAATAAATTCTTCAATTTGTTCCGCATCATAAAAGTCATAAATTCCTTTAGCATAGGAAGATATGGTATCATTATCATTATAATCACATTGAAAAGGGAGGTGTTTATACCTCTTTCTGCAACAAGATTCATCACAACAATAAGTAACATTATAAGTAGAGCACACGTTTCTAACAATGGTATACAATCTATCAACTTGTTCCCATAAGTGTTTCCCTTTTTGTGACAAGCGGTGTTCCTTATAATAATATTTTTGATCTTCAATAAACCCACCTTGCCAATAAGCTTCAGTTTCAAAGAAACCAACCATTGACAATAAGCATGATAAGGCAAGCCAATAACAGACCAACGAAAATAACCACCAGAGTAGGAACTAATTTTTTGTATTTTTGATAAAGAAACAAGAAAACAAGGCGAGACTAAACTTAGCTTGAACAATAGTGATTCCAAGTGGACTTGATAAATAAAGCTATGCTCCCCGGCAACGGCGCCAGAAAATAGTCTTGATGACCCAGAAGTATAGGGGGTGTATCGCAGTATTTTCGAGGGAAGTGAAACCCAATTTATTGATTCGACACAAGGGGAGCCAAAGAATATTTATAAGCCTTAACAACTGAGTTGTCAATTCAGCTGCACCTGGAAACAATCTTGATCACAACAGTTTATCAGTAGCAATAGTTTTGTAGTAGGAATAGTAAAGTAACAGCAGTAGCAAAGTAAAGACAGCAGTAACAAAAGCAGTAAACAGTGGGATTTGAGTGTGCTAGGCATAGGGATGGATGGACGGGCGTTGCATGAACAAGACAATTCACATAGCAATCAGAACATAGGGAAATTGCAGGTAAATAAGATAAAGCATCCAAGTACTAGATAATCCTAGGCATGTGTTCCATATATAGTCATACGTGCTCACAATGAGAACTTGCACAACATCTTTTGTCCTGCCAGCCCGTTTGCAGCGGGGCCTCAAGGGAACTACTGGCAATTAAGGTGATCCTTTTAATAGAGCACCGGAGCAAAGCATTAACAATCCGTGAACACATGTGATCCTCACATCAAAGCCATTCCCTTCCAATTATCCCGATTTCTGTCACTTCGGGGCCATAGGTTCCGGACAACAACGTGTGTGTACAACTTGCAGATAAGACCAAAAACAATACTATCATAATGAATCAATAACATGTTCAGATCTGAAATCATGGCACTCGGGCCCTAGTGACAAGCATTAAGCACAACAAGTCGCAACAAAGTCATAAAGCACTAATAAAAGATACTAGGCACCATGCCCTAACAATCTGATGCCATTACATGAACGATCTCATCCAATCCCTACCATCCTCATAGCCTACAGCGGGGGATTACTCACTCATAGATGGGGGAAACATGGTTGGTCGATAGAGAAGCGATGGTGATGAAGATGGCGATGATCTCTTCCAATTCCCCGTCCCGGCAGGGTGCCAGAACGGAGTTTCTGGTGCTGTTTTGTGGAATCTGGTGGTGGCAGCGGAGCAGAACTCCTTCTGGAAAAACGTCGAACCCCCCTGAGTTTTTAGGTCAGAAGGCAACTTATAGGCGAAGAGGAAGACTGAGGGGGTGCCTAGGGGGCCCACACCACCCCCTGGCGCGGCCTGGCCTGGCCCGCGCCACCAGGTGGTGTGGCCACACCTGGCTCTTCTCCGTCTCGTATTCTGGCTCCTAGAGTCTTCTGGAAAAATAGGCACTTTGGCTTTTGTCCCATACAATTCCGAGAATATTCATTTTCTGACTTTCCTGGAACCAAAAACAGCAGAAAACAGGCAGCTGGCACTGTGGCTCTTGTTAATAGGTTAGTCCAAGAAATCATATGAAAAGTACTCCAAAGTGTGGACAAAACACAAGAAAGTGGATAAAACCAAGCATGGAGCATCAAAAATTATAGATAATGTATCAGTAGTCAGTTTACTGAACCCTACAAAGATGACCTGAAAGAGTTTGTCAGATTTGTCAAGGAGGGATATAGTAAGAATGTTGAGGTTCCATGTCTCTGTCGTAAGTGACTGAACCAGAAAACGCTACATGTAGGGCTTATTTATGAGCACTTACTCCTCAGTGGCATGTCGCACACATATACTCAGTGGATACAACATGGAGAGCCACTTGATCTTGTTATTATTGAAGATGCACCCAATGGTGGTAATAATGGTGGTCATGCCGTGATGACAATGGCAATTTGTATACAGACGATAAAGACGATGATGATGGAGGTCACAGTATTCCATATATATTGCAAGAACTTAAGCACGTAGGCGATGCATTAACTGCAGAGCAGATTGCTTCTCATCTCCCAACTGATAGTAAACATGAGAAATTATTTGCAAATTTGTTGGAAGAGGCAAAGCACAAGCTTTACCCGGGAAGTAAACACTCCAGGTTTGCATTTGTTGTGAAGCTCCTTCATCACAAGTCATATCACCAGATCAACACTGCTTTCGCTGATTGGATGAAGCTATTTTTCGATGCACTGCCGGAGCCCAATACCCTTCTGAGATCATACTGTGAAGCAAAACTTATCTGAAAGAGCTTGGACTTTCCTATGACAGCATACACGTGTGGAAAAACAATTGCATGCTCTTTTGGAAGGACAATGATAACCTGGAAAACTTCGTGAAGAGTGGCGTCTCAGGGTGGAAATATCAGGAAAGAAGTTCATCGGATGTCAAAGTCTTTCATCATTTTCCTTTGGTGCCAGGGCCGTAGAGATTGTTCTCTTCGAGGAAAACAGCGGAGAACATGCAGTGGCACAAGTTAAAGAGAATGCCCAGAGATGGTATACTTAGTCATCTGGCTGATGGTGAAGCATGGAAGGATTTTGACAGAAGATGGCAGGACCTTTCAGCTGACCCTAGAAACATAAGGCTTGGCCTTGCCACCGATGCTTCAATCCTTATTGAACCATGAGCACAAGCTACAGTATGCCGTACAACCTTCCACCATGGGATTGTATGGATGCATCAAACTACATGCTTTGCCTTCTAATCCCTAGCAAATCAAGTCCTAGAAAGGACTTTGATCTCTTTATGGAGCCTCTGCTAGACGACTTGCAACAACTATGGAAGGGCGTGCGTTATTACGATGCATTTCAAAACGAAATGTTTGATCTCCATGCAACAGTTCTTTGGTGTACCCATGATTACCCAACTTGCAACACTATGTCTAGGCGTACAACAGAAGGATATTATGCATGCCTACATTGTGAAAAAAATCTTCTGTCAAAATCCATAAAGAGCAAAATATGCTACATTGGGAACCATCGTTTCCTCCTAAAGCGCCACCGCTTGCGACGAGAGATAGAGCTTGCCGGCATTCATGATGACCACTAGAACCATCAGCATGGTTTCTGGGACTTGCCTTACTAGGCACCATTGAAACTTCGGCACAATCTCGACATGATGCACATCGAGAAAAACATCTGCGACAACTTGATTGGCACACTACTTGAACTCGACGGGAAGAATAAGGACACCTTGAATGCTAGGAATGATTGTGAAGCCCTAGGCATTAGGAGAGATCTACATGTGTAACCAACAAACATAGAGAAGGACCCTCTCTGTGCATATGCATTGAATTACCTGAATAAGGAGCAGAAGACGGGTTTCTATCAATATCTGTGGGACTACACATTTCCTGATGGGTTTTGTTCAAACATGGGAAAATGTGTCAGCGTTCCTACACACAAGATGACGGGACTTAAAACCATGACTGCCACATCCTGTTGCAGGGAATATTGGTTGCTAGCATGCGAGGGTATTTGCATCCCAGTATCTACACAACACTTGGAGAGCTGGGAAGATTTTTTAGGAAATTGTGTAGTAAAAATTTGAAACTGTTGGTGTTGGAAAGGCTCAAAGATGAAATTCCAGTAATTCTGTGCAAACTTGAACACATCTTTTCGCTAGCATTCTTTGATGTGATGGTCCACCTGGCTATGCATTTACCTGATAAGGCGATGCTCCGAGGCCCTGTGAACTATGGGTGGATGTATCCAATAGAGAGGTTGTTGTGTACTTTGAAGATTTTTGTCAGGAAATGTCACGTCCAGAAGGTTCAGTGGTAGAGGCCTACATTGCTACCGAGTGCATGACTTTTTCTCTAGTTACCTTGATGATATTGTCACAAGATTCAATCAGTCAGCAAGAAATGTAGGTGACCAACATGAATCATCTTGTGATGTGTTTGGCCACAATGTGAATTTGATTGGAGGAAGCCATGTCACCTACTATGGAGGTAGCGATGATACTGATTTGACCCTCCAAATGGAGCTAAAAAATATGACTTGGTATATCCTAAACAACTACAAGGAGGTTAAGCCATATATCATGTATGTTCTGATCTCCCATACTTATGAATTCAATATTGCCATACACCTAAAGATTTTAATTTTGAGTTACACTCTAGATTGCAGTCTTCGCCGAGAACAACTAATGAACGATGGGATGTCCAATGTGGAAAGAAGGCTTGAGCAGGGATTTCAAAGATAGTTCAAGGACCATGTTAGTTTCCTTTTGCGTTTATATCGATCCTTCATATATAGCATTTCAATGCATGATTTGACCATATTGTATTTTTGCCGCGGTACATACAGATCTTGAATAAGCGATAGGAGAATCCAGAAGCTGTGGATGAAGAGCTTTTTGCATTGGCATTTGGCCCATACTTCCGAGTAAGAACATATTCATCTTGGATTGTGGATGGTGTTCGGTTCCTCACCGCTGACCGTGAGAAGGGCAAGAAAACACAAAATAGTGGAGTAATGACTGAAGGTTATCACTTGGAGAAGGATATCCATTTTTATGGTGTCCTCAAGAATATAATGGTGTTGTAGTTTAATTCAGATTTGGAACACCAATGATCAGTTATGTTATTCCACTGCGATTGGTATCAGCTTGATGGTCGCAAGGATACATATATGGTGTATGATAAACTCTTCCGGACTGTCAACATTACCAATTTTTTGTACAAAGATGACAGTTACATCTTGGCAACCGAGGCTACAAAAGTGTTCTACGTGCCAGACATAACCAAGGGCAAAATTGGCGGGTGGTTTAAAAATTAGTTCAAAAACATAAGTTTGATGTTGCCGAAGGAGAGGAGGTGGTGCATACTGATGTAGCATACCAAGAGTTTGTAGGCTCTGATGGCGAGACTGTATTTGAGGCTCTGCCTTTTAAGAAATGTCGACCCTCTATCAACGGAGGCCACATCATTGTATCAGTGTTCGAGCATATCAAAGGTAAAAAGAAAGATGTTGAAGAGGAGGAAGTTGACAGTGAGCCTGAATTAGACGATATAATTGAGGAGTACTACAGTGAAAAATAAGATGAAGTACAATATGATACTGACAAAGAGTAGTTCCAGCTTATGGTGGTGGAGTGTTAAACTGATGATCATGTGGATGCTTTGTGTTGCATGCTTGAACAGATGGATGTGTGTGCATGCTTGTGTTGAACTGATGATCGTGTATGCATGCTTTGTGTTGCATGCTTGAACTAATAGTTGTGTGCATGCTTGTGTTGAACTGATGATCGTGTGTTCATGATTTGTGTTGCATGCTTGAACTAATGGTTGTGTGCATGCCTATGTTGCATGCTTTGGGTTGAACTAATGGTTGTGTGCATGCCTTTGAACTAATGATTTGTGGAATTAATAGTTATTCATTAGAAAAATTAGCCAACATATTGTGCTGTTATTATGTCTGTCAAACTTGGCTAAACATAAGTTCTTTTGTGGTAGAAAAATTGTGTTGTTATTCAGTCCGCGTGGGACCCATTTGTCAGCCTCGCAGACGATGCTAGTGTGAACCAAAACCGCTCACGCATGGGACCCACTGATACATTGCAAATGTATCTATAATTTTTGATGTTCCATGCTTGGTTTTATCTACTTTCTTATGTTTTGTCCCAACTTTGGAATACTTTTCATATGATTTTTTGGACTAACCTATTAACAAAGAGCCACAATATCAACTGCCTGTTTTCTGCTGTTTTTGGTTCCAGAAAGTCAGAAAATCAATATTCTCGGAATTGGACGGGACAAAAGCCAAAGTTCCTATTTTACCGGAAGACTCACGGAGCCAGAAGGAGAGTCGGAGAGGGGCCATAGGGTGGCCACACCACCCCTAGGTGCGGGTCCACCTAGGCCGCGCCAGGGCATGGTGTGGGCCCCCTGGCCGCCCACCGACCTTGCCCTCTGGCCTATAAGAAGCCTCCCGAGACAGAAACCCTAGATAGTCAATCAGAAATCCACGAAAAGTTCCATAGCGCCGCCGCCACCGAAGGGGAGATTCGGGGGACAAAAAGTCTCTGTTCCGGCACCCTGCCGGGACGGGGAAGTGCCCTCGGAGCCATCTCCATCGATCTCCACCACCATCTCCATTGATCTCCACCGCCATCTCCATTGTCGTTGCTGATTCCCATGATGAGGAGGGAGTAGTTCTCTCTCGAGGCTAAGGGTTCTACCGGTAGCTATGTGTTTATCTCTCTTTCTATGCATGATCTTGTTGTGGTCATGAGCTTGTAATCTATAGATCTACCTTGCTACTCAAGTGCTTTAATAGATCTCTGCTCTCCCCATGTGTGTGAAAGTGACAGCGTGCACACCATGGTGGCACTTAGGCTAGAGATTACAAATACTTGTTATGAGTTATATTTGGAGTTGGATGTCTTTATGAAATTTTGGTGTTTGTTGGACTCATCTAGTGCTCAAGGTGACAGTATGGGGTTTTCTAGATGGGAAAGGCTTACTTTGAGGTGTGCTGTTATAGCCCTACCATCGATTAGAGTGTCCAACCGGAGAGTAGTTCAGAGTAGTATCTTAAAGAGAAGATATTTATATGAGAGTGTTCACTAGTGAAAGTATGATCCCTAGGCCTTGTTTCTAAGCACTGAAACACCGTTTGCTACTAGATCTATTACATGTTGCCTGCTTCCATCTTTATTTCAGTTTGCCTTTAGTCTCTTCCACGCCATCAAGTTATTTTCTATCACCGTTACCACTTATAATTATCCATACCACTTGTATTTCACTATCTCTTCGCCAAACTAGTGCACCTATACACCTGACAAGTGTATTGGGTGTGTTGGGGACACAAGAGACTTCTTGTATCTTGATTGCAGGGTTGCTTTAGAGGGAATACCTTTGACCACTTCCTCCCTGAGTTCGATAAACCTCGGGTAATCCACTTAAGGGAAAACTTGCTGCTGTTCTACAAACCTCTGCACTTGGAGGCTCAACAACTGTCTACAAGAATAGAAGTGCGTAGACATCACCCACCTGTCATAGCAGCTAGAAAAACCCTCTCCCTCAATGCCACTCCCAAATCCCACACCACTTCCCCCAAATCCGCGTTAGGAAAAACCCTTTGCCCTCCTCGCCGACAACCAAATCCCCTCCCTGTCGACGACCAAATCCTGGCAATGACAGTGGCGACGGAGGCTGCAAACTGAAGTGTAAGTGCTCCTCAACCTACCGCCCTTTCACCACGTCAACTCTTTGTTGACCGGCCAGCGATGTTGTCATCTCCTCATCATCGGCGATGTGGTCTCTTCCACATTCTAGTTTGATGCATCTCCTCCTTGTTCTAGATCACCGCGTCGACAATGTTGTTGAGTTCTATGTCACAGTTTTATTCTCTAGATGACACATCGTTCTAGTTTGATGCGTCACCTCCTTGTTCTATGTCAGCGCATATGTACTCAATCTAGTGGTCCGCGCGTTGACGTTGCTGCTTATGGCAAAGGCTCAATCTAGTTCACTGAAAGTGCCCTTTAGTTTTACTCACTGATTTTGATTTTCATAGTAATTCACTAATTAGAATTATATTCTGACTTAATTCTTGTATTTAATTTTTGGTGCAGGTAGGATGAAGGCTAGGGAGATAAATGAGCAGGTTCTAAAATTGTCGCTACTGGCACTATTGTATATGGCATAAAAACTAAACATTCTAATTAGTGCAATGTCTAATTTAGACTAAAAAGGATGCCTACAAGGTTGGTGAAACTAAGGTTGTCGTCATCGATGTCTCATCTGATGATGATGTGAAGAAACCTGCTGTAGTTGTTCGCAAGATGAAAGATAAGATAGCAAGGTGAAGAACTAAGGCTTATATGAAAAGATTTAAATTAGTCGAGAAACCGAGGATCCTTATTCGTAGAGGTGTGGTATTTGCTAAGTACATGTTTTTCTACATTTATATGCAGCTACAAATTATTACTTTCTAATATTTTATTTCTAGGTCCAAGGACGAAGGGGGTGAGGCATCGATGATCACTGCATGTTTGAAAACAATTTAGAATTGACTTGTCACCAAGTTGCTTTCATCAAAGTGATAGTTAAACAACACAAGCCATCTATTCCATACTATGTGTGCAAGATGAACAAGTCAAATGTCATCCCTGAAAAGACCAAGATGGTTAAAATTTGACATTTTAATATTTAAATTTTCTTATGCACAATGAACTCTAGCCAACAACTAATATTATTCTTCTCCTGCAGTACTTTTCAGCTGGCTACACCAGTGCCCACCTCAACCGCTATCTCCCAAAGGATTTACCACTCGCATGCTCCTACAAGACCACTTTTCAACATGTTAACTTGTTCCAAGACATAAATGATGTTGCCCAGATGACAAGAGGCTGGTCTAAGGTTCTCGAACTCGCCGGAATTAGGGAGGGAAATGTGTGCCTCTTCATCTTTTTAAATGATGGGCTAGAAGGCTTCACCGGTTGTGTTAATGTTCTGTAGTGAGGCCAAAAAAGTATCTTGTTTATGCTGGTATTGAATGAACAATTAATGTAATATGTTGTCGGTGAACTCGTAGTGGTAAAAAACTTGTTGTCAACCTGGTGCTCTACATGCTAAGTAATATTATCTCTATATGCTATCTATATATTTAGTCGCTTGTGTGCATGTTGTTGCTTTTCTACGTACTCGTAAAAGATGATCTAAAAATATGCTCTGTTGTTTTCTCTTTTATAGTTCTGTGAAATATACAATATGTATCAACTATGTCGATACATACTGTGCTAATTGTCTATTTTCGAATTACTGCATTTCCTGTCATCGAGAGCTGGTATTCTGTCACCGAGAGCTGGTATGTAATATATATACTAAAGTAGTAGATCTAGACAAAACTAATGGACAGTTGCAACGGTTGCAAGTTGTACTGCCAAAGATTGGTTGCCGGTTCGATTCCTTCTACTTGCACGAACTATTTTTCTGTTATTTAATTTCTATCAAGCGCACTAACAGTTGGGGCCGTCCAAAAATGTCACGAAGCACCGTGAAACCCAACAGTACCGTGAGTAGGGTTGAAAACGGTAAGGAAACTTTCTATCCATTTTCGAAGAAAAAGGAAATGAAGAGCAAAAACGCAAATGACATTTTGCGGAAAAGAAATGGAAACGGAATATTCTAAACATAAACAAAAAAGGAAACGGGGAGCCATTTCCTACGAAAACGGAAACTATAAGGAAATTCTGCATAAACAAATATAAAAACTGTCCGTAAATATAACCAGTCAGGCCCATGTATGAAATAGTACTTTACGTCAGTGATTTGTCTTGCTCTTTCTAAGCTATAGAATATATGAATGGTCTATGAAATACATGGAACCGACCTAACATACTAATCAAGTGACTGTCTTAGCATTTATGTGAAACTATTTATATGAACTTATGTGCTCGTCAAAGTGTTAAATTATGTGTGTTACTTTATGTTCAATTATTGCTTTTCAAAATTGAGACATATTCTTTGTCTGTTATATGTTATTTTTAGTATACACACCATAAAATTACTCCACTGTTATATTCAGAATAATGCCCATTTTTGTATTGTATCGGTCCCGTATCCATTCTATATTCGTTTTCAATGATTTCCGATTTCGTGTTCGTTTTCAGAGTTTTCCGTTCGTTTCTGATTCCGGCGATATAAGAGGAAACGAAAATGATAACGTATGTTTCTGTTCCGTTTTCAACCCTAACCGTGATGGACTACCATGGACACCGAGCTGACATGTGGGGTTGAAGCAACGGGGACACGATCGATGGAAAAAAGAGTCGAACATGGGTCGTGAAGAAATCCATGATGAATTTGGCACCAAACAAAATGACAAACTGGGCTTCAGGCCCGGGCTGAAACCTGTGAAGAATTTTCCATGAAGAAAACAAGGAACGTCTAGAACGTCAGGAATCCGCGATGTTTTTAGGTCGCATCGTAAAAAAAACGTCATGAATCGTCCAGATTCTTGTAGTGTTTGTTAGAGAAGCTCCACCCGAACCCCTAAAACTTAGATGATAAAAAGCCTCCCTATCCTAGATGATTTTGATCATCTAAAAGTCGCTGGCCCAATTCCGAACCCCTATATTTAGATGATCAAAAAAAAAAATTTCTTCATTTTCACTCCTCTATCACATACATAAACAATATCATGGCATATGATCAAACATTCCAATATTCAGATGACTTAAATTCAACAACTAAAAAGCATTTGAGCACATCAAATTTAAAAATGCACATGTATCATCCTAAAAAGGACCAACTAGACCAAGTTTTTAAGCCAAACGCGCAACAACTTCCTCCTCCTTGTAGTTTTGTGTCCTGTTGTTCTTGGTGTCCACGTATGAGGTTGGTGTCGGCGCCACCTCATCCTCGGCCATCTCCTCTTCGGCCACCTCCTCTTCTTCTTCATCGACCTCAGCCACCTCCTCTTCGGCCATCTCTCCCTCCACTCAATCGTAACTGAGATCTAGGAGCTCTTGTACGTGAGACAAATCCAATCGGGACATGAATTCAGCGACGGTGATTTCAGTCACGCTAGGTTGTCCTTGGCCAGACATTTCATCGACCACCTTGCGGGCGGAGGCGGGACCACGCGATGCGATTGCCGAGTGCGCCACCAGCCTGGGAGTGTTGGCGGCAGCATCCGTCTTGCGAGCTTCTGTGGTCGAAGAAGCAGTCGTGGTCGGGGCATCGGCCTTCCTCTTCTTATTCTCCTTCGTCGCCTTGGAGAGAGCCTTCATGGCCTCCGTCGGCTTCCACGCCCCGCAGGTCGCTCACCACCAGTGCAAGGGGCGGGTGGCCTACCTTCGCAAATCGTCGTGGTCGTCTTGCCGCCCTTCCCCGTCGCCCGAACCACGCCGGTAGTGCCCAACCGCTTCCTCGGCACCGGAGCCATCGCAGGGGTCGATTCCGGCGGTGTCGCGTCAACGGGAAACTCCGGCGGGGGTTCGGAAAACTTCTGATGCCATTCTGGCCGGGGCATGGGCCCAAAGTGGCGCCGGCAGCGCGGGGCGGCGAGTTTCTAGGGAGAGTGGGCGGGTCAGCGGGAGAAAAGGGGAGGGGGGATTTTTTTCTCAGCGCTTTGGGCGGCCGAGCAAAAAAGAGAGAGTTGAGACCGATTTTGGAGGGAGCTCTTAATTTTTTTAATCAGCGAACGGTTTTGTGAGTTTGACTTTGTATGCTTAGCCGATCATTCGAGAATATTTGTATCATCTAACGAAATACTTGGAGGGTTCCGATACAGGTGCTCTTAGGCCTATCATACATCTGGTACTACTCTTTTGCCTTCATAGCACATCTGCACTGCACTTACTTACCACTGATCGAGTAGCAGCATCTGTTTCAAGCCGTCGTTGGAAAATGTCACCACCAACTTGGGGCCGAGCTGGATGAATGATCGATTCACTACCGGGCGCCCAAAGCTTTCGATGGCTAAAATCGACAAGTGGGGTGACCACACGTGATGTGCCATGATCTGAAGAAATCTGGAGAAAAACCCACCGCCACGAGAAAATCCACGGCGCCCAACTACCCGTCCTCAGTCGTAGCCACAACAATCTCCTACCCTTTGAGGCTCTCGCCGCGCCAACTGTGAGGATATCCACTCCACCAATCGCGTCCAAGCTTCAGATTTTTTGCCCCCTCCGATATCTTTCCCTCCGTAGTGTTACATATCAGAGTTCTCTGCTCCTCTCAAACCATCCCCACACACACAACCAGAGCCTCACTCTTGGAGTAACACACCAGTCTCAACGAAGGAATGGTAACCACCACGATGGGACTCTCCTCTACGGCCTTCGCTGGCAAGGCGGTGAAGAACCTGCCATCGTCCGCCCTCTTCGGCGAGGCCCGCGTCACCATGCGCAAGACATCCGCCAAGGCCAAACCGGTGTCCTCGGGCAGCCCGTGGTACGGCTCCGACCGCGTGCTCTACCTCGGCCCGCTCTCCGGCGAGCCCCCGAGCTACCTCACCGGCGAGTTCCCCGGCGACTACGGGTGGGACACAGCCGGGCTCTCGGCTGACCCCGAGACCTTCGCCAAGAACCGGGAGCTCGAGGTGATCCACTCTCGGTGGGCCATGCTCGGCGCCCTCGGATGCGTCTTCCCTGAGCTGCTCGCCCGCAACGGCGTCAAGTTCGGCGAGGCCGTCTGGTTCAAGGCTGGCTCCCAGATCTTCAGCGAGGGAGGTCTCGACTACCTCGGCAACCCGAGCCTAGTCCACGCGCAAAGCATCCTCGCCATCTGGGCCTGCCAGGTCGTGCTCATGGGCGCCGTTGAGGGGTACCGCGTTGCCGGTGGCCCGCTTGGTGAGATCGTCGACCCTCTCTACCCCGGTGGCAGCTTCGACCCCCTCGGCTTGGCCGACGACCCCGAGGCCTTCGCAGAGCTCAAGGTTAAGGAGCTCAAGAACGGCCGCCTCGCCATGTTCTCCATGTTCGGCTTCTTCGTGCAGGCCATCGTCACCGGAAAGGGCCCCCTTGAGAACCTTGCCGACCACTTGGCCGACCCCGTCAACAACAACGCCTGGGCTTTTGCCACCAACTTTGTTCCCGGCAAATAAGCCCTCCACTAAGGCGGTGTCCGAGAGACCATGCACGCGATGAAGTGTGCACAACTGGTTTCGCTTGTACTACCATGATGTAAATTACGAGGATCGATTCTATGAAAACATGTTACTAGGTTTGGAGGCCAATTTTGTGATTTCACCATGTTACAAAAATCTTCACTATAGGGTATAGTAATCTCGGTGTGCATAGGCTTCAACAATGTCAAGTAATCAAGTTCAGGTGAGATGGGAGGACCACACAAATCTGATATTTCTCAATAAAGAGCAATATATTTATATCCAATCATATCAAGTACACCCGACCGAACAAATCAGATGAATTACGATCGAGAACATAATCAACTAAGTAAAGTACCAATTCCAAGGAAATAGAGCCATTGAGCTGGCCGGTTAGCTATAAAAGTGCATCTACTAGGAATTCATGTAAAACATAAAGCTCTTGTCGTTTAACAAGCCAAAGCTGATGCAATCCCATTTTTTTCTTAAAAAAAGGCAAGGCTGTGTACTTCCCCCAGCTTCACCACCCTCCTCGGCAACTACTGGAGCAACGTACATGTAGCAAAACCTAACCAAGGCCACCAACATTGTTACTAACTAAGAGCCTCTGTAGTCTGAATTCTGAAATGATGTCATACGTCTTACCCCTACAATCTGTAGTGAAAGCATGCCACATTATAATGTTGGTGCTACTTATATTCTGTCGCCTGAAATTGTAGAAAGCTTCAGTCACTTTTCCGTGATTCTATCTAACACTTCTCTTCGCATGGTTTACTAAGCAATTATACGCCTTCTTTTAGATTTCAAAAAAAGTTTTTGTGCAAATTTCACAAAATAATACATGAACAAATCCAATGTCATATACATTACACTATCGTCGTCGGCAAGAACTTTAGATAGTAAGGCCATCTTCAGTGGGCTGACCCATTTGGACCCTAAATGTGTCTGTTTCAGTCCTTTTTGGTCGGCCCGTTTGGGCCAGGGGTGTTCCCAGCCGCTGGACCCAAACTTTGTTCATAGATATCCATAGGTAGAATAAAAGTAGAAAAATACATAGATTAAAACTAGGCATCTCCCTAGTGTCGTCCTCCACCTCATCGCCTAGTCGTCCACCTCATCGTCGTCGGAGTGGTAGGCTGACAACACATGGTTCCACCGAAGACCTTGACAGTGAGCATGCCATGGCCGTCGAAGTCGAAGACGAGGAAGTGGATGATCTACAGTTCGTGCGGGCGAACTGGTTCCAACCATAGTGGAGGTACATGTGGCCTTGGCCCTCGAACAACGCCTCCACGAGCCAGACGCGACGCCCGCCTCCTTCCTTCCACAACTTGACTTCACGGGGCTCCTGTCCATCGAGCACCCCTCCAAACTTGTTAGGGAGCCGATGTTTGTCCAATGAGTTTTGGTGGATGGGTACAACGAACTTGAAGTTAGAGAGATCCACGAAAATAACAATTAATGCATACATGATCTTTATAGTTATTGTGAAATATTCAAACATATTTGAAAAAATATTCCCTTTATTTGGGTCATAACTCTCTAGAATAGGAAAATATTGTTTTGTTTTCAGGGATCTTCGCAAACTCAAAATAATCTAAGCTTTTTTTTCTGCGGAAGCATTTCATTAAGACGAAGGTCAGGAGCACTTGGAGCAGATAACGGGAGGCCTAAGGCCCATTTGGAGGACCATGGCGTGGCCAAGAATGTCTGGCGCGCCACGGTCCCATCTAGCGCCTCTAGGCTTCGATGCCATCCATCTTCACGTTATCTCTTTGTCTTGATCTAAAAACGTCTATATATGACCCCTTTCTCCATCTCGTGGGGGTGTCGGAGCACGGAGACGAAAACATATAAAACCATATACGTAAGAAGGGAGCTTCGAAGGTTGGAGGGAGAAACTTTGCCAGAATCATCCTCTATTGCTTCTCCAACCTCTCCAACACCAGCACCAACATCTCCATAATGAAGAGAGAGTAGTCCCAACCCCCCTATGGGTTCGTGAAAGTAGCTTGATCTCTATCTTGTGCTATGATTATTTTAGAGTTATATAAGTTATTCAACATGATTATGGTCATATATATGTAATTCCTTTATGGTAAATCTTTGTTTTATGAGGCGGTTATACGAGATTGCAAATTTTTCGTATGTGATTGATGTATTGATATATGCATATATTTATCCCATCTTATATCCATGTTCGGATGAAACTAGTATGCTAGGCATACGTGGGAGATGTGCGTATTAGATGGAGGAACATGTAGTATCTACTAGATGAAAAAAAAATTAGGATCTACTATGATTTTTATCTTTCCTTTATTGCTTCACTAGGGGGAATAAAATACTTATTCTATTATCATCTAGTGAAAAAAAAATCTCCTTCCTTCAAGGTAATATATTGTTATTCAAAATCATGACAAAGTACCTACGACTATACATTGTTTTTTATCTTAAATCTAGTTCGAGAAGTTTTTCCTTACTTGAGGAGTACGAGTAAGATGTGTTGCATCATCTCCAGTATAGGACATGATGTCCATACAAATGTGAACCAAACACTAACATGAAAGTTTCATCATGACTTATGCCATCTCTAAGATTATTTTGATTCCACCATATTTATGAGAGTGTGGACAAGTGAACCCATGAACACCCGGTCCGTTTTTAATCATAAGAACACACTTCTACTATCATTTACTTGTTCTTTTATTTTATGCATTAGAGAAATAATTACTTTTCTTTGTTGCATTCACTATAAAACCCCAAAAATATCTTTACTATTGCCTTTTGCATTTTAGTTTAGCTTTTGCATATATATTAATTTACTTATTTGCCTGTATATTTACATTATTTTATTTATTTGATATTTTATTTTCAATTCTAATACCAAACCTTGTGCATAACAACCACTTGGTAGAGTTGAGGACGCAAGGCAAATTATCTTGTTTAATGTTGCTAGAAGAGGAAAGATAAGTAGGTTTCCATATTTCCCTGAGAGTTCGACAAAAACCCTCTAGTCATCCCTGTGGGAACAACACCCTTGTTATATCACTTTGTGCTTGGAGTCTAATGAATTGGCATCCATGTAAATCTGGTGCCATGAGCAATGCGCATCGATGATGATAGAGATGGCGATGCGCGACGGCTTCGACCTTGTCCTTGTCCTGGGGGGCGTCCCAATCATGCATGGATCCTATGCCCCTCGCTGGAGTGCTTGGTCCATGGAAGGCAGTGCTCTGAGAAAGTAAGAGTGACTCGAAGTGGCAATGGAAGGCGTGGGGTGGAGATGGATACAAGTGGCCTGCTTAAAAAGGCCAAGCACCCATGCCATTTAAGCCGACATAGATGTCGAGCAACATCGATGGCAGCATAGGAGTTCAGCGGCCAGCATGCAGTAGTCAACCTGCTTCCATTGATGACCAAGGCAGAAGGATAGTGGAAGGTGGGTCCCTGCTAAGCGGGCCAATGACAGACGTGGAACACACTTGTGGTCCACATCACATTCGGCTGGATGCATTCAAGCTCAATTTGGGGCCAAGAATGGGTTGGTCCGAGTGCACCGGGTTTTTTTTGTAGCGCCACTGCGCCAGGTTTTAGCTGCCCTCTTGTTTGACTGGACTAGAACATACTGTCTTAGTCTGTCTGGATTACGCTACTAGAGAGATGCCCTAATCTTCTTCGACGAAGAAAACATGTTGTGCATGTGATGTCGCCAGCTCGGGACAGGCACTATTCGTCTACGACCAGTACAATAAGTCCTTTCGTCTTGGGCCAAAACAATAAGTGCATGCATTGAACAATATCACAGAGAGACTTGTTTGTGATGAAACCCAAGTTTCAACATAGTTAGAATGAGCGAAGGCAAAGCGAATCCTCATTATCCCTTCTCTACAGTCGGTACAATACATGCGGGACTTTTCCTCCTCCCCGGGCCTCTCCTCTTCTCCTCTGGTGGCGCTACCAGCCGGAGTAGGGAGGGGAGAGGTTGCAAGTCTTGTACAGAGTAGAGCTAGGCCTAGTGGTAGTGGCCATGTGCCGATAGTGGGCTCTATGCCCAGTAGTTGGAGAGGATTCCTGGATCTTGGTAGCCAGATCTGGTGAATTCTAGGGTTCCTTCTTGCCGCCTCGTTGCTCTTCTAGACTGGGCATCGAAGGGCTGGTTGGAGCACCGCTACTCCAAATAAATCGGTGGTTGGTGGCTGCTTCCTCTTATTCACTGCTACCGCTGCACTTTTTCATCCCCTTTCGGATTGTCGTGGAGGCGAGGGGGAGGAGATAGGGTGCTTGGTGGAGAGCGGAAGCGGTAGCAGTGGGGGCAAGTTGTTCGAGTTCCGCGTATGAAAACAATAAATTTTACTCTACGCCCTTGAACCCCTAAAGCTGCCATGACCTATCTATTAGTAATACAGTAACGGGAGGGGCTTTTCGCGAACTTACCCTTGAAGACCGAAAAACGTTGTCAACGCTCAGGAGAGCGTGGTTGATGTAGACGAGCCGAAGCCGACCTCAAGGTCGTGATGAAGTCCTTGCGCTGCTTGGCTCCAACGACTTGAGTGCCTCAAGTGCGACACCTCGCAGGGAGTTACACACGTCCGGTGCCTGACGATTACTCTCGCTTCGCCGATCCAGCAGTAGTTGCGGAAGTAGAGCTCCTGGATCCGAATCCCGCAGCGCGACGGCGCTCCGCGGTGAAGATGTCTCTCACTCGCGTAGTCCAGACTTGGGACCACGGTCACGAGAGAGAGAGGGGGAGAGAGAAAATATCAATTAGAGGTCCTCCCAAAAGTGGGGAGACCTTTATTGGTGTATTTATCTTGGCCAAATACCCCACTATATATAGGGGGAGGAGGGGGTACACCCTCCCTCAAAGTCCTAGGGTGAGACTAAAGGAGAGGAGGGGGGATGGGTGGCTGCCGGCCACCCTAGTGGGCCCCGCACACGGGGGGGGGGGGGGGGGGGGGCTAAGCCCAGCCGGCCTCCCCCTTGGCCCCTCTCCCTCCTTTCCCCTAATAGGCCCTCTCCCTCCGGAAATTGGCCCATTAAGCCTTTTCGACCTTTAATTGATTTTCTCTTTATTAAATAATTATGAACAAATAATTAAATCAACATTTAACATTCATTCACACATTATTCAATCTCCGTGGCTATGGAACACCTTCCACCTCCACTCCGGACATCCTCCGGACTTACCAAAATTCTTCCGGTTTTCTCTCTTCTATTCTTCGGCGATTCCACCGATCCTATAAACACTCTCTAAGCATCATCAATCCCTTAAGCGTGATACCCCACGGTTCGGGAACACTCCATACATGGTCGGGACACTCCCTCACCAATGATCAACAAAGGGACCTGGATGGCCATGTGACCCCTGTGCATTGCACGAAGATCTTTCGTCGTTTGAACCGGGACAGTCGTGTCTTATTCCCTTTGTCACTCGATACTTGCATTGCCCGAGATATGATCAATGGCATCAGCATGTCGTGTTCAATCTCGTTACTGAACAATGCTACTTGACTCGTTCCGACAAGTGATATCCCCGTGATCAAATCACACGCTGCGCAGCTATTGAATATAACTTCTCCCAGTGGGCCCTTGAGTATCTTCCCGTCACATGGACGGACAAATCCCGCTCTTGACATATATTGCCTCTACGATTTCCTCCAAGTACCTAAACACTCCTTTATAACCACCGTATTACCAGATGTCGTTTGATGCTATCTAAGCACTCTCAGGAGACAGTGATTGATATAGCCTCACGGTCTAAGGAATAGTCTACGAGGATCCATTTCTAATCATCGTAACTTGAACTTCGTGACATGATCGGGTCACGAAGTTTAGGTTGGGTATTGGTTCATCATCTCATTCTCAGAATGAGACGATCTCATTTCCAACTGGCATAAATGCCATATGATCAAGAAACTTGATCATCTGTTGACCAATGAACTAGTGACTAGAGTTTCACTGAGAACTCCTGGTTGTTTGTATATCACATGTGTATTGATGTTTCCACCCAATACAGTTATAGCATGATATAAAACTTAATCATAAACTATATGAAATATGATAATAGTCCTTACTACTATTTGTCTCTAGGGCATATTTCCAACACAAGTCTGCTCTGGCGTGTGCGCGCAGCGCCAGGCAGTGGTCAGCCATGGCTCTCTCCCTGTCTATTCTTCTCTCGGCCGACCACAATGGCGAGGGAGAGAAGATGACATAGTTGGGCGCACCTTCCAACTCCCTCATCTTGTGCCCCCTCGAGGCTCTGGCAGCTTGTCAGTGCATGTCCTTCTCCTGGCCGGACGTGGCAACGAAGGTGAGAAGGGCGGTGTGCTTGGTGCTGATGGTGCTGCTCGAAGGCTCTAGGAGCGTTTGGAGTCTCCACTCCCTACGCGTTCTCCAAATGGAGGCGCGGTGCTGCTGCTGCTATTTTCAGTTAGAAGCTTGGCCACGTCGCGCTCGACAGCGATGCCCGCTCGAGCCTTTTCTTCCTCCTCCGGAGGATCTTCCTCAGACTTGACGAGCCCTTCAGTGCTCCTATTCGTCCAAGTGGTTTCTTCCCCGGTGTGACCCGGGATGGCACTGCCTTGAGGTTGTCCGTCGCCCGCAGGATCCATGGATCTGATTGCGTTTCTGTGATCCTTTTTAGAGCGTGTTATGTAAAATCGTAGGGCCTAGTTGTAATTTTACTTTTCTTTAAGGGCTTTTTTGTAATTGTACACCCACTGCTGGAATGAAACTCCAGGTCATTCATGACCTTATCCGTGCAAAAAAAAACAGCATAATTATTTTTATATAATTTTTTTCTACTGGGTTATGCATATCCAGTTTGACAGGACATAAACCCACTTTAACTTTTTTTTCCGGGTAAAACCAGATCATATTAAGCAGGGGTATTACAAGCTGTTCTAGTTCGCGCTCCGGGAGAGCAACCTCCGGAGCTGACCCAAACCAGACCAAAGTACGATGTTCTGCCCTTGCCCAATTGGCAAGGCAGTGGTTAACCCTAACCTGCCCTCGATCCTCTTTTACAAAATTACATAATCAAGTTAAACCCACTTTAACTCGATTCTTCTTTAGCGTGAACCTGACCATGGTTTTGTTAGGCCTATCATACATCTGGTACTACTCTCTTGCCTTCATAGCACATCTGCACTCCACTTACCACTGATCGAGCAGCAACGTCTGTTTCAAGCGGTCGCTAGAAAATGTCACCATCAACTTGGGGCGGAGGTGGATGAATGATCGATTCACTACCGGACGAGGAATCCCATTCAGTTTCTAACAGCTTTCGATGGCTAAAATCGACAAGTGGAGTGACCACACGTGATGCGTCATGATCTGAAGAAATCTGGAGAAAAACCCACCGCCACAAGAAAATCCACGGCGCCCAACCCAACTACCCATCCCCACGGCGATCCTCAGTCGTAGCCACAACTATCTCCTACCCTTTGAGGCTCTCGCCGCGCCAACTGTCCGGAGATATCAGATATCCACTCCACCAATCGGGTCCAAGCTTCAGATTTTTTGCTCGCTCACATATCTTCCCTCCGTAGTGTTACATATCATAGTTCTCTGCTCCTCTCAAACCATCCTCACACACACAGCCAGAGCTTCACTCTTGGAGTAACACACCAGTCTCAGCGGAGCAATGGCAACCACCACGATGGGACTCTCCTCTACAGCCTTCGCCGGCAAGGTGGTGAAGAACCTGCCATCGTCCACCCTCTTTGGTGAGGCCCGCGTCACCATGCGCAAGACGTCCGCCAAGGCCAAGCCAGTGTCCTCGGGAAGCCCGTGGTACGGCTCCGACCGCGTGCTCTACCTCGGCCCACTCTCTGGCGAGCCCCCGAGCTACCTCACCGGCGAGTTCCCCGGCGACTATGGGTGGGACACCGCGGGGCTCTCCGCCGACCCCGAGACCTTCGCCAAGAACAGGGAGTTGGAAGTGATCCACTCACGGTGGGCCATGCTTGGTGCGCTAGGCTGCGTCTTCCCCGAGCTCCTCGCTCGTAATGGCGTCAAATTCGGCGAGGCCGTCTGGTTCAAGGCCGGCTCCCAGATTTTCAGTGAGGGAGGCCTCGACTACCTCGGCAACCCGAGCTTGGTGCACGCGCAGAGCATCCTCGCCATCTGGGCCTGCCAGGTCGTGCTCATGGGCGCCGTTGAGGGGTACCGCGTTGCCGGTGGCCCGCTCGGTGAGATCGTTGACCCTCTCTACCCCGGCGGCAGCTTCGACCCCCTTGGCTTGGCCGACGACCCTGAGGCCTTCGCGGAGCTCAAGGTTAAGGAGCTCAAGAACGGCCGCCTCGCCATGTTCTCCATGTTCGGCTTCTTCGTGCAGGCCATCGTCACCGGAAAGGGCCCCCTCGAGAACCTCGCCGACCACTTGGCCGACCCCGTCAACAACAACGCCTGGGCTTTCGCCACCAACTTTGTTCCTGGCAAATAAGCCACCTATAAGGCTGCGCGTTAAGGCCCGCGCCTGTGAGCCGCAGGTGTCGGGGAGACGGTGCACGCGATGAAGTGTGCACAACTGGTTTCCCTTGTACTACCATGATGTAAATTACGAGTATTGATTCTATGCAAACATGTTACTAGATTTTTATAACTAACTAATAGATGTATGGACACAAGCTCGTGATACCCCCTCGCGTCGCTCCCCAGGGCGACGCTAGGGGTGACTCCCGCCGCCGCCAAAAGCTCCTCTACGGGATCCTATCGCCGCCGTTGCCGCCGGCCCTCGCCGCGGTGGCGGCGGGCCTAGCCGCCGAAGGTGGCTAGGGGGTGGTGCATCGGAGGCCGGAGCTGCTAGGGCGGCGGCGGCGGCGGATGCTGAGGCGCGGCAACCTGGGCGGCGTCCCTTGGTCGGGGTGGAGGCGGCGGTTCCCCGTGGTGGAGATCTAGTGGAGGAGGTGCTGGTGTTGGGATTCCGTTTGGAAGACCTAGATTGGCCCTCTAACCCTAATTTCCGTCGGGATCCATGCGTGGCCATGGACCTCCTGGCCATGGTGGGCGCGAGCCGGAGTGGAAAAGGGTGGTCGCGGGGCGCGCTTAGAGATGGGTTCGATCTGGATTTATCCGATCTGGTACCTGTCCCTAGCGTTGCCTTGCCTTTTCTTTCGTTGTTCTGATCGGCGGCGTGGGGGCCTGCTGGTGTGCTTGAATAATGGAGGCGGTCATATGGTTCCTCTCGCGCGAAGATGAAGATCTGTTGTTGCTTTCCCTTGTTGATCTGGTCGGAATGGTGAGTTTCGGAAGGTTCCGCCGGCGAACTCCCATGGGCGAATAATGCCTGGAGATTGCCGGATTGGAAAGATTCGGTTGTGTGTACCCATGTTTTACTCTGGCCGTTTGGGTTCAGAGGGAGCGCTTCGAAGCTCAGTTGGCTGTTAATATCATGGGGCATGTTCTCGTTCCATGGTGCTGACGGAGAATATCATGGAGACCGAGTTCTGAGGACTGACAATGGTGGTTCGACTCTGGGTGGTGATGAAGAATTGGCTTGGTGATTTGTGACTTGGAGCAGCGGCATGCAAGTGGGGGCGACTGCACAGGAGAGGTTCACAGTCCTACCTATTAGGGTAAAAACCCAAGGTCTGACCTTAATTGGTTGTGCCTGGCAATGGCCTTGTTGAAGGCATTGTTTTGAGAGCGTGGACTTTCTTCAGGGTGAAAACCTAATATCTATGATCGGACGATGATGGTGTTGTGCACTATTCCCTTCTTAGAGGCATCGCTTTTGGAGAAGCTGGACTTCTGGTGTTATCTTGGTGGTGGTAGTACTGCTGTTTCAACGAATGGGTCACTGTAGCGAGATTTTTTTTGTTTGTAATTCTTCTTTCTTTTTTTGGCTGTGTGCATCTGTATGACCGCTAGGGCAATGCGTTGTTGCAGAGGCTGGATGTAACTGATATCTTCTGATATTAATATATGCTCCTTTTCAAAAAAAAAGAAAAATGTTACTAGATTTTGAGGAAAGTTTTGTGATGTCACGGTGTTACAAAAATCTTCACTCTTATACGAAGGAGCCATTGATGGGCTAAGCGTACTATGGTTATCATCAAACGTTGAAGGAAGACCATATTCATCATTGAAGGCCTTAGCCATGATATCCAGCATTTACTAACTTGCTCTTTCACTTCTACCTCTCTAGTAGGACAAGAAAGATTGCCAGGTTTAACCACTCTTACTAATTTCCAGAACTTGCACAATAATTTCCCAACAATTGATCGAGAAACTCCACATTTTGTTTATAGGCTCGCAATAACACCGGAGAATCACCCGCAAAAAGCTAATTAGAAGCATTTTTCCTAATTTTTAAGAAAGGACATTTTATTATTTAAAGATTTTTAAGCATTATACCCGGTCTATGCATATCTAGGATGCACACAGCCAACACATGTCTTAATGTCACAAATTAAAAAGATGAAATACATATCATTAATGAGAAATTAAAAACTCATTTGGTGGCGGAGATCGATCCAAAGATTGCGCTTTCATCACTAGTAGAAAAAGAGCCTTTCGTCCACCCCTTTACTCCTGGTTGTGGTTAGACCCGAGACTAATACTCACATTAGTCCTGGTTCCAACGGAACAACCTTTAGTCCCCGGTCAAACGGGGCCTTTAGTCCCGGTTGGAGACACCAACCGGGACTAAAGGGGTAACCTTTAGACCCGGTTCGTATTACCAACCGGGACTAAAAAACTGGGCAAAACAAATTCTCAAGTTCTGCCGCGGTAGGAAAACGGGCACAAATCCTGTCGCGGCAGGACAACGGCTCTCCACCCCCGGCAGGAGATCGCCTTTTCTAGTTTCAAAATCATGCTAAAATATTATAAAAAATTTCAAAAATAAAATCTTTCGAACTGTAGTTATATTAAATGATTTAGTTGTTATGAAAATTAACAAATATAAATTTCGACATAATTTGCAAAAACATATTATGAAAAATTCAAATGGCCATAACTTTTGCATACGATATCAGAAAAATAAGTACAGCCTATCAAAACATGCAGAAAAAAATTTCCTCTTCGATTACAATAGCCTTAGGCTGTTTTGGATTCTTTTAGATTCTTAAAATTTGAAAAAAAAGTTATTTCAAAAATTAAATTTTTTTAATAATTTTTTATGCCATATTTGAATTCCTCACATTTTTCTGATAATAATGGATATATTATTTGTCAAATTTCGATTTACAGATTTGAAGATATTATTTATGTCATATTAAATGAATAAATGGCAAAAAATGAATAAAATATTAATTTTGAATTTTTCATTGGTATAAAATATTATTATTACTTATTTATTGGTGTTTACTTAAATAGTTATTCGTAATTTCGAAAAGTAAGACGGTTGACATATTGATATGAGCTAATAGGATTGATATACTAGTCTTAACAACAAGGTATAAGAGTCTTTCGCGCGAGGTGAGAGGGATGGAATGGGAAGTTAAGCATGCTGAGGATGGAGTAGTGCTAGGATGAGTGGTCGAATGGACTATAAGTGTAATTTGATCTAATATTAAATATAGTTAGTGTGAAAAATGAGAGATGTGAGAGATTAGCGAGTCAGATAATTCAAATGTTCAAGAAAAAATTGAAAAAAAATGCAAATTTTTTTTTGAAAAAAAACCCTTGGTCCTGGTTCGTATTGGTCTCGCACGCTCGACACTGCCCTATGAGGGCCTTTTGTCCCGGTTTGTGGCTGAACCGGGACTAAAGGGGAAGGCCTTTAGTCCCGCCTCTCTAGTCCCGGTTCCAAAACCGGGACTAAAGCCCCTTACGGGCCGGGACTAAAGGCCCGTTCTCCACTAGTGCATGTTCCGTAAAAGAATCACTCGCCATGTCTTTCAGTCATGTAGACACATCCGTCATGATTCTCTACAAGTTGTAGAGACGTTCATGAATGAAGAACACGGGTACACATGTACTCCCTTCGTTCGGAAATATAAGACGTTTTAGCTTTGTGAATTGAACGTATCTAGACATCTTTTAGTTATAGGTTCGTAGAGGTTCAGAGTGAACCTATACACTAAAAGGTGTCTAGATACATTCGTTTCACAAAGCTATAATGTCTTATATTTCCGAACGGAGGGAGTAGATAACCTGTAAAAGAGTAGTATTTTATCATTAAATTTTTTATCATTTTTACATAGCCAAAGCTCCAATAATGGCAAACGCTCTGACTCTAAGAAGAATTATGTACTTGTAATCTATACCATGAGTCATTTCTCTAAAATATTAGCAATAGCTATTTGGAAGACTAACCATATAGAAAGGAAAAAATTGCAACAAATGCTTGATTGATGACAAAAATATTTTATACTCCCATGCCAATTTCAATAAAATTGTTTTTGTAAGGGTAATCTCACGACGAAGATACTATTTTTTTAATATTTAATGGTACCTTCATCTTTCATGTTTTTCTATTGTTGTCAACTGATATGTCTAGGTAGACTAGCGTGTTGTACATAGAATCAATCGATAAGTTTCCACTCTTACCTAGATTTCCAGCGAAACTCATCATTCCTAGCCCTTAGTTATAAACAATCAGGGATTTGATGACTTTGTGGCCAGCCACCCGACATCGCATGAATTAATTAGTGAAGATTTATAAGACTATATATATGAATTAATTATTTATTAATAATGACTTAATAATTTGTTAGAGCATCATGCCCTTAGTTATGAAGGGATACGGAGCAATTTCAGCCGTTATTGTGTTTAAAATTTAAATAGAGAGGAGCACTGAAGCAAAAGGCATGGTTTCGTTAGGGAAAGCGCTACGCGTCCCCCGGGGGATAACTCTCCCGGCCCCAATCCCCGAATCCTTTGGCCGCCACGTGTCCCAAAAAAACACCTCCAATCCTGCTTTTGCTACAAACCACCTATTTTTGCTATAAAAAAACACGTTTTTGCTACATGTAGCAAAAAAGGTTCGTCCACGAGACGAAAATAAAAAGACAAATCTCGCCGGAGACTATGTAGCAAAAAAAAAAATGCTACTGTAGCAAACCCGACTTCGCTGATGACATCACCGGAGACTTTCGCCAGAAGACCTCGCCGGAAACGGGGTAGCAAAACTTTACGCCATTGTAGTAAAACCACAAAACGTATGTAGCAAATAAAATGTCCTATTGTAGCAAATCCGACCTCGTCGGAGACCTCGCCGGAGATCTTGTAACAAGCCATATATACTATTGTAGCAAAACAAGAAAGCCTTTGTAGCAAAACAATTATAGCAAAAATCGACACTGCGCAAAGCACCACCGAAGGTCTCGTAGCTCCACCGCTGGCCGCATGTAGCAAATTTAAAGCTTGCTTGTAGCACCGCCACAGACCACATGTAGCAAAACGTGCAAAACTCGCCACCTCTGTCCTGTGGTAGCATACTCCAACGACGTCAATGGAGAGATGGGCTACTCGTCGGCGGGATCATGCGGCGCTCCGGCGCGGTCCCGTCTCTGACCCATGGTAAGGTTGGGCGACGCCCAAGGGCCCAGTACTGAAGGGGTTCAGAATTAAATCTGGGCCTATACGCCTGCTCAGTCAGTTATCCTTTTATTATTTATTTTTTATTTAATGGGCTGAAGCGAAGACTACAAGGCCCAAAAATTGGGAGACCGGAGAATCCAGAAAAATGCACACGAACTCTAACGATCGGTCTTTTCAACTAAAAAAACACAAACGGTCCATCAGCAGTTTGGTAGTCTATGACTTCGTGTCTGTTGAAACCCTAACGCGACCCCAGCGCTCTCGCCCCCCTCCCCCCGAGGGCGACGGGCGCGGCCCTCCCTGTCCCCGGCCAGAGACCTCGTCCCTCCTCCTCCCCCCTCCGCCGCCGTCGGCGGCAGGGGTCGTCGGGCTAAGCCCGACGGCGTCGGCGGCGACGGTTCTCCGTTCCCCGCGTCGCTGGGGGTGGTCGGGGACGGCTCCCCTCCGGCGGCGGCGCAGCTCGGGACGG
Organism: Avena eriantha; assembly: GCA_910589775.1. Taxonomy (NCBI): domain Eukaryota; kingdom Viridiplantae; phylum Streptophyta; class Magnoliopsida; order Poales; family Poaceae; genus Avena; species Avena eriantha. Next base: position 527,092,995 of record OU342740.1, on the reverse strand, counting down.
CGCGGCCTGGCGCTTCCGGTGGTGCTTTTTCCGTTGGTACTCCTTCATGTCCCCCGCACCCCTATCTGAAAAAGATCCAGTCTGCTCTCGCTGCTCAGTCAACCCACCAGGGGCATGTGGGCGGCGGTGCCAGCGCCGGCGTGCGTGCGGCGGGGCCCTGCGGTGGCGCGGCCAGGCTGCTCCCACCGGGCCGGATCTGGTCTAGTGAGGGCCAGCCCCTCTGCTGCTGAGGCCCTATCTTCTCGACGGTGGCAACGACGGATCCGGCAGGGAAGAGCGGCGTAGTGGTAGGCCCGTTGCAGCAGGGATGGCAAGAGCTTTACGGGCCCCCCAGGTCCGGCCGGGCCTGCCTGGGCCTGGTGTGCTCTTGCTGCCTATGTCCGGTCGATGACCGCCTCATGGTGGTGGAGGTGGGCTCCTCCCGCTAGCCGCTATGCTGTTGTCCCTCGCTAGAACTTTGTCCGTGTCCCTCCGTCTCTACGGGCTGCTTGCTTGTGAGCTTGACGCGACGAAGACGCAGGTGTATACAAGATCGTGGTGGCGCGTGCTGGTGGGCGGCGAGTATGGTGGAGAGGCTCCGAAGCGTCCGGGATTGTTTTGTGGGTTGGGCTAGGGAGAAATCCTTGTCAGTTCGACCTCGACGCGGTGCCTCCTTCGGGTGGCACCATTCCTTCCTTAAGGGCGATCCACTATACCCTGAGTGCCGGGGGAAACCCTAGGTCTAGTGCTTTGGGCCGGGCAACAGTGCCGTCTTAGCGGCGTGTCCCTTCTTGAAGGTGTTGTTTGGTGCTGGGCGTTTGGAGTTCTAGGAGCGTGGTGGGACTATTTCGGAGGGCACAACGGTGGCGGATCACCAGCGTTTAGTCGACTCACCGTATCTTTCATTTCTTTTTTCTTGGGCATGTTTTTTGCTGTTGCCCCAGCATTTTTGTTGTATCAGTCCTTTTGGGCATTGTGCTATTTGGCCCAACAGCTTTCTCACTTGTGGTTGCTACATTAATATAGCGGGGCGTATGCCTGTTTCGAGAGAGACTTCGTGTCTGTTTGTCTGGTCGTGATTTATGCCTCGTCCTCATAGGCGGCGACTCCCGTCTCGCTGATTGGCTAGAGCCGCTGCTCGCCTGCTCTGTAAGTCCATGACAAAATCCCTCCTCTAATCCCTCATCTTGATCTAATCCCTCAATTAGAGTTTTAACTTGTAGTTTCATGTAAATTCCTTCACCATTAATCCATAGATGTTACGTTGCCAAAACAATTGTCCAGTGCTACGGAAAAGAGGAAAAAGAGCGAGAGAATTAGTTTATTGAATTGCAAAGAGGTGACTTAAATAAGTATTTCCTAAGAACAAGTAGTGTTGATGTCAACAATAATAATCAAAGGTAATAATCCGAGATGTGAGAAGATGATGTGAGTAATTCAAATGCAGATCTCGACGCCAATGAATAATAATTAGATAAGTAAGTAACTAAGTATTGTAGTCCAGATGTTAACTCTTATTTTCTTGCAGTGAAAATAAGCCTTATATACCTATATATCTAGTTATTGGGCTTAGGGGCCCGATTGTTGACTTCGTCCTAGGGCCCTCGAAAATACAGAGCCGGACCTGCTCCGGCGAGAGGAACATCGAGGATGAGGGAGACGACTCTGCAGGTACTCTACTCCGGCGAGGCTGGGGCAGGCACGTGGGCATGGCAGCCAGCGCGGCAAGGCGGTGCAGGCGCATTGGCTGGGCGGCGAGGGCGCGACAGCTTGGCGGCGCGGCTGGGTGCAGGACGCGAAGGAAGCGACCTGGGGATCGCGATGCGTTATCGGGGGGAGTAGTACCGTTAAGGCCCATCGTACGGCTGGTACTGCACTCCACCCACTTACCACTTACTTACCATGGTCTGTTTCAAGCGGTCGCGCTAAAAAATGTATAGTTGCAGCTAACCAGCTGCTAGGATAAGATCAACCATCACTGTCACTGTTACTGCATTCAAAAAAAAAAACCATCACTGTTACCATCGACTTGGAGCAGAACGACACGTGGAGTGACTACCCGTGTGATGTGCCATGATCTGAAGAAATCTGGAGGAAAACCCACGGCCACGAGAAAATCCGCAGCGCCCAATCGCACGTCCCCTGTCGTAGCCACAACTATCTCCTTCCGTTTGTGGCTCTGACTGCGCCAACTGTCCGCTGGAGATATCCACTCCACCAATAGCGTCCAAGCTTCAGATTTTTGGCTCCCTTTTATATTTTCCCTTCCCAGTGTTAGATATCATGGTTCTCTGGCCCTTCCAAACCATCCTCCCACACACAATCAGAGCCTCACTCTTGGAGTAACACACCAGTCTCAGCGGAGCAATGGCAACCACCAGGATGGCACTCTCCTCTCCGGTCTTCACAGGCAATGCGGTGAAGAACCTGCCATCATCTGCCCTATTCGGGGAGGCCAGAGTCACTATGCGCAAGACTGCCGCTAAGGCCAAGCCGGTGTCCTCCGGCAGCCCGTGGTACGGCTCTGACCGCGTGCTCTACCTTGGCCCGCTCTCAGGCGAGCCCCCGAGCTACCTCACCGGCGAGTTCCCCGGCGACTACGGGTGGGACACCGCTGGGTTATCGGCCGACCCTGAGACCTTCGCCAAGAACCGGGAGCTTGAGGTGATCCACTCCCGGTGGGCCATGCTAGGCGCGCTCGGTTGTGTCTTCCCCGAGCTCCTCGCCCGCAATGGCGTCAAGTTCGGCGAGGCCGTCTGGTTCAAGGCAGGCTCCCAGATTTTCAGCGAGGGTGGCCTCGACTACCTCGGCAACCCAAGCTTGGTGCACGCGCAAAGCATCCTCGCCATATGGGCCTGCCAGGTCGTGCTCATGGGCGCCGTTGAGGGGTACCGTGTTGCCGGTGGCCCACTCGGTGAGATCATCGACCCACTATACCCTGGAGGCAGCTTCGACCCCCTCGGCTTGGCCGACGACCCAGAGGCGTTCGCGGAGCTCAAGGTTAAGGAGCTCAAGAATGGCCGCCTCGCCATGTTCTCCATGTTCGGCTTCTTCGTCCAGGCCATCGTCACGGGCAAAGGCCCCCTTGAGAACCTCACTGACCACCTTGCTGACCCGGTCAACAACAACGCATGGGCGTTCGCCACCAACTTTGTTCCCGGCAAATAAGCCATCAGTAAGGCTGCTGCGCATTAGTGCTGCCCTGTGAGCGGCAGGTGTCGGGGAGACGGTGCACGCGATGAAGTGAGCACAATTGGTTTCTCTTGTACTACCATGATGTAAATTACGAGGATTGATTCTGTTGAAACATGTTACTAGACTAGGAGGTCAATTTTGTGATGTCACGGTGTTACAATAATCTTCACTATCTTTTAACTAGGAGCCACTGATCGGATACCGTAGACATTTTAGGCTCAAACAATGTCATGTAATCAAGTTCAGGTGAGATGTGACGACCAAACACATCAGATATTTCACAACAAAGGCCAATATATACATATATTTATATCCAATCAGATCAAGTACGTACACCCGACCGAACAAATCAGATGAATGATGACCGAGAACATAATCAACTAAGGTATCAATTCCAAGGAAATAGAACCCTTGAGTGGCTACAAGACTGCATCTACTAGGAATTCATGTAAATAGTAAGTCGTTTAACAAGCCAAAGCTGGCCACTTTCCCCAGCTCCACCATACTACTCGGCAACTACCTGGAGCAGCGTACATGCACCAGTAGAAACCAGGCCATTTGCCCCGGTTCGTAAGGGCCTTTAGCTCCGGATTGCGAACCGGGATTACGAAAGCGGGACTAAAGGTCCAAGCTTTAGCCCCGGTTCTGTTACGAACCGGGGCTAGAGGTCCAACCACGTGGCCTGCTAGGCGTGCTGGGCGGCATGACATTTAGCCCCGGATCGTGTTACGAACCGGGACTAAAGGTTCCCTGCCGCGGCATGACATTTATTTTTCATTCTGTGTTTTCATTAGAAACAAGTTTTCGTATACATACAGAACGCTACTACACAGTACTTGTACACATTGATGCAATATATAATATAATTTCTCTTACAAGCATATATGGAGTCCCAACCGGGTCCAGAGCATGTCTATTTGATTACATGGAAATCATTACATGGATGCTTTAGGGTCTACGAATAGAGTATTCTCCGCGTGGGTCTATGGCCTCATCGACAAAAAATGCAGCAAATTCCTCTTGGATTGCTATTAGGCGGTCCTCTGGTAGGAGCTTGTCCCGCATCGCGTCCATCTATATAAAAAGGAGATCGTATGAATTAGACTCAACACAACTTTTTGAAATAAAAATAAAGGGTGAATATATTGTTTACTTACTCGAACATTTTTCGAGGGCTTCTCAATACTGATGCGAATGAACTCGCACACGCAGAATCCACATAGATTAGTTTCCTGTGGCTGCCTCGCGCACTTTACAAGAATAGAATTCAATCAAATAATAACGCTAGCATGATAAATGCACATAAACTAGAATTAAATAGATGCATGGACTTAGCTCGTACTACTTACCGAGAGTGATTTAAAAAATAGCTCCTCACGCCATTGACCGCGGACATGTTTCTTGAACTGTGTCCAAATCCTACCCGACAAAGAAAATTAATGCATGAGTTAATAACTATTTGATATCCCAGAAAATGAACGAAAGAAACCGATATAGTGTGATAATGGTTGAAATTACCTCTGGAGCGCATCGATAATGCCGCGGTAGTTTTCAATGTCTTTGCTTAGTGAGTCCATGATGTGAACTCTTCCTAAGTCAAGTGAAATGCTTAGAAGAATCCAGTGGTACCTACACAAGGTTTACATACGTCAGTAACTCATCATTTACACTGAACATCGAGTAAGCAAAAGTTAATGTGTACAAAAACTCACTTGCCGTCGTGGTAAGGAAATAGTATTTCATTACATAAATGCTGTTTCGTGAGAAACCGCAACAAGTTGTGCTCGGTCTCCAGTGGTTTATCCTTTAGTATAGCTCCATGAACTCGATGTGGGTCAATGAACCCAAATCCATTGATAGCCTTTCTTTTACAATCGAGCATCTTCATTCTGCATCATTATATATAGCGTATAAAAGAATATAGTGAGTATACTTACCGGCAATGAATTGAACAAGCTGAGATAGAGACCTAATTATATAAATAAAGTAATCACTTACAGACAATACGAACTGAGGATAGTTTTGTCGAGTTCTTTTAGATTGAATAACTGAAATAATTCTGTAAATTCAATAGGGACCTCGTCTTCAGTGAAGTAATGCGATTTTCGAACTTTCAGTAAGAGCCAATTTCGCTGTTCTTTTGATGCTTTCATGTATCATTCATGGAATCATCGCATTTGTGTTGGCATATCCCGAAGCCTCTCAGAACTGACCAGAGGCTCCCCGTTAACAAATTTGGGTGCTACCTCAGCCTTGGGCATATCGCCGTGAATAATTTCATGAATAGGCATACCACATTGCTCGGCCAATATCCTAGCCGTTTCCGGATCCATAGGTTCCTCATATAGTTGAGGTTCGGGTATGTTCACCTGGAGTGGGGGGAGCGATTGGTTTGCTTGTTTCCCCAGCTGGGGAACATCTCTTTTGGTTCTTCGGCTACCACTCGATTGTTTTGCTTGTTTCCCCAGCTGGGGGACGTCTGTTCTGATGCTTCCGCTCCCACTCGATTGTTTTGCTTGTTCCCCCTGCCGGGGAACCTCTTTTGTGATGCTTCCTCTACCGCTTGATCTCTTCTATTTCAGTGTATTCTGAAGACATCGTGTATAGTCATCTGGCGCATTTAACTGAGCTTGGGATGGCTGCGTCAGTAATTTCCTAAAGTGCTCCTTGGTTTCCGGTTTTATTTGGACCTCTGGCTCAGGTTGTTTCTTTTTAAAATGAGCATCCACTTCGGCCCGTACGACCGCATCGGTCTCCTCATCGGTCAGGTCTTAAGCCCTCTTGGGAGGAACATGCGGTACTCTTAGGAGGGGCGACAACTGTCTCTTCGGGCGTTGGTTATCGCTCGACGGAGCGGTGGTATTCTTCCGCTTTTGGCCCTTAGTGGGTGGAGGTGGCTATGTAGACTGAGATGGACTCGTGTTGGGGTCATGGATTGGACTATTACTGGGAGGAGACGGTGCACTTGGAGGTGGACTTGGAGGAGATGGTGCACTGGGAGGAGACGGTTGCCTTGGAGGTGATGGATTGTTTCTCGATGGAGAAGGTGGCCTTGGTGTCGAGCCTGGAAACTTGATGTATTCTTTTTTCCAAAGAATGAAGCCACTCGTGACTTCTCCCAGTGTCATCTCCCCTTCACCTCCAGGGATGTCAAGCTGTAGTGACTGGCACATATGTAGAATTTCATCCACACCGACACGAGCATAGCCAGCTGGAATCGGATTGCAATGGTAGGTCGCTCCCAGTGCAGAAGGTAAAGCAAAGCCGACCGCCACCTTCATGGAAATATTCTTCAGTTCAACATGTAGCTCACAACTAGTCTTCTCCTTAATTGCATCCACGGGGTACACATCCATCGTTGCATCATTACCGTGGCCCTCCGTGGAAGCCACGCTGCTTTTCCGTTGCGATGGGCCTACCGTACTGTCCGGTGTAGGATTTTGCTGTCGGAGTCCTTTAAGTTCATTAAGCTCCCGGCGATGCTCCTGCAACATGGCTTCAAACCTCGCGAACCGCTCCGTATCCTCCTCTTTTTGCCGCTTTGTTCTTCTCGATCGGCTTCTGTATGTGCCACGGTGCTCGGGAAACCCGATAACCCATGGATAAGAAGGTCCGAACCCTCTTGTTCGTCCAGCCTTTTCAGGATTCCCGAGAGCCTTTGTCAGCTCATCGTTCTCTCTGTCGGGAACAAACGTTCCCTCTTCAACCTCTTTTATCACTTTAACAAGTTCTTTCTTGGGTGAAGAAATTTCTCCGGCTGCAACAATCTCGCCTGTTTCTGGGTCTAATGATGCCCCATGCCCGAATACCCAATTTCTTGACCTCAAGGGCCAACTAGACGTAGCTGGAGTGACCCCTTTAGCCTCTAGGTCAGCCTCAACTTTATCCCACTTAGGCATGGCACTCCTGTAGCCACCTGTGCCCATATGATGGTGATATTTCTTTTTGGCTGCATTTAACTTATTTTTTGCTGATATTGCCTTAGCTGGTTCCGAGGTCTTGTATTCCACAAATGCGGCCCAGTTATCCTGCTGCAATTCTAGTGGGCCAACGAGCAGAATTTCATGAAACTTATCATAATTGTCTGACATGTCTGTCTTATCCTCCACCCCCAGGATGTTTCTTTTTCCTAAAAGAACTATGTGGCGCTTTGGCTCATCGGATGCTGTATTCTTTTGCTTATCTTTCCTTTTTCTCGGTTTGGTAGACATGTCCTTCACATAAAAAACCTGAGCCACATCATTGGCTAGGACAAACGGTTCATCTCTATACGCAAGGTTGTTGAGATCCACTGTTGTCATTCCGTATTTCTTGTCTACCTCAACCCCGCCTCCTGTCAGCTTGAACCATTTGCACCGAAACAAAGGAACCTTAAAAAAAGGTCCATAGTCAAGTTCCCATATCTCCTCTATGTAACCATAATATTTATCCTTTGCCCATTCTCGCCTGTTGCATCAAATCGGACACCACTGTTTTGATTGGTGCTCTTTTTATCTTGGGCGATCGTGTAAAATGTATTCCCATTTATCTCGTACCTTTGGAAAGTCAATATAGTCGAAGATGGTGACCTGGCCAACAAGTACAACTGCTCTCAAACATTTATGTCATTCATGAGATGTGTCTGCAACCAACCACCGAAAGTACTCATATGTTCATCTCTAATCCAGGAGCCAGGCTTCCCCGGGTTGTTGGAGTGTACAATATTCTTGTGTTCCTCGATATACGGAGCCACCAAGGTGGAACTTTGCAGAGCTGTGTAGTGTGCTTTAGTGAGAGAATGTCCGTCCATACATATCCTTGCTTTCTTTCCTAGCGTGCCTTTTCCACTAATTCTATCCTCATGCCGTGATTCAGGAACACCGATGGGCTTAAGGTCAGGAATAAAGTCAACACAAAACTCAATGACCTCCTCTGTTCCATATCCCTTTGAGATGCTTCCTTCTGGCCTAGCACGGTTATGAACATATTTCTTTAACACTCCCATGAACCTCTCAAAGGGGAACATATTGTGTAGAAATACAGGACCAAGAATGTTAATCTCATCGACTGGGTGAACTAGGAGGTGAGTCATAATATTGAAGAAGGATGGTGGGAACACCAACTCGAAGCTGACAACACATTGGACCACATCTTTTTGTAACCTTAGTAGACTATCTAGACTGATTACCTTCTGAGAAATTGCATTGAGAAACGCACATAGCTTCACAATGGGTACTCGAACATAAGCACGTGGCAGTCATGAGACTTTAGATTTTGAAATTTTTTCTCTGCCATATTTATTATTCCCTTTATGTTTGATAAGAAGCCAGACGGGACCTTGATACTGTAAAGGACTTCAAAAAAGATTTCCTTCTCTTCTTTGGTAAGAGCGTAGCTAGCAGTACCTTCAAACAGCTCTGGATGCATGCTGTCTCGGTCTTTTATACGTTGTTGGTCCTGCCGTGCTTCAGGTGTATCTTTGCTCTTCCCATACACGCCCAAGAAGCCTAGCAGCGTCACACAAAGATTCATCGTCAGGTGCATCACGTCAATTGCAGAGCGGACCTCTAGGACTTTCCAATAGGGTAGCTCCCAAAATATAGATTTGTTTTTCCACATGAGTGCGTGTCCGACATCGTCCTTTGGAACAGATTGTCTACCAGGACCCTTTCCAAAGATTACTTTTAAATCCTTCACCATGTCAAATACATCATCACTAGTACGGCGGATAGGCTTACACTGGCTGTCTGCCTCACCATTGAAATGCTTACCTTTCTTTCTTAGGATGTGTGAGGGCGGAAAAAACGATGATTCCCCGGGTACACATTCTTCTTACATTTATCCAAATATATACTTTCAGTATCGTTTAAACAGTGTGTACATGCATTGTATCCCTTGTTTGTCTGTCCTGAAATGTTACTAAGAGCAGACCAATCATTGATTGTTATGAACAACAACACTCGTAGGTCAAATTCCTCCTGCTTGTTCTCATCCCACACACGTACACCTTGTCCGTGCCACAACTTTAAGAGTTCTTCAACTAATGGCCTTAGGTACACATCAATGTCATTGCCGGGTTGCTTCGGGCCTTGGATGAGCACTGGCATCATAATGAACTTCCGCTTCATGCACAACCAAGGAGGAAGGTTATAGATACACAGAGTCATAGGCCAGGTGCTATGACTGCAGCTCTGCTCCCCAAAAGGATTCATGCCATCTGTACTTAGACCAAACCATAAGTTCCTCGCATCACCTGCAAAGTTCGGAAACTCTCTCTCGATTTTTCTCCACTGCGACCCATCAGCGGGGTGTCTCGACATCTCGTCTTTCTTACGGTCTTCCATATTCCATCGCAACAACTTGGCATGCTCTTTGTTCCTGAATAAATGTTTCAACCGTGGTATTATAGGAGCATACCACATCACCTTGGCAGGAACCCTCTTCATGCGGCGCCCGCCCTCAACATCACCAGGCTCATCTCGTCTTATCTTATACCGCAATGCAGTGCATACTGGGCATGCATCCAAATTCTCGTACTCCTCGCCGCGGTAGAGGATGCAGTCATTAATGCATGCATGTATCTTCTGCACCTCTAATCCTAGAGGGCAGACAACCTTCTTTGCTTTGTAGGTACTGGCGGGCAGTTCGTTATCCTTTGGAAGCAACTTCTTCATTATTTTCAGCAACTTTTCAAATTCTTTGTCAGTCACACCATTCTCTGCCTTCCATTGCAGCAATTCCAATGTGCTACCCAGTTTTTTTGCCCATCTTCACAATTTGGGTACAACAATTTGTTGTGATCCTCTAACATCTTCTTGAACTTCAACCTCTCCCTTTCAGCTACGCATTCTTCCTGGGCATCAGCAATGGCCCGACTAAGATCATCATCGGGCAGATCTGATGCCCGTTCTTCATCTTTTTCTTTATCAATGTCTTCCATTGTAGTACCATCGTATTCAGGGTAGTCGTTGTCATTCTCTTCTTCTTCGTTGTCTTCCATAATAACCCCTCTTTCTCCGTGCTTGGTCCAACAATTATAGCCGGTCATGAAACCGGACCGAAACAGGTGGCTGTGAAGGACTCTTGAGGAAGAGTATTATTTATGATTCCGACAGACACCACATGGACAAGACATAAAACCATTCCGCTTGTTTGCCTCGGCCACAAGAAGATAAGAATGCACGCCTTTAATGAACTCGTTAGAGAGTCGGTCAGCGTACATCCATTGCCGGCTCATCTGCAATATATAATTAATTAAGTACATCAAACATAATCATAATTAATTAGTACTAATCTAAAACTAGCAACCGGGACTCAAGATATGATGAACCTTTAGTCCCGGTTGGAGGCACCAACCGGGACTAAATGTGGATGTGGAGACAACATGTCGACACTACGTCCTCAGTGGGCAGCACTAAGCCAGTAAATTAAATGCCGACACTATTTTGGGTGGGTGGCAGCACTATGCCAGGGTGAGTGTGTCGACATTATGTCATCAGTGCCCGACACTATGTTGTGCTGCTTAATCTATAAATAGGTATGCATTCTTGTGAAGAACTGCAAGATGGTGTGCGAGACTAGGGACACCACTACGGCGGAGCTTCTCGAAGATGTCTTAGGACCTCGTCCTCAGACATCTTCGAGGAGCTCACCGTAGAGGCACTCTCTAATATGTGAAATTAGTTAGCTCCACCAGCATACTGATTTAGCTAGAGAAGATATAAACCGAAAGATGGTGTGGGAGAGCAGGGACACCACTACGGCAGAGCTTCTCGAAGATGTCTTAGGATCCCGTCCTCAGACATCTTCGAGGAGCTTGCCATAGAGGCACTCCCTAATATGTGAATTGTGATGTCTTCTTATCAAGCTTTTATGAATTAACCCTATCTTTGTTACAATTTTTTTCAGTTTGTTGAACGTAGGTAGATGAAGAAGGATATTTTGCCCAGCTAGCTAGTTAGAATGATGAACTCACGCATGTGTGTGCTTCTAAAATCAAATTTCGAGACTATGTGCCAAAACAAGATATATATAGATAGAATTCACATATTGTGATATTTACCTTAGAGTTCCTTACATTAATACAAGATAGATAGAATCTAAACATCGATCTCATGCTATCATTGCAAAAATTACTACCAAACTAAATCCACAAATCCATCTATAAGATAGAGCATGAAATGAGCTAATATAGCAATGAGAGTTCAAAGGATGAAGTTACTCACCTTTTAGAACCTTTGGATAGATGGGGCACCACAAAATATAGACAAATCTTGAGGAAAAAAAGGGCATGAACTCGAGCTTGAAGCAAGAAAGAGAGAGAGAGAGGAGAGCCACCAGCTTGAATGGTGGCTCGGGCAGGGGAGGAAGATATAGCCAGACCTTTAGCCCCGGTTCATGTATAGAACCGGGGCTAAAGGTCCACCTTTAGCCCCGGGTCGTATAACAAACCGGGACTAAAGGGTCTGGCGCCCGACCTGGCCTGCCTGAAACCCTTTAGTCCCGGTTTGTTATACGACCCGGGGCTAAAGGTCCCGTTCGAACCAGGGCTAGTGTCTGCCACCCCCTGGGGCCAGTTCTAGCCGTTGGACCGGGTCATTAGTCCCGGTTTGTAGAAAAATCATGGCTAATACCCCTGGACCAAATGTCTATTTTCTACTAGTGATGTTACTAAGAACCTCTCTCGTCTGAATTCTGAAATGATGTCGACATGTGTCTTACCCTACAATTAATCTGTTGTGATAACATTCCACATATAAAGTTGGTGCTATCTATATTATAGTCGTTGCCTGAAATTATACTGCCTCCAATCCATATTAATTGTCCCGGAAATAGATGTATCTAGATATGTTTTAGTGCTAGATACATCCATTTTAGTGACAAGTAATATAGTTGTAAAAAATTTCAGTCACCTTTCCGTGATTAGCGTCTTCTCTTGGCATTTTTTATAGCTAATGAGCATAAACATCCTTCCTTAGAAAAGAAGAAGAAAAGAAGTATAGTTGGCTGGGTCAGCCCATAAAATTATCAGAACCAAAGTGCTGTAACATATATGAACAGGACGAGAAACATCCTTCCTCAGAGAAGAAGAAAAAAAGAAGGTAAATATGAGCCTATTATAAAAATCCATCAAAAACAAATTTTAAAATGTTAATTTTTTAAAAAAGGTTTTTGCATAGCATCCAGGCATTCTATATAAGCACATAATTTTCTGATAGAAAAGAATTTTTTATGTTCCTTGTGTTAGAAGACAAAGAAAATCCGTGAATAGTCATGTTGAATAATTGAAATTGATTTTTTTCACACGAGAAAGAAAAAATATTATTTTTCTGTGAAAAATTGTGTGTGGACATAGAATGTCTGGGATGTACGTACAAATATTTTTTAATTTTTTTACATTTTGAAAATTGTATTCAAACAATGGGTTCATTTTCTCTTGAGCCGAATTGGATTTTCACTTAAATATATTCTATAATAAATATGTCAGCCAATTGATCCGTCGGCATACTATGTCAACCAAAAAGACGAAAACAACCACCATTGTCATCACAATACGTTGAAGGAAGACCAAATATTTGTCATTGAAGGCCCCATCCATAATATCCAACGTTTATAACTTGCTCTTTCACTTCTACTACCTCTCTAGTATGGACAAGAAAAATACTAGATTTAACAACACTTAGCAATTTCCTGAACTTGCACAATACTTATCCGAAAACTGCCCGTGACACCCATGACTCTCTGCATTCTATTAATAGGCCCACATTAATACCATAGAATCACCCGCAAAAATAAAATTAGAAACTATTGGGACATCAAAGCACACCTTAACACCAACAAGGCCACCTCTCTCACGACATTTCAAGAAAGAGTGTTCAAAACCTTTTGCATATACAAGAGGCCAGATTTTTTTCGAATCATGCAGGAGAGCTGCATGTGTATTCGTTAAGAAGAAGATAGTTGACGTCTACGCACTTCTATTCTTGTAGACAGTTGTTGGCCCTCCAAGTACAGAGGTTTGTAGAACAGCTGTAAGTTTTCTCTTAAGTGGATTACCCAAGGTTTATCAAACTCAGGGAGGAAGTGGTCAAAGGTATCCCTCTCAAGCAACCCTGCAATCAAGATACAAGAAGTCTCTTATGTCCCCAACACACCCAATACACTTGTCAGGTGTATAGGTGAACTAGTTCGCCGAAGAGATAGTGAAATACAAGTGGTATGGATATAAGACAACAGTGCCAGAAAAGAGCTTGATGGCATGGAAGAGACTAAAGGCAAACTGAAATAAAGATGGAAGCAAACAAACATGTAACAGATCTAGTTGCAAACGGTGTTTCAATGCTTAGAAAAAGGCCTAGGGATCATACTTTCACTAGCGAACACTCTCATATAAATATCTTCTCTTTATGATACTACTCTGAACTACTCTCCGGTTGGACACTCTAATCCATGCTAGGGCTATAACAGCACACCTCAAAGTTCGTTTTCCCCATCTAGATAACCCCACACTGTCACCTTGAGCTCTAGATGGTTCCAACAAACACCACAATTTCATAGAAACATCCAACTCCAAATATAACTCATAACAAGTATTTGTAATCTCTAGCCTAAGTGCCACCATGGTGTGCACGCTGTCACTTTCACACACATGGGCAGAGCAGAGATCTATTAAAGCACTTGAGTAGCAAAGAAGATCTACTTGATTACAAAGCTCATGATCACAATATGATCATGCATAGAGAGAGAGATGAACACATAGCTACCGGTAGAACCCTTAGCCTCGAAAGAGAACTACTCCCTCATCATCATGGGAATCAACAACGGTGATGGAGATGGTGGTGGAGATCGATGGAGATGGCTCCGGGGGCACTTCCCCGTCCCGGCAGGGTGCCGTAACAGAGACTCTCTGTCTCCCAAATCTCCCCTTCGATGGCGGCGGCGCTGTGGAACTTTTCGTGGCTGGAGGATGTTCGATTTAGGGTTTTCGTCCCATGGGCTTCTTATAGGCGAAGGGGCAAGGTCGGTGGCCGGCCAGGGGGCCCATGATGTCTACGCGCTTCTATTCTTGTATACAATTGTTGGGCCTCCAAGTGCAGAGGTTTGTAGAACAGCAACAAGTTTCCCTTAAGTGGATCACCCAAGGTTTATCGAACTCAAGGAGGAAGTGGTCAAAGGTATCCCCTCTCAAGCAACCCTGCAATCAAGATACAAGAAGTCTCTTGTGTCCTCAACGCACCCAATATACTTGTCAGGTGTATAGGTGCACTAGTTCGGCAAAGAGATAGTGAAATACAAGTGGTATAGATATAAGACAACGGTGCTAGAAAATAGCTTGATGGCATGGAAGAGACTAAAGGCACACTGAAATAAAGATGGAAGCAAGCAAACATGTAACAGATCTAGTTGCAAATGGTGTTTCAATTCTTAGAAACAAGGCCTAGGGATCATACTTTCACTAGTGAACACTCTCATATAAATATCTTCTCTTTATGATACTACTCTAAACTACTCTCCGATTAGACACTCTAATCCATGGTAGGTCTATAACAACACTCCTCAAAGTTCGCTTTCCCCATCTAGATAACCCCACACTATCACCTTGAGCACTAGATGGTTCCAACAAACAACACAATTTCATAAAGACATCCAACTCCAAATATAACTCATAAAAAATATTTGTAATCTCTAGCCTAAGTGCCACAATGGTGTGCACGCTATCACTTTCACACACATGGGGAGAGCCAGAGATCTATTAAAGCACTTGAGTAGCAAGGTAGATCTACTTGATTACAAAGCTCATGATCACAATATGATCATGCATAGAGAGAGATGAACACATAGCTACTGGTAGAACCCTTAACCTCGAGAGATGGAGATGGTGTTGGAGATTGATACATTGCAAATGTATCTATAATTTTTGATGTTCCATGCTTGGTTTTATCCACTTTCTTGTGTTTTGTTCCAACTTTGGAGTACTTTTCATATGATTTCTTGGACTAACCTATTAACAAGAGCCATAGTGCCAGCTGCCTGTTTTCTGCTGTTTTTGGTTCTAGGAAAGTCAGAAAATGAATATCCTCGAAATTGGAAGGGACAAAAGCCAAAGTGCCTATTTTTCCAGAAGGGATCAAGTGCCACAATACGAGACGGAGAAGGGCTAGAGGGCGGTCACACCACCTGGCCATGTGGCCAGGCCTGGCCCGCGCCAGGGGGTGGTGTGGCCAGCCTAGGCACCCCCTCGGCCTCTCCTTCCGCCTATATATTGCCCTCGAGACGAAAACCCTAAGGGCCCGATCAAAAAATCCACGAAAGAGTCTGTAGCCGCTGTCATCTCCATCCCTAGATCGGGAGGGATCTGAAGCTCTTCCCGGCACCCTGCCGGAGAGGGTAATTCACCCTGGACGCCTTCTTCATCACCATGCAAGCCTCCGGTGTGATGCGTGAGTAGTTCATCCTTGGACTACGGATCCATGTAGTAGCTAGATGGCTGGTTTCTCCTCCTTTGTGCTTTCATGTTTAGATCTTGTGAGCTCCGTTCATGATCAATATCATCTATTTGTAATTCATACATGTTGTGTTTGCGGGGATCCGATGGATATTGAGATGCTATTTCAGATTGATTATTGATTCTATCATGTCTTTCTTATTTGAGATCTTGCATGCTTTCTGTTGTTAGTAGCTATCTTGGCCAAGTAGATGCTAGCAACTCCAAGAGTTAGTATTTATGCTCAATAGTGGGTTCATGCCTCTGGTAATCTGGGGAAGTGACAGAAATCTCTAAGGTACTAGATGTGCTGTTGCTACTAGGGAGAAAACAACAATCCTTTGTTCATAGAACAATCGTATTGTTTACTTTACACGTAGTTCGTAAAGCAATAATCTGTTGCTTGCAACTTAATACTGGAGGGGGTTCGGATGATAACCTGAAGGTGGATTATTAGTCATAGATGCAGTTGGATGGCGGTCTATGTATTATGTTGTAATGCCCAATCAAGTCTCAGAGGAGTCAAGATGATTAGTATATGCATGTATTGCTTTCTCGGTGTTTGTCAATTGCCCCGCTGTAATTTGTTCACCCAGCATGTTATCTATCTAAGGAAAGCCACCTCTAGTGAACTATGGATCCCGGTCCTTTTTCTTTACATACAATCTACAAATGTTTACTGCTTTGTGTTTACTTTCTGCACACTTTTACTTCCTTCCATTCGATACGTTTAATCCTTTGTTTTCCGCAAAACACGGTGAGATTGACAACCTCATCGCAAGTTGGGGTCAAAGTTCTGTGGTTGTGTTGTGCAGGTCTCCACGTTGCTACTAGCACCGGTAGTGCGCCCTGGCAAAGCTCAGCTAGTAACACCTTTGGGGTGTTTCCTTGCTCCTACTGGTTCGATTAAACCTTGGTTTCATAACTGAGGGAAAACTTACTGCTGTGCTCATCATACCTTCCTCTTGGGGTTCCCAACAACCTCTACATTGAAAGTCGAGCGCATCAGAGATCGATGGAGATGGCTCCCAGGGCACTTCCCTGTCTCGGCAGGGTGCCGGAACACATACTTTCTATCCCCCGAATCTCCCCTTCGGTGGCGGCGGCGTTGCGGAACTTTTCGTGGCTAGAGGCTGGACGTCCTAGGGTTTTTTGCATCGGGAGGCATCTTATAGGCGAATAGGGAAGGTCGGTGGGCGGCCAGGGGCCCCACACCATGCCCTGGCGTGGCCTAGGGCTGCCCGCGCCAAGGGGTAGTGTGGCCACCCTATGGCCCCTCTCCGTCTCGTCTTCTGGCTCCATGAGTCTTCCGGTAAAATATCGACTTTGGCTTTTGTCTGGTCCAATTCCGAGAATATTGATTTTTTGACTTTCCTGGAACCAAAAACAACAGAAAACAGGCAACTGGCACTGTGGCATCTTGTTAATAGGTTAGTCCAAGAAAGTGTATAAAAGTACTCCAAAGTGTGGACAAAACATAAGAAAGTAGATAAAAACCAAGCATGGAACATCAAAAATTATAGATACGTTAGCAACGTATCAACATCCCCAAGCTTAACTCCTGCTCGTCCTCGAGTAGGTAAGTGATAAAAAGAAAGAATAATTTTTTGAGGTGACATGCACCATCATAAACTTGATCAAAGTATTTGTAAAACATTGATAGCTGGGATCATAGTACTTCAATCATAACATGAAAGACAAAGTTCTAGCAATAAGACATAACAATTATGTTGCAACATGAAAAGGAACAAACAAAAGATTCATGAATAACAATGCTTTGCAAGACGTTTGTTTGTTTCACATAAATAAAACATAGCATAGTGGCATTCAGCTTGTCCCTCACAGAGTAGCAAACATAAATGCATAGGACACCTTCAAAGTTCATAAGAGTGACTAGATACAAATAGTTTAAAACAAGCAATATAAAAGTTATGCATCAATCAACAAGTCTTGGGACAATGCACATTAAACTAAGAATGGCCACTATGCTCTCTCAATAGGTGCATAAATATAGAAGATGGAGAGTCAACATAAAAGTAAAAGAAAGACCTTCATAGAAGGAAGCAGGGATTCAAGTCTCATAAAGAGCTTCCAAAAATTATGGTACTTATTAGATTTTAGCTCTCATTGCCCCTATCATAAGCATCTTTAAGGTGATTAAGGTTAAAGTGAACAAACTATGAAGTATATGCTTGACAAAGTATAAGTTGGAAATCTCATGTCCCTTAAATACGAGGGCCGCTCCTCATGCTAGTCAAGTTTAGTCACCGGTAAGTTCTTGTCATCGTAAGTACATGTGTATCATAGAGAACCGCCAACGGGGTACCCCTTGCCCGATGATACGGAAGAATCCCCATATCAAAATGACAAGGCAAGCCGACAACGAGCATCTCTATCCTCTTTTCACATATTTTTTTTCTTTTTTCTGTTTTCCCCCCTCAATATCTGACTCTTTTTTATAAGAAGAATGCTTCATAGACAGCTCATTATGGTTACGCTGCAGGTTTCCACCATGACAACATGGATTAGACCGGCGGCCCAGGCGTTTCTCTAACACATATACATAACTCCATGAACTTACAAGCTCCCCGTTCATTTCACACCGACGACATCCTTAGACAAAAGAGGATGATATCAACTAGGTACAAAGTACAAGTGCAATGTTGAAAGTGTTCCCCATGATAGCATGATTATTCTAATCCCCAACATGTAAGTGCAACATATATAACATACACGACACAATGGTTCAAGTTTATTAAGGGCAAGAAAAGTAAAGTGTGCCATCAAGTTCGTGAGAGCTTTAATCACTAGTTTTCTCATAACAAGTTTAATTCGGAAGGTAAATAAAAACAAGAATATACTTGGAATAGCATATGCTAATAGGGAATAACTTGGTTTAAGGAGTTGGATGCATGAGTGGAACTCATACTTCGTTACGGAGGCTAGTAAAAGACTGGGAGCGACAAACTAAGAGAGCAATAATAGCCATAATCATGCAGAGCGACAAAACATCATTGATGAAAGAATAAAGTGATACTACAAGTTGAAAAATAAAGGATCATAAAGGCTATGGTGACTTGGGATAGTCATAACATGGTGTGAGCATGTGCCAAGTCAACCCAAATAAAGCATCAAAGGAGAATACCACAATACTATGCTTTAATATGCTAAAACAACGCATGATTCATCCAAGGCACATTAAGCAATATCAATTGTTTATAACATGTCATGCTACAGAAAATAATACTAAGCATAAAGCCAAAACAATATCAAGCATCGCATGACGAAGCATAGGCCATAGTCAAAAACACGCTCTCTTTACCACTTAAGGATGAACTTTCCTACTCTTTTCCAATCCAAACCAAACTATTTGAAAACCAATGAATGAAAGAGGGGGTCCAACCAATTTATTCAGCAAACTAATAAAACCAAGCAAAAGAAAAACCAAAAAGAAAACAAAAAAGAAGATGCTCCAAGAACAACACAACTGTGCATGAAACAATAAAAATGAAGTGTTTGGAAGAAACCTGGGATTTTTATTGATGAAGATGGGGATGCCTTGGGCATCCCCAAGCTTTGACGCTTGTACTTCTTGGATATTTCTTCGGGTTACACGCGTGGCATCCCCAAGCTTGAGATTTAGTCCAGTCTTCATCTCATTACATCATTCTCTTCATACACCTGAAATTTTTTCCTTCATACAAAACTTCACACAATCTTTATTAGCAACATTAGTGCACTCAATATAATAAGTCTTTGGGTTCAGTTTCAACACCAATAAAACTTACATTAAAACACAAGATACTGTAGCACTTACCTCAAAAATCTCAATTCCCCAAAGAGAACCCAAAAAGGAACCAACAAGAAGCAAATGCAAATAATGGCAGAAATCTGTCAAAACAGACCAGAAGGTAAAAACCAATTTTTTCAAAGACCTTTTGTTGCTCAAATCGAAAAGTGTTGAACTAACGAAAGTTAGATAACAACATGGGGCAGAAGCACAAAACTTCACGCCTCAAAAGGACGTACAGAGATTTTACACGAATTTTTACGGCGAAGAACAAAAATCTGTTTCGGGACAACAACTTTCCCAAGCATTACTTCTCTCTCATTAGAGGTTACTCTTAGGATAAGGAGAGGTTATTACAGAAGTAATAACTTCCAAGACTCATCTAAAACTTTTGGGTTATCTCCCAATAAGTACTTTTCTTTAACGCCTTTAAGTTAGGCTTGATAGTTTGAGAAGATGCTCACATAAGAAACATGAATTGAAGTAAAAGAGAGCATCAAGAAGAAAATTCAAGTCACATTTAAGTCTAACCCACTTCCTTTGCATAGGAATCTTGTAAAGAAACAAGTCATGAAAGCACAAAGCAACAAGCATAGTAAAGCAAAACAAGTGCAACTTCAAGACTTTCAACATAAAGAGGGGAAACGTAATATTATTGATATGCATAAAACCATGTTTCCCTCTCTCATAATAACTTTCAGTAGCATCATGCATAAAATTGACAATATAACTATCACATGAAACATTCTTATCATGGCCACATGCATATAATCATTATTACTCTCCACATAAGCATAGTCATTCTTATTAATTGTAGTGGGAGCAAATTCAACAAAATAGCTATCATTATTATTCTCATCACCATAATCATCAAATATAGGAGGTATATTGTAATCATAATTAATTTTCTCCTCAATAGTAGGTGGACTGAAAATATCATATTCATCATTCTAATCATCATATATTGGAGGCATAGTATCATCAAAGTAAATTTTCTCCTCCGTGCTTGGGGGACTAAAAATATCATGCTCATCAAAACCTGCTTCCCCAAGCTTAGAATTTTCCATAGCATTAGCAATAATGGTGTTCAAGGAAATCATACTAATAACATTGCTATTAGCACGCAAATAAAGTTCCCTAGGTTTTTTAATTTTCTCTTCAAACACTTTATGTCCTAACTCAACATAAATACTATAAAGCTCTCTAATTTTGTTGTTGTTTTCCATTAAGCCTAACTAGTGAAAATAAAAACAAGAAACAAAACGAAAAAATTGTAGAATCTAAAGGAAATAACTTCGAGCACTCACACCGGAGGATGTGAGTACCTTTTACCTTACCTCCCCGCCAACGGCGCCAGAAAATAGCTGGATGTCTACGCACTTCTATTCTTGTAGACAATTGTTGGGCCTCCAAGTGCAGAGGTTTGTTGAACAGCAGCAAGTTTCCCTTAAGTGGATCACCCAAGGTTTATCAAACTCAGGGAGGAAGTGGTCAAAGGTATCCCCTCTCAAGCAAACCTGCAATCAAGATACAAGAAGTCGCTTGTGTCCCCAACACACCCAATACACTTGTCAGGTGTATAGGTGCACTAGTTCGGGGAAGAGATAGTGAAATACAAGTGGTATGGATATAAGACAATGGTGCTAGAAAATAGCTTGATGGCGTGGAAGAGACTAAAGGCAAGCTGAAATAAAGATGAAAGCAAGCAAACATGTAACAGATCTAGTTGCAAACGGTGTTTCAATTCTTAGAAACAAGGCCTGGGGATCATACTTTCACTAGTGAACACTCTCATATAAATATCTTCTCTTTATGATACTACTCTAAAATACTCTCAAGTTTGACACTCTAATCCATGGTAGGGCTATAATAGCACTCCTCAAAGTTCGCTTTCCCCATCTAGATAACCCCACACTATCACCTTGAGCACTAGATGAAGTGTTTGGAAGAAACCTGAGATTTTTATTGATGAAGAAGGGGATGCCTTGGGCATCCCCAAGCTTTGACGCTTGTACTTCTTGAATATTTCTTGGGGTGACACGGGGGGCATCCCCAAGCTTGAGCTTTTGTCCATTGTTCATCTCATCACATCACTCTTCCCTATACTTCAAAATTTCCTTCATACAAAACTTCACACAATCTTCATTAGCAACATTAGTGTACTCAAGATAATAAGTCTTTTAGTTCAGCTTTAACACAAGTAAAACTTCCATTAAAACAAAGCTACTGTAGCACTTCCTTTAAAAAAAGTTCAAATAATCAAAGAGAACTCCAAGAGAAAGAGATTAAGAGGCAAATGCAAATAATGGCAGAAATCTGTCAAAACAGACCAGCAGGTAGAAACCAATTTTTTCGAAGACCTTCTGTTGCTCAAATCGAAACGTGTTGAACTAACGAAAGTTGGGTAACAACCTGGGGCAGAAGCACATAAAATTACAGATCAAACCGGCGTACAGAGATTTTTCACGAATTTTTACAGCGAAGCACAAAAATCTGTTTCGGGGCAGCAACTTTCCCAAGCATTAGTTCTCTCTCATTAGAGGTTAATCTTGGCAAAAAACCACACAAAAATGATAAGGAGAGGTTATTACTGAAGAAATAACTTCCAAGACTCAACTAAAACTTTTGGGTTATCTCCCAATAAGTACTTTTCCTTAACGCCTTTAAGTTAGGCATGATAGTTTGAGAAGATGCTCACATAAGAAATATAATTGAAGTAAAAGAGAGCATCAAGAAGCAAAATCAAAGCACATTTAAGTCTAACCGACTTCCTATGCATAGGAATCTTGTAAAGAAACAAGTCATGAGAGAACAAAGCAACAAGCATAGGAAAGCAAAACAAGTGCAACTTCAAGACGTTCAACATAAAGAGGGGAAACTTAATAATATTGAGATACATAAGACCATGTTTCCCTATATCATAATAACTTTCAGTAGAAACATGAATAAAATTAACAATATAAATATCACATAAAACATTCTTATCATGAGCCACATGCATATTATAATTATTACTCTCCACATAAGCATAGTCATTCTTATTAATTGTAGTGGGAGTAAATTCAACAAAATAGATATCATTATTATTCTCATAACCATAATCATCAAATATAGGAGGCATATTGTAATCATTAATTTTCTCCTCAATAGTAGGTGGACTGAATATATCATATTCATCGTTGTTTTTTTTTGTTTTTTCCATTAAGCCTAACTAGTGAAAACAAGAAACAAAAAGACAAAATTGCAGAATCTAAAGGAAATAACTTCGAGCACTCACGCACTAGCAACAGTACTATAAGATAACTTAGTAGCCAGAAGATGTGAGTACCTTTTACCTTACCTCCCCAGCAACGGCGCCAGAAAATAGCTTGATGTCTACGCACTTCTATTCTTGTAGAGAGTTGTTGGGCCTTCAAGTGCAGAGGTTTGTAGAACAGCAGCAAGTTTCCCCTTAAGTGGATTACCCAAGGTTTATCGAACTTAGGGAAGAAGTGGTCAAAGGTATCCCTCTCAAGCAACCCTGCAATCAAGATACAAGAAGTCTCTTGTGTCCCCAACACACCCAATACACTGGACAGGTGTATAGGTGCACTAGTTCGGCGAAGAGATAGTGAAATACAAGTAGTATGGATATAACAAAACGGTGCTAGAAAAGAGCTTGACGACGTGGAAGAGACTAAAGGCAAACTGAAATAAAGATGGAAGCAAGCAAACATGTAACTGATCTATTTGCAAACGGTGTTTCAATGCTTAGAAACAAGGCCTAGGGATCATACTTTCACTAGTGAACACTCTCATATAAATATCTTCTCTTTATGCTACTACTCTATGTTGGAAATATGCCCTAGAGACAAATAGTACTAAGGACTATTATCATATTTCATATAGTTTATGATTAAGTTTTATATCATGCTATAACTGTATTGAGTGGAAACATCAATACACGTGTGATATACAAACAACCAGAGGTTGCTAGTGAAACTCTAGTCACTGGTTCATTTGTCAACAGATGATCATGTTTCCTGATCATGTGGCATTTATGCCAGTTGGAAATGGGGTCATCTCATTCTGAGAATGAGATGATGAACCAATACCCATTCTAAATATCGTGACCCAATGATGGCTCAATGCACGGCGCCCAGAAAATTGCTTGATGGCGGTGTTGATGTAGAGCTCGTTGGGAACCTCAAGAGGAAGGTATGATGAGCACAACAACAAGTTTCCCTCAGTTATGAAACCAAGGTTTAATCGAACCATTAGGAGCAAGGAAACACCTCAAAGGTGTTACTAGCTGAGCTTTGGCAGGGCGCACTACCGGTGCTAGTAGCAACGTGGAGACCTGCACAACACAACCACATAACTGTGTCCCCAACTTGCGATGAGGTTGTCAATCTCACCGTGTTTTGTGGAAAACAAAGGATTAAACGTATCGAATGGAAAGAAGTAAAAGTTTGCAGAAAGTAAACACAAAGCAGTAAAAGATTGTAGATTGTATGTAAAAGACATTGACCGGGATCCATAGTTCACTAGAGGTGGCTTTCCTTAGATAGATAACATGCTGGGTGAACAAATTACAGCGGGGCAATTGACAAACACCAAGAAAGCAATACATGCATATACTAATCATCTTGACTCCTTTGAGAATTGATTGGGCATTACAACATAATACATAGACCGCCATCCAACTTCATCTATGACTAATAATCCACCTTCAGGTTATCATCCGAAACCCCTCCAGTATTAAGTTGCAAGCAACAGATTATTGCTTTACGAACTGCGTGTAAAGTAAACAATACGATTGTTCTATGCACAAAGGATTGTTGTTTTCTCCCTAGTGGCAACAACACATCTAGTACCTTAGAGATTTCTGTCAGTTCCCTAGATTACCAGAGGCATGAACCCACTATCGAGCATAAATACTAACTCGTGGAGTTGCTAGCATCTACTTGGACAAGATAGCTACTAACAACGGAAAGCATGCAAGATCACAAATAACAAAGACATGATAGAATCAATAATCAATCTGAAATAGCATCTCAATATCCATCGGATCCCCACAAACACAACATGCAGAATTACAAATAGATGATCTTGATCCTGAACGGAGCTCACAAGATCTAGACATGAAAGCACAAAGGAGGAGAACCAGCCATCTATCTACTACATAGATCCGTAGTCCAAGGATGAACTACTGATGCATCACACCGGAGGCTTGCATGGTGATGAAGAAGGCCTCTAGGGTGAATTCCCCTCTCCGGCAGGGTGCCAGGAAGAGCTTCAGATCCATCCCGATCTAGGTATGGAGATAACGGCGGCTACAGACTCTTTCGTGGATTTTTGATCGGGTACTTAGGGTTTTCGTCCCAAGGGCAATATATAGGCGGAAGGAGAGGCCGAGGGGGTGCCTAGGCTGGCCACACCACCCCCTGGCGCGGGCCAGGCCTGGCCGCGTGGCTAGGTGGTGTGGTGGCTCCCTGGCCCTTCTCCGTCTCATATTCTGGCACTTGATCACTTCCGGAAAAATAGGCACTTTGGCTTTTGTCCCGTCCAATTCCAAGAATATTCAATTTCTGACTTTCTTGGAACCAAAAACAGCAGAAAACAGGCAGCTGGCACTATGGCTCTTGTTAATAGGTTAGTCCAAGAAATCATATGAAAAGTACTCCAAAGTTGGAACAAAACACAAGAAAGTGGATAAAACCAAGCATGGAACATCAAAAATTATGGATACATTTGCAATATATCACCTGATCATGTCACGAAGTTCAAGTTACGATGATTAGAAAAGGATCCTCGTAGACTATTCCTGTGAGGGGATGATCCCCAGGTACCCCAACCGAATAAGAAACAAGACAGTCGGATCGCGTCCGGCTGACCAGATGCAGCCGGACAGTGCAAGACATGCCGGCTATCCCCTAGTAGCCGGATCAGCAAGAGGTAGCCGGATACGGCGACGTAGTCGAACCCAATCAGTGAGACAGGACGACGTGCGTATCAGTGCACGGTACGCCCTGTACGATGAGAAGACTGGCAACCACCCGGCCATACCGAAGACTTTGCGTGGATGACGCGGGAACAGTGGCATGTGCTGACGACAGGCTCGCACAGCGTCCACTGTGCCCACGACAGCCATACCGCTCGTACTCCAATAAGACATGCCATACTGGATACTGTAGATGACTAGCCAGCTGGGACCCGCCTGTGGGGCCCGCCAGTCGGACTAGCCAGTGAGACCTTTGCCTCTCTGCCTATATAAGGAGAGGCAAGGCCCCAGTAGAAAGGGTTGCTCATACAACATTTAAGGCAGTAGCTAGCGTATACAGCTCGAGGAGCACTTGTAGTTCGAGTATTCCACATAGTCAGATCCGGCAGGAGTAGGGGCTTTACCTCACCACGAGAGCCCCGAACCTGGGTACTTCTTGCGTCCCGCTATGCTCGCTTGTATCCAATCTTGCCTGCGGATGCCGTCGATAACTTCCCTGCTAGTCCCCACACCTCTATCTAACCTCCTCAGGTACTGCTGTTCCCAATACAATGACAGTTGGCGCCCACCGTGGGGCAAGATGGCTTCGACCGGAGTCACGTTCCGCACGGGACCCCGCACTTCAGCCGGTGAGCGCGTGGCCTCCGGCTTGGTGCTCACGCTTGGCAAGTTCGACTGCGGCATCGACAACGCCTCCTGCTTCGCCGGAACCTCCTTCCCGACGAACGGCACCGTCCTGCTATTCGGCGGTCTCCCCATTTACGTCGCCACCGTTCCGGAGCGTTTCCCTAGGGAAATCGTCTCTGTCGCGGAGCTGCCGCGCTCGGGCGGCAACACCTCCGCCGTGCCCCGCGGCGTGGAGGTCATGATGGCCGGTTCCAGCACACATCCCCGCCAGCCGCGGGAGCGAGGCGCGGACGAGGTCGGAGCTTCCGCTCCTCCACAACCCCGGAACCCGGTGGAGGATGCCATTGATTGGCTCCTAACGCCGGTTAACCTCGGGGATAACCCAAAGGAGGCGGAGGCCAACTTCAGCATGGAGAGACAGATCCTCCTCCATGAGGCCATGGAGCTGGCGGCAGCCCGCAAGCAGCTCGAGATCACCCGGCGCGAGTACGACTGTGCGCACGGCCTTACTCCGGCTACCGCGGAGCCAAGCCGGCACGGCCAGGTACGGCGTCGGGGTGGCGAGCTCGGCGGTAGGATGGAAAAGGACGGGGAACCGGATCCCGCACCTTCCCTCACACGGCCCACCTACAACACGCCCATCAAGAACTTGCGCGCGGCGTGAGCCTCGGCAGAGGAACTACCCAGCCTGGAGGGCGAGGAGCGAGCCCGCTAGCACGCTCGCGTGCAGGAGCTCCTCCACGTCGTGGACGAGCAGGCCGGTGCCAACCGGCAGATGCAGGAAGACCTTAGCTACTCCAGGGGGAGCAGGTTACCTGCCAACAGCAGGGGCGCGCCGCGCGACACCCAGCAGGCGTCCTCCCCTCAGCCGCCTAGGGTCCACAGTAGGCGTCGCAGCTCTGGCAACAGGGGCCAGCCGCGCCTGGAGCAGACGGTGAACAGCAACCCGCCACCTCCCCCTCCGCTAGCTGGAGCGCCCAAACCAGCCGGTTCTCGTCTATCGGGCCAGGTGGGAGCGCCCAACCCGGATTGTCCGGATGCCCGCGTCCGCATCGAGCTCCTCGCTCAAGCGCGCGTCACGGAGGAGGAAGATTCGACCGGCCCGGTTTGTTTCGGACCCCGCATCCGGAACGAGCCGTTTCCGGATAAATTCTCCCTGCCCAGGGACACCCCCAAGTACGACAGCAACATGAAGCCGGAAGACTGGTTGACCGACTACGCTACGGTGGTCGGCATCGCCCACGGGAACAAGCGCACAGCTGTGCGCTACGTCCCCCTCATGCTAACCGGGTCGGCAAGGACATGGTTCAATAGCCTTGCGCCCAACAGCATCAACGCCTGGCCTGACTTCGAGAAGGTGTTCGTCCGCAACTTCAACGGCACGTATAAACGTCCAGGGCGCCCGCGCGACCTGGCCTTGTGCGTCCAGGGCGACCGCGAGATCGACCGCGAGTACCTCGCCAAGTGGACGGAGCTGCGCAACACTTGCGAGGGCATCCTGGAGAGCCAAGCCATTAGTTTCTTCATCGAGGGGTGCCGAGAGGGCACCATGCTTTGCCACCGGCTACTGTGTGACGAGCCGAAAACCATGGCGGAGCTCATGACGGTTGCGGACCAGTACGCCACGGCGGATGCCGCCATGAAGAAGCCCCTCCGAGTAAACGCGGACGGCCGTCCGACTCCCACGGAGCTGGCTCGCGACCGACCAAGCAACCCGACTGGAGAAGCCGGATCCTCCAGGAGCCACGCCAACGACAATCGGTTCCATGGGGACCGCCAGGCCGGACAACAGAAGCCTAGCTACCACGCGCGGCAGGTCAATGCTGTGGAGGGCGCGCCCGACGCGCCGACAAATGAGGCAAGGAGGCAGAAGCCACGGCTCACCTTCGACCAGATGTTCGACGGCCCGTGCAAGTGGCATAGCGGTCCCTTCAAGCCGGCTACGCACACCGCCCGGAACTGCAGCTGGACCCGCCAGCTAAAGGACCAGGGCAACCAGCCTCGTCCCCCGCCTCCCCCACCGGGTGGACCTCCACCACCGACTAGGGGAGCCGGCAATGATGGTAACAGTGGCAACAACAACAACGGCTACCCCCAGCCACACGCCGCCTACCATATCTTCGAGGCGGAGCAGGACGACAAGCACAGCCGCAGGCGACGCTCCAAGGAGGTTAATACCATCGTCTCTCCGGTCCCCCAGTACCTGAACTGGTCGGAAACCCCCATCACCTAGAGCCGGGCAGATCAGCCCGAGCATCTACCGACTCCCGGGGGCTACGCCATGGTGCTCGACCCTCTCATCGTCTCCAACACGCGCACCTGCCGATTCTCGCGCGTCCTCATTGACGGAGGCAGCAGCCTCAACCTCCTCTACCAGTCCTCGCTGGAGAAGCTGGGCATTCGTGAAAGCGACCTGCGCCCGACTACCACGACGTTCCACGCCATACTGCCGCGGCCAGCCTGCGCCCCGCTGGGGAAAATCCAGCTAGACGTCATCTTCGGGACCGAGGAGAACTTCCACCGTGAACCAATCTGGTTCGAGGTGGTAAATATGACGAGCTCCTACCACGCTCTCCTCGAGCGCCCCACCCTAGCCAAGTTCATGGCCATCCCCCACTACGCCTACCTCAAGACGAAGATGCCGGGACCCCACGGCGTGATCACCGTCGCCGGCTGCTTCAGGCGGTCGATGGAGTGCGCTTTAGCCGGTTCCAAACTGGCAGAGGCCCTCATCATAGCCGAGGAGAAGCGCGTGATCATGCGCAATGTGGCCATGGCCCAGCAGGACATTCTGGCTAGCAGCAAGCCGGCTGGAGAAGGAGCCTTCCAGCCAGCAAAGGAGACGAAGAGGATCCTGCTCGACCCCTCCGATCCGACTAAGTTCATCACCATTGGTGCCGGCTTGGACAACAAATAGGAAGGCGCGCTCATTGACTTCCTCCATGAGAATCGGGACATCTTCACATGGTCCCCAAGGACATGCCGGGTGTACCGAGGGAGTTCGCCGAGCACTCACTTCATGTGCATCCGGATGCCAAGCCGGTCAAGCAACCTCTGTGCTGGTTCGCAGAGGAGAAGAGAAAGATAATCGGTGACGAGATCACCCGACTCCTTGCAGCTGGGTTCATCATGGAAGTGTACCACCCGGACTGGTTGGCGAACCCAGTCCTGGTGCTGAAGAAGAACAAGACCTGGCGCATGTGTATCGACTACACCAGCCTGAACAAGGCGTGCCTGAAAGACCCCTTCACGTTGCCCCATATCGATCAAGTCATCGATTCCACGGCCGGCTATGATTTGTTGTCTTTTCTAGATTGTTATTCCGGGTACAATCAGATCCGGCTAAACCCGGCTAATCAGATTAAGACATCATTTATCACCCCTTACGGGGCTTTCTGCTATGTAACCATGCCCTTCGGCCTAAAGAACGCAGGCGCCACCTATCAGCGATCTATGCAGAAATGCTTGCACTCACAGATAGGCTGAAACGTGCACGCTTACGTGGATGATGTGGTCATCAAGACCAAGGAGAAGCGTACCCTCCTCGAGGATCTGGGAGAAACATTTGGCAACCTCCGCCAGTACCAGATGAAGCTGAACCCAGAGAAGTGCGTCTTCGGAGTACCGTCCGGCCAGCTACTCGGTTTCCTTATTTCACAGCGAGGTATCGAGGCGAATCCGGAGAAGATCGCGGTCATCGAAAGGATGCAGCCGCCTAGGAACCTGCTTGGAGTCCAAAAGTTCACCGGATGCCTGGCTTCCCTCAGTCGCTTCGTCAGCCGGCTGGGGGAGAAGGCACTCCCGTTGTACCAGCTGATGAAGAAGACGGACAAGTTCTCCTGGACTTTGCAAGCCGACACCGCGTTTCACGACCTCAAGCGCATGCTATCCACAGCACCGGTTCTAGCCACGCCGGATAGCAAGGAGCCGATGTTGCTCTATATAGCAGCCATCAGCCGGGTCGTTAGCGTCGTCCTGGTGGTGGAGCGCCCTGAGGAAGGCAAGGCTCTGCCGGTTCAGAGACTTGTCTACTACCTCAGCGAGGTTCTCTCCCTCTCCAAGCAGAACTACCCCCACTACCAGAAGATGTGCTACGGCGTGTACCTGACATGCAAGAAGCTCAAGCAATACTTCTAGGACCACCCGATTAAGGTCGTGTGCACTGCACCCCTTTCGGAAATCATCGGCAACAAGGACGCCACTGGCCAAGTCGCCAAGTGGGCCATCGAGCTTGCTGCCTGCTCCATCCAGTACGAGCCCCGGCTCACGATCAAGTCGCAGGCGTTGGCGGACTTCCTCGTCGACTGGGCCGAGACCCAGTATCTCCCACCGGTTCTGGATTCGAACCATTGGCGGATGCACTTCGACGGGTCGAAGATGCTCGGGGGCTTGGGAGCCGGCATCGTGCTCTCCTCGCCCAAGGGAGACCGGCTGGAATATGTGCTGCAGATCCACTTCAAGGCCTCCAACAACGTAGCCGAATACGAGGCACTGGCGCACGGGCTCCGGCTGGCCAAGGAGATTGGTGTCAACCGGATCCTGTGCTTCGGTGATTCGGACTTGGTGGTGCAGCAGGTATCCAGAGAATGGGACGCCAGAGATGCAAACATGGCTCTCTACCGGTTCCACATCCAGAAGCTCAGCGCCTCCTTCGATGGGTGTGAATTTCACCACATCCCCCATGTCAATAACGAGGCACCCGATGGGCTCTCCAAGATCGGATCCACCAGGCAGGCCATCCCACCAGGGGTCTCCCTGGAGCACCTGCGCAAGCCATCCATCAACCCGTCACCAGAATCAGACTCCATCGTCTGGGCAGGAAGCGTTCCGGCTGACGGAATGGCGGAAGCGGAGCCGGTAGAACCGCCGAAGAAGAAGACCCGCACCAATTCCGGCCAGGCAGCGCCTTCCGGCTCGCAAGACCTAGGGGCTGCCGGCTCGTCTAGTGGCTCCGGGGCTGCCGTTCCGGGTACGCCACCCGGACGACCCCCCGACACCCGTCAGCCGGAGGACAAGAGCGTCCTCGTCATCCGGGAAGCGCCATCCTAGGTACAACCCTTCATGAGCTACATCGCCGATGGAGAACATCCGGATGACGAGGTGGAGGCCAGGCAAATCCGGCGCCGCGCACACACGTACACCATCATAAACGGCGAGCTGTACAAGCGTAGTGTATCCGGTATCTTCCAAAGATGTGTTGATGTGGACACGGGCTACCGGCTACTCAAGGATATCCACCAGGGCGAGTGCGGGCACCATGCTTCGTCAAGGGCGATAGTCCCCAAGGCATTCCGCCATGGTTTCTATTGGCCCACCGCCCTCGAGGACGCCGAGCAGCTGGTCCGCGCATGCAATGGGTGCCAGCGCTTCGGGCAGCTTAGGCACATGCCAACTTCGGTACTCAAGATCATATCGATCACCTGGCCCTTCGCGGTTTGGGGCCTCGACATGGTCGGTCCCTTCAAGGGAGCACGCGCGGGCATGACCCACCTGTTGGTGGCGGTGGACAAGTTCATGAAGTGGATCGAGGCCAAGCCTATCTAGAAGCTGGATGGAGCGACGGTTGTTACCTTCTTCACCGACATCATCAACCGCTTCGGCTACCCCAACAACATCATCACCGACAACGGCACGAACTTCACCAAGGGGGCCTTCGCTCGGTTCTGCAGCAACAAGGGCATCTGACTGGACCTTGCCTCTGTCGTGCACCCGCAATCCAACGGGCAAGTCGAAAGAGCAAACGGCTTGGTGCTAGCCAGCATCAAGCCACGCCTCATCGAGCCGTTGGAGCGGTCACCCGGATGTTGGATCGAAGAACTTCCGGCTGTGCTGTGGAGCCTCGGCAGCACGCCGAATAGGTCAACCGGCTACACGCCATTCTTCCTGGTCTATGGATCGGAAGCCGTCCTCTCCGCCGACATCGAGTTCGACTCCCCTCGCAAGCTCCAATACAACGAAAAAGCCAACCAGGAGGCGCGGGAGGACGGAGTGGACCTCCTGGAGGAGGCCCGCGAGCTGGCCTTGTCCAGGTCGGCCCTGTACCAGTAGCGACTACGTCGCTAGCACTCAAGCCAGATCCGCCTAGTTGCATTCCGCGAGGGCGACCTGGTTCTCCGGCTGGTGCAAGACATGAAGGGTATGCACAAGCTATCACCACCCTGGGAAGGCCCCTTCATTATCAGTCGGGCGCTGCCCAACGACTCCTACTACCTCATCAACGCGCAGTAGCCACGCAGGAACAAGATGGACAAGTCAGACGAGGAGACCGAGCGTCCCTGGAACACGGCCCTGCTGCGCCCGTTTTACACCTAGTCACCAGGCAGTGTATGTATCCCAAAAACCCTATGAATGAAAATACGGACCCCCACGAGAATCTCGAGGGCTCCTTGCTAGGAATGTGTATGCATCTATTTTCCGATTCTGATTTTCTGGCTCCGGCAACCCCTACCCGGGGGCTCGCCGGCTGACCCGGCCTGCTAAGTCAACAAACCGGCTGAGTAGTGTGTGACGATGTCAGAGGCCCACTCTTCGTCTCAGCTACAGACCGCAACCCGGCTGTCCGGCTAGCAAGAGCAAAAGCCTGAGGCATCCCACATGAAAAACGGAGAGGAGACGCGACAGATCGGGTGTCCCGGCCCTACAACTAGCTCGAACCAATCCAGCTGCTAGGCCATTAGTACTGTGTGCAATGTACTGTCAGCTCCCTTCGATTCCGGCTGCAGACCGCAACCTGGCTGCCTGGCAAGGACGCAGCGAAAACAGCAGAGCGCACGGCAAAGCGACTAAGTGTCTAGAAAGGAGCAAGCCAGTTTTCGAAAAAACAAGCCGTTTTCCGGCTACAATTTGGCAGACTAACCTACTAACCTATGTGGACATGTGTGTATGCGTATGTACACTTTGTCCGACTACCTGGAGTCAGAATTCAGGAGAAGGAAAGAAGATTCGAAGTCCTTGCCTTCATCAAGCACTCCGAATCTCGGGGGTACACCCACTGGGTGCGCTCGCGCGCCCCAGTGGAATCTTGTGGTTCCCGACCGGCTAAAGGCGTTTAGTCGGCCGATCGGAGCCCAGGTGAGCGCAAGGGCTGGATCAAGAGAAGACAAGGAAGATTCGAAGCACCTGGCTACGCCAGCTACTCCGAATCTCGGGGGCTACACCCAGTGAGTGCGCTCGCGCGCCCCCACTGGAATGTTAGTTCCCCCGGCTGAAGGTGTTCAGCCAGTGAAAGCAACCGAATGAGATGAGTCTAGTCGGATAAATATAGAAGAATTGGGAAAGAAGGAAGATTCGAAGCACCTGGCTACACCAGCTACTGCGAATCTCGGGGGCTACACCCAGTGGGTGCGCTCGCGCGCCCCACTGGAGGTGCAGCTCCCCCGGCTAAAAGTGTATAGCCGGGCGAAGTAAGTCGGGTAAAGTTAACCGGCGAAGTATCGAAAGAAAGTTCGAAGCACACAAGTTGAAGGAAGTCCAAGCGAGATCAATATTAACAAACAGAAAGGAGGCAAAGCTCCCATAAGTTACCCGGCATCAGAAACAACCGGTACAGACAGATAAGTTTTCATACATAACTAAAGCAAGACAAATACACCCGGCATCCCGGGGCGATAACTAAACGGCAGGACCATTGCCGCGGGGGAGTTCTTGGCCGGCAGAAGCTTCGGGCGGCAGAGGAGGCGCGGAGCTTGATCCGGTTCCAGCGCTGGCAGGAGGCGGCATCAGGACCTCCACATCAGGAGTACTAACGGACTCCGAGTCGGTGAGCACCTCATCGGGATCCACGTAATCGGCGATCTTGATGGCGGATCCGCGAAGCTCTGGATGGGCCTGGCGGATGGCGGCAAGATCGGCTCCGGCACGGAAGCCACCGTCG
Organism: Avena eriantha; assembly: GCA_910589775.1. Taxonomy (NCBI): domain Eukaryota; kingdom Viridiplantae; phylum Streptophyta; class Magnoliopsida; order Poales; family Poaceae; genus Avena; species Avena eriantha. Next base: position 527,059,085 of record OU342740.1, on the reverse strand, counting down.
ATCTTCTCCACGCGGGCATCCTTGTACCAAGAGAGCATGAGGGCCAGAGCCATCTCCGCTCCGGCCCGCGCCGCCAAGTCTCGCAGCCGGTCCACCGCAGCCGACACCTCCCCCACCTTCGCAGCTAGCTGCGCCATCATCTCCGGAACCGGAGCCTCCGGCCACACGAAGGAGAAGACGTCCCGTGCCGCCTGACGAAGCTTGGCGGCTTCCTCGCCAAGAAGGACGACAAGCTCCTGGGCTGTCAGCTGCGCTCCTGGCCAGTTCTCCTGCAGCCGGTTGTAGGCCAGCAGGTCTATGCCGGGGTAAAAGGCTGTTAGAAAAGAGGAGTCAGATCCGGCTACCGGATCCGGAAAGAAAGGAAGACGGGAAAAGGACTCACCCGTGGCAGTGTGGCCGACCTGCATCAGCTCCTCCACCAGCGCCTTCTCCTTGGTCGCTAGCCGTTTGATCTCCTTCTCTTGGTCCTTGTTCTGGGCCTCGAGAAGGGAGAAGGCTTCGGCCCGGCTAGCGAGCGAGGCGTCGTGCTCCTTGATGGTGGCCTCCGGACCGTCCATCTTCACGTGCCAATCCTTGTTCTGCAGCTGCAGAGTAGAATTGGACTTGCTCAGCCGGTCGTTCGCTTTCTTCAAGCGATCGATCTCGCGCTGAGCGCACACGAGGATGGCTGCAGAAATTCTGGCTATCAGTAAAAAAAAGAGCAAGCCGGGTGAAGTGAACTTACTCTGGGAAGTTCCGTTGGCGGCAGCAAGCTTCTGCTCCAGCGTCCGGTTCCCGCCGGCTGTGGCCTCCAGCAGCCGGATCTCCTTCACCGCCAGCTCAAGCGTGGCGGCGAGGTCCGACAGCGAGGCGGCGGAGGAAGCGTCGTCGCCCACGGCGTTGACGGCCAAGGACTCCTTCGCCGCGACCACCGCCGTCCGCCATTCCTTCCCAGGCTCCTCGTCGGAGTTGTCGTCTCCAACGACGACGAGCTCCTTGCCGGCAGCCCCCCGCGCGCCCGCGTAGGAGCCTTCCGGCTGGGAGGACTCCGCTTCCGGCTGGGGGACTCCCGGCTGGGCGGAGGCGGTCGGCTCAGACCGAGAGGCAGGCGAAGGCTGCACGTCAGAAGGAGGGGCGCTAGTCGGCGCAGTCGGGGCACGGGGCGGCGACCCGGCCGGCGCGCGTGCCGGGCTCGCCGCTCCAAAGGAGACCAGCGTGCTAAAAAGAAAGAGGAGAAGACAAGAGCAAAACAAAACAAAGTCAGAGAAAAGAAGAAAAAGGGCAAATAGGCAGAAAGTCCCGAAAGAAAAAGGGGAGGGGGGAAGCAGCATACCCCGGCACAGCTGGGGGCGGCCCTTTCTTCCGGCCGAGACGGCTAGGCGGCAAGGCGCCGGACCGGCTCCTCTTGGGAGCCGGCTCCTCCGTCGCAGGGCGGCGGGACCCGGAACGGCTGGAGCCGCTCCCGCCTGCCTCGCTGTCCGTCGCGGAGCGCGTCGCCGGGTCCATGGTCGGCGTGGCCTCCTCCTCGTGCACCTCCGCGTGCGGGTCGGCTGCCGGCTCGTCATTCCGACTGGGGAAGGCATCGCCGTCCCCATCCGATTCCTCGCCGGACCGCCGAGCGTGCGGCTCGGGAAAGTCGGACGTGAATTCCTCGAGGGGAGCCTCGCCCTCCTCACGGATGATGCAAGGGAACATCTGCCAAATACAAGAGATCAGACAAACAAAAACACGGAACAAGTACAAGAAACACCAAAAGAGCATCCAGTTAGAAGAGCTTACCCGGGGTGCGCGGTTCTCCCGAGTATAAGGCGCCGGACTGAACTTCCAGTTCTCCGGCAACCGTTCCTTGGTGATCGTCCACACACTCTCCTTCAGGTTGTGGTAGCGGGGATCGCGGCGCGACAGCCGGGTCGGCTCCAACCGGCCGGAGTAGTAGCACATCTTGTGTGCTCGCTGCTGCAACGGCATCATCAGCCGAGACATCCAGCTGAGGGTGACGTCCAGGCCGGTCGGCCGGCAGCGGACGAGCGAGCGCATGCGCTTCAACAACTCATCCGTCTCCGCCTTGTCACCGTGGAACTTCAAGTCCCAGTTCTGCCGGCTGGACTCGACGTCCTGGAAGGCCGGAAGATTGATCCGGTCGATGTTGGTGAGGTTCTTCATGTAGAATTACGACTGCTGCCACAATCGTACCGTATCGTGAAGAAGGAATTTGGGGTAGCCGGTCTGCGAGCGGGAGTAGATGGAGGCGCCTGGGTGAATTGCACCTGCGGCCGGACTCGGAAGAGCCGGCAGAAGAGCCCGAGATCCGGCTAGATCCCGAGGTAACTCTCGTAGAAAGCCACGAAGTGCGCCAACGTCCCGATTGCATTGGCGCCGAGGTGGTGGAGGCGAAGATCGAAGAAAGCAAGAAATGTCAAGAGGAACGGGTTCACCAGAAGGGCGAACCCGCGTGCCAAGTGGGAGAGGAAGATGACGCGCTCTCCCTCCGCCAGATGCGGCGACACCTCCCCCGCCGGCGCCAACCGCACCGCCACCTCCTCCGCCGGCGGGAGGACGTGGGTGGCACGGTACTTCGCGATTTGGTCTTCGGTGACGGCGGAGCCGCACCAGGCCCCGCGGTCGGCGGCCATTTCCGGTTGATGAGGGGGAGCGGCGACGGAAGAGTGGCGATGGCCCATAACGTCGACGACGGCGAGCGGGCGGCATAGAGGGCAAGAGCGCAGAAGCAGGAGCACACGAGGAGGAAGGAAACTGCAACGGGGGAGCGAAGGAAAGAAACTGCCTCCCCCGCGACGTCCCTTTAAAGGACCGGAAGGGCAACCGTCGACGGGGCACATGGCGCGCATCCGGGCAACCCACACCCCAACCGCCGCCTAGATCCCGTGTGCCAGGGCAGGATGCGCAGAAGATCCTGGAGCGAGAACCGAAGCGCCGGACATCAGTTCCCCGAGGCGACGTGCGACGGGACATTACGCTGCCCGCCGCAGGGCAATGATGGCGCATGCGCGCGTGGCCGGCATCAGCACTGATGTCACGGGTAGTGCAACCGCCAGGCTCAGCCGGACACAAATTCAAAAGCAAGAGGAAGCGCGCGCACATTTTGCCTAAGGGCGGAATCCACACGCGCTCGGGAGCTAGTGTTAGGGGGATGATCCCCAGGTACCCCAACCGAATAAGAAACAAGACAGTTGGATCGCGTCCGGCTGACCAGATGCAGCCGGACAGTGCAAGACAGGCCGGCTATCCCCCGGTAGCCGGATCAGCAAGAGGCAGCCGGATACGGCGACATAGCCGGACCCAATCAGTGAGACAGGACGACATGCGTATCAGTGCACGGTACGCCCTGTACGATGACAAGACTGGCAAACACCCGCCCATACCGAAGACTTTGCGTGGATGATGCGGGAACAGTAGCCTGTGCTAACGACAGGCTCGCACGGCGTCCACTGTGCCCACGACAGCCATACCGCTCGTACTCCGGTAAGACATGCCATACTGGATACTGTAGATGACTAGCCGGCTGGGACCCGCCTGTTGGGCCCGCCAGTCGGACTAGCCAGTGAGACCTTTGCCTCTTTGCCTATATAAGGAAAGGCAAGGCCCCAGTAGAAAGGGTTGGTCATACAGCATTTAAGGCAGTAGCTAGCGTATATAGCTCGAGGAGCACTTGTAGTTCGAGTATTCCACATAGTCAGATCCGGCAGGAGTAGGGGCTTTACCTCACCACGAGGGCCCCGAACCTGGGTACTTCTTGCGTCCCGCTACGCTCGATTGTATCCAATCTCGCCTGCGGACTCCGTCGATAGCTTCCCTGCTAGTCCCCACACCTCTATCTAACCTCCTCAGGTACTGACAATTCCTTAGACCGTGAGGCTATATCAATCACTTTCTCCCGAGAGTGCTTAGATAGCATCAAATGCCATCTGGTAAAACAGTGGTTATAAAGGTGTGTTCAGGTATTCGGAGGAAACCGTAGAGGCAATATATGTCAAGAGCGGGATTTGTTCGTCCATGTGACAGGGAGATACTCAAGGGCCCACTCGGAGAAGTTATATCCAATAGCCGCGCAGCGTGTGATTAGATCACGAGGATATCACTTGTCGGAACGAGTCAAGTAGCATTCTTCAGTAACGAGATTGAACACGACATGAGGATTTCATTGATCAGATCTCGGGCAATGCAAGTATCGAGAGACAAAGGGAATAAGACACGACTGTCCCGGTTCAAACGACGAAAGATCTTCGTGGAACGCACAGGGGTCACATGGCCATCTAGGTCCCTCTGTTGATCATTGGTGCGGGAGTGTCCCGACCATGTCTGGAGTGTTCCTGAACCGTGGGGTATCACTCTTAAGGGCTTGATGATGCTTAGAGAGTGTTTATAGGATCGGTAGAATCACCGAAGAAAAGAAGGGAGAAAACCGGAAGGGTTTCGGTAAGTCCGGAGGATGTCTAGAGTGGAGGTGGAAGGTGTTCCATAGCCACGGAGATTGAATAATATGTGAATGAATGTTAAATATTGATTTAATCATTTATTCATAATTATTTAATAAAAGAGAAAATCAATTAAAGGTCAAAAAGGCTTAATGGGCCAATTCCGGAGGGAGAGGGCCCATTAGGGGAAAGGAGAGAGGGAGAGGGGCCAAGGGGGAGGCAGCTGGGCCTAGCCCCCCACGCGGGGACCCACTAGGGTGGCCGGCAGCCACCCCTCCCCCTCCTCTCCTTTAGTCCTACCCCGGTACTTTGAGGGAGGTAGTACCTCCCCTGCCCCTATATATAGTGGGGGTATTTGGCCTAAAAAAATACACCAATAATCAATAAAGGTCTCCTCACTTTTGGGAGGACCTCTAGTTGCTATTTTCTCTTTCCCCTCTCTCTCTCGTGACCGTGGTCCCAAGTCTGGACTACGCGAACGAGAGACATCTTCACCGCGGAGCGCCGTCGCGCCGCGGGATTCGGATCCGGGAACTCTAGTTCCGCAAAAGCTGCTGGATCGGGGAAGCGGGAGTCATCGTTAGGCACCAGACGTGTGTAACTCCCTGCGAGGTGTCGCCCTTGAGGCACTCAAGTCGTTGGAGCCAGAAGGAGCGCAAGGACTTCATCACGACCTTGAGGTCGGCTTTGGCTCGTCTACATCAACCATGCTCTCCTGAGCGTTGACAACGCTTTTTGGGCTTCAAGGGTAAGTTCGCGAAAATTCCCTCTCATTACTATATTACTAATAGATAGGTCCTGGCAGCTTCAGGGGTTCAGGGCGTAAGGTAAAATTTTATTGTTTTCATACGCGGAACCCCTACAGTGGTATCAGAGCTAGATCTATGCGTAGTAATGCTAGTATGGGTAGAACACACGAGATGCAGCGTGTGGGCGTTGATCTTTTAGTTGTTACCCTCCCACATGTACTTGAGTATACCGCAGTAATGCTTGATGAAGCGCCCCCAACCGACTTTACGCGTTCATTCACGAGACTGGTCCATGCTTGACATACGCCTTGTACCGTATAAAGTGGCTTAGGGGGGTGTCTGCCTCTCTCGCATTAGTTGGTATGCCATTTGCAATGGAGGGCCCCGAAAGGGGTGTAGTAGAGACAACTACTTGATCAACGTTGTGCTGAAAGTTTGTAGGTAAGAACGGTTCTTGTGCAAAAGCCCATTCAGCCACGTAAAACATGCAAATATAAAATAGAGGCGTCTAACCTTGTTTTGCAGGGGGGCGTTGCTTTGTGATATGGTTGTGGCAAAGGTAAAGTAATTACCTTTTGTTGCATAGTAGTAGATTGTCACGGAGGTGATGAACTACCACGTCGGAATGGCACTGGTACCCTAGTGTCTACGGCGCCGGAACCCTTGCGCCGGAACCCGGTGACGGCGGATGGAGATCACGACGTGAAGGACCATATCACATAGCATTTACATTCAATGTCATTGTTTGTATGTATTATTGTGTGCTAGTATTAGATACTCGACGATAGCCTAATAAGATGATTCCTGTTAAAATTACCAACGATTGTGTTCCCCCATAGTGTGCACCACCAAGAATGTTCTTCGGTATGAGGCGATCCAGGGTTACAGGCCTGGGTGTCAGACATATCTACATTCGCATACAGTGGGTGTAAGCCATGTTGCACGTGAATACACTAAGGTTTGGTTGGCGAGCCTAGCACACTAGAGAAGCGTGGCCTCGGAACACGGATGGTCGAAAGATCGAGCACGAGTCACATGAATGATGTGACCGACGTTTAGCGTCCACCCTTGAACCCACATTGATGGCCGTGATGATCGGGGGAGATGTGGCTGATAGGGGTCGTGTTATCACTAGGAACCCTCATCAGGGATAAGTGTTTCTGAGTGGAGTTATTATTAACTCATTCAATTATAAACTTAGTCTAAATTTCTTTTGCAATTATAAATGTAGATGGCTCACCGTGAAGCTTACTTTGTCATTGAGGATTGGGTAAAGGGCGAGAAACCTAGACTTGATGGATCCAACTTCCCTAGTTGGCTTGTGCGCCTGAATGATCTCCCTACTATGAATCATGTGGTAGACTACATACGCCACATGATGGATTTGACTAAGCCGGACCACTATGACACCCCACAAGAGCTGGCAGACCGCTACTAAAGTCAAGAGATGTCCACCTACATTCAGATAATAATGCGTTACAGGATGGTGGATGAACTACATCTGCTCATGGGTGATCTTGATCCATATTCAATGGTGGATCAGCTGAGAGCAGAGTTCATAGGCCATGTGCGCATGTGGAAGCACGAGTTGCTTGGAGAGTTCCTTTCCATACAGATGGAGGAGCATACATGTCTGAAGAGTCACTTGGAGCGCATGCTTGATGCACACGCAAGATTCGTTCACTTCGTGGATTATTGGATGGCTGATCCATTTGCGATAGACGTACTCTTTGGTCGTTGCCTTCCAGCTACGAAGGACATGTCCGGAGAAGCATCATGAGTGGTGATACGGAAGCATTGGATTTCCATGAGTTCATATTACGTTTCCGGAACGTAAAGGTTGAAGCAATCACCGGAGAGGTCATCGATGACCAAGGTATATATTTGATATACAATTTTATAAATGTTATAATCTTGCAAACACATTTGTAGTGTTAAGTATATTTGATACTTGTTCTATTTTACTGAAAACAGGTCCTTCTACATGAAAGGTGCTTGCTGGAGAGGAGGTGACGTTGTGTGTTGATGGTGAGCATGATGATGATGGCCGACGACACTCTCCCTCGACATTTATCATTTAGTTTGTGTTTTAGGATGATTAATGTAATCAAGAGATTGTGAACTTCTTTAGTGTGTCTCACACTTCGTGAGACGGTTATTCATATAAGTTTGTAACAAACTGTTGTTCCACTTTTATGAATGATTTCTATTCTTGTTCATATCTTGTTTGATTATGTGTGAATTATCCTTGTTCGTTTGAAACTAATTGATAATGCATGAACATTTGTAAAACATTAAAATGCCTTGTTTAAAATACCCAACTTAATTATAAGTTCATTAATGAATGAAAAACAATTGTTTAAATTCAAAGTTATGTGATAATATGTGAAAGTCATTCGATTTTCTTATCACATATAAATCATGCCTAAGTTCGGCAAAATAACTTGAACACAGTGTATTACTTGAATACAAAGTGTTTGATGAATTTGTTAAATAGAATACATATTCGATGTGTTGTGTTTTAACGAAAATGGTAATTATCATTATATGATTGTTTAAATGTGTAAAGTAGTTTACCGAAGGAAACATAAATATGAAACTATTTGATTTGATCAAAATGTTTCAATAACAAAAGGGTATAAATATAAAAGGGAATCTAATTACTATGATTTGATCATTAGTAATGAAATTCGAATTTATAAGAATGGCATGAAAGAAATTGTGAAGTGCAAAGCGTTCTGAAACGGCAGAATGCAGAGCATCACAATGTGATATTATATATCAAAGGGGTTGAATAGAAGGCACCAAATAAATTGTTGTAGTGTATATGGAGAGACCATTAGCTTAGAAATAGTTAGCACTCAATTAGAATGTAGTGAACCATTTGAATTCGTGAAAGTTTTGGGGTTATTCAATATAACCAAAACAATAGCGAATAAGTCCTTATAGAGTATTCATTGGAAACTTTGAATACGAAATCCAAAGCTGAAACCAAAAGGAAAGCAAAACTTGTATTGCTTGGATTTTGGTGCATTCTTGAGAAAACTCAATTTTAGTGATGTTTCTCGATTATGGAGCAAATGGAAGATAGTGAAAAACACGATGAGGATTCAAAACCCTACATCAGAGTGTTGAGAAGCGCAACAGACAACGTTCCTGAATGATTATCTTCATAGAAGGAAAGAATCAATGATTTTGATGATTGTATTTTCCCCACTAGTGTTTTCACTACATGAAGTAGGATTCAAAATGTAATCCATATCTAGTATGGAGACATTTGTGTATCATTTGTCATGATTCTTGGAATATGACATACCTACGAACTACTAAGGAAATAATGGTAAACTAAATTATGAGAAATCCTAGAAGCAAAATTCCCTTGAGACTAGAAAGCAATTCATTGCTGAATCTCACAAGTAAAAGGAGTTGCTTGGAATTTTCACAAATGACTGCAAAGCCATAGTGGAAAAAGGGGGTGAATGAAAAGAGCACAAATTTGTCAAATATTGGATGAATTCAAATGAATTTGATTCATGTGTGCTAAATGTATAGTGGATTTAAAACTAGTAAAGTACTAGTATCTCATAGTAAATCTCCAAAATTTGATATTTGATCAAAGGATTTTGAAGTTGTTCAAAATAGTGAGTGGATGCAATTTAAGTCTCAAATTCAAATATGTAGGAACATATGTTGAGTGGGAGCTTATAGGAGTAATTCTTAAGTATGTTAAGGATGAAAGCGCAAATACTTATGAATAATGATTTATAAGATGTAGAAGTTGATAACAAGTGTATTATGATATTATGTAGTATTCCTTAAGGGATTCTGAAAAGTGTTTCGGAATGGAAGTTAATTAAGGAACTGGTCCTTAATAACTCAAATTAGGAATAGCATTAAGTTTAATATCAATGGTTGAAAGAAAGAAAAGGATGATCATCATCCACTATGTTGAGACATAGGTTCTATCTTAGTAAACCATGATGATAACTTAGCATAATATGTGATCCAAATAAGGAACGTTTAAAAGTGATTAAGTTTGAATCACAGAGCGTTGAGCTGAGTTTTGTCCACAGTGTCCAATAGAGAACTGCATACATGTTTTCCAAATCCATGAAGGATAACATATCTTAAAGCATAAAGAGTTATGTTATAAGGGAATATGTTGGAAACTCCTGTAGATACCAATTAAAGTCAAGGTAGGAAGCGAGGTGAACAAAACATCGAAAGTTGCACAGAGTGCACTAGTGTTTCGATGAATACATTTATAATAATAGATAAGGGTACCATCTAAAGTGTTGCATAATGTTATGGTGGGGCTAGTTCGATTTTAACATAGAATGATGTGTCCTAGGGCACAATGCCCATGAGAAAGCCCTCGAGGTTGATCTAACGTCATTGTAGGCTCCTAGAATCAGGCCTCGTTCTGCTGCCATAACGATGATGCATTCACACAAATGCTATCATATGATGATAAAGTATTAATGTCAATCAAGATGACATTAGTAAGTTGCAAAGGATTTGGGACTGTAAAGTGCAGACCCAAGACTCAACCTCTTCCATGAGCAAGCATGTTCAGGGTATCGGGTATATGGTGCCAATGATTAAGAACAAATGCAGCTAGTGTATTTGTACTCTAGTGCAAGTGGGAGACTGTTGGAAATATGCCCTAGAGACAAATAGTAGTAAGGACTATTATCATATTTCATATAGTTTATGATTAAGTTTTATATCATGCTATAACTGTATTGAGTGGAAACATCAATACACATGTGATATACAAACAATCAGAGGTTCCAAGTGAAGCTCTAGTCACTGGTTCATTGGTCAACAGATGATCATGTTTCCTGATCATGTGGCATTTATGCCAGTTGGAAATGGAGTCATCTCATTCTGAGAATGAGATGATGAACCAATACCCAGTATAAACATCATGACCCGATCATGTCACGAAGTTCAAGTTATGATGATTAGAAAATGATCCTCGTAGACTATTCCTTAGACCGTGAGGCTATATCAATCACTGTCTCCCGAGAGTGCTTAGATAGCATCAAACGCCATCTGGTAAGACGGTGGTTATAAAGGTGTGTTTAGGTATTCGGAGGAAACCGTAGAGGCAATATATGTCAAGAGCGGGATTTGTCTGTCCATGTGACGGGAAGATACTCAAGGGCCCACTCAGAGAAGTTATATACAATAGCTGCGCAACGTGTGATTAGATCACAGGGATATCACTTGTTGGCACGAGTCAAGTAGCATTGTTCAGTAACGAGATTGAACACGACATGATGATGTCATTGATCAGATCTCAGGCAATGCAAGTATCGAGAGACAAAGGGAATAAGACACGATTGTCCCGGTTCAAACGGCGAAAGATCTTCGTGGAACGCATAGGGGTCACATGGCCATCTAGGTCCCTCTGTTGATCATTGGTGCGGGAGTGTCCCGACCATGTCTGGAGTGTTCCTGAACCATGGGGTATCACGCTTAAGTGCTTGATGATGCTTAGAGAGTGTTTATAGGATCGGTAGAATCACCGAAGAAAAGAAGGGAGAAAACCGGAAGGGTTTCGGTAAGTCCGGAGGATGTCCGAAGTGGAGGTGGAAGGTGTTCCATAGCCACGGAGATTGAATAATATGTGAATGAATGTTAACTATTGATTTAATCATTTATTCATAATTATTTAATAAAAGAGAAAATCAATTAAAGGTCAAAAATGCTTAATGGGCCAATTCCAGAGGGAGAGGGCCCATTAGGGCAAAGGAGAGTGGGAGAGGGGCCAAGGGGGAGGCCGGCTAGGCCTAGGCCCCCCCCCCGCGCGGGGCCCACTAGGGTGGCCGGCGGCCACCCCACGCCCTCCTCTCCTTTAGTCCCACCCCGGGACTTTGAGGGAGGTAGTACCTCCCCTCCCCCTATATATAGTGGGGGTATTTGGCCTAGAAAAATACACCAATAATCAATAAAGGTCTCCCCACTTTTGGGAGGACCTCTAATTGATATTTTCTCTTTCCCCTCTCTATGTCTCGTGACCGTTGTCCCAAGTCCGTACTACGCAAACGAGAGACATCTTCACCGCGGAGCACCGTCACACTGCGGGATTCGGATCCGGGAGCTCTACTTCCGCAACTGCTGCTGGATCGGGGAAGCGGGAGTCATCGTAAGGGACCGGACGTGTGTAACTCCCCGCGAGGTGTCGCACTTGAGGCACTCAAGTCATTGGAGCCAGAAGGAGTGCAAGGACTTCATCACGACCTTGAGGTTGGCTTCGGCTCGTCTACATCAACCACACTCTCCTAAGCGTTGACAACGCTTTTCGGTCTTCTAGGGTAAGTTCACGAAAAGCCCCTCCCGTTACTATATTACTAATAGATAGGTCTTGGCAGCTTCAGGGGTTCAGGGGCGTAGGGTAAAATTTTATCGTTTTCATACGCGGAACCCCTACACTCTGAACTACTCTCCGATTGGACACTCTAATCCATGGTAGGGCTATAACAACACACCTCAAAGTTCGCTTTTCCCATCTAGATAACCCCACACTGTCACCTTGAGCTCTAGATGGTTCTAACAAACACCACAATTTCATAGAAACATCCAACTCCAAATATAACTCATAACAAGTATTTGTAATCTCTAGCTTAAGTGCCAGCATGGTGTGCACGCTATCACTTTCACACACATGGGGAGAGAAGAGATCTATTAAAGCACTTGAGTAGCAAAGTAGATCTACTTGATTACAAAGCTCATGATCACAATATGATCATGCATAGAGAGAGAGATGAACACATAGCTACCGATAGAACCCTTAGCCTCGAGAGAGAACTACTCCCTCATCATCATGGGAATGAGCAACAACGATGGAGATGGTGGTGGAGATCGATGGAGATGGCTCCGGGGCACTTCCCGTCCCGGCAGGGTGCCGGAACAGAGACTTTCTGTCCCCCGAATCTCCCCTTCGGTGGCGGTGGCGCTGCGGAACTTTTCGTGGCTGGAGGCTGTTTGATTTAGGGTTTTCGTCCCAGGGGATTCTTATAGGCGAAGGGGCAAGGTCGGTGGCCGGCCAGGGGGCCCACACCATGCCCCGACGCGGCCTAGGGCTGCCCGTGCCAAGGGACGGTGTGGCCGCCCTGTGGCCCCCCTTCGTCACTCCTTCGGACTCCATGTGTCTTCCGGTAAAATATTGACTTTGGCTTTTGTCCCGTCCAATTCTGAGAATATTCATTTTCTGCCTTTTCTGGAACCAAAAATAGAAGAAAACAGGCAACTGGCACTGTGGCATCTTGTTAATTGCTTAGTCCAAGAAAGTATATAAAAATACTCCAAAGTATGAACAAAATATAAGAAAGTAGATATAAAACAAGGATGAAATATCTTAAATTATAGATACGTTAGCAATGTATCAATAGTACAATGCCAAAGAAGACACGACCCATACAACACTATAGAGGAACACCTCGATGGATAACAACAAACACGACCAAACTAACCTAAACTAGAGCAGTCGATACAACACAAGACATGTAAACAGAAATATACCCATAGCAAAGTCTGTAAAACTTGCCAGAACAACACAACCCTAAATGAGACAATCACGACAACTGAAGCACATACATTACCGGACTGAGACCGCTACAAGCATTGGATCATATCAACTACACGAGCATAGACACCACATCTTTGAACGACCTAGAAACACTTCCAACACCAACGGCTATATCTCCACCCAGGCCATAGAAGATGGTCCATGGAGGTTGACGAGCACAACCGAGGCAACAATGCGAACTGAGCCAATGACAGAGAATCATGGCTAGAACCATGTTGATAGGAGATAGATCCGGCGCTCCACTGCTGGAAAGTAACACGTGAGAGGGATCAATGATCAGGTAAGGTAATGAATACGACCTCACACGACCAAGAGACATTGCAGAAGCTAGTTGTCGGAAACTCAATCCACAACAGCATAACCACACCAAAGAAGCGATGATACCGTCACTACCTCGTCGTCGGCGACATGGACACTGTCGTGCCGACCATAGCTAGCCTCCGCGACCACAAGGACCACAACCAGGAGGCAGGACCAATACCCCTGGAGACTAGAGTTTCCACTCTAGGAATATTCAGTCCTGTCACCAGTCACCCCATGACGGGGAGGCCAGTTTGTGTTGAAACCCAAGTTTTAAGCATAGTTTTTTCAAAACAAAAAGGCATCATTATCACTGCGTTATGCGCTTTGTGCTTGACGGACACTGTCGTGTCGACCATAGCTAGCCTCCGCGACCACAAGGACCACCGCCAGGAGGCAGGACCAATACCCCTGGAGACTAGAGTTTCCACTATAGGAAGATTCAATCCCGTCACCCATCACCGTGACGGGAGGCCAGTTTTGTGTTGAACCCAAAGTTTTAAGCATAGTTTTTTCAAAACAAAGAAGACATCATTATCACTCCGTTATGCACTTTGTGCATATCCAGTTTGATGGCACATAAACCCACTTTTAGATGGTACGAGACCCCAACCCTCTTGTCATTAGCCTAGGGAGACTTGGGGGAACCCCAACGTGTGAGACGCGCAAACCTTTGTCCGACCCCCTCCCCATCATCGATGGCGGACGATGGCGACAGGGAGTCAATGCCTGCATTTTTCCTTCGAGCTTAGTGTACTTTCCACCCCAACATCGCCGATCTGTCCCCGTGGTCGGTTGCAAGATTTGGCTCAGCCATACAATGTCTGCATCGTGCCCATGGGCAAGATGGAGTCGGAAATCGGGAGATACTAGTTGACACGCACCTGGTCTTCGGGGAATTTGTGTGCTCGCATGCACTAGTGGAGCGTCGAGCGTATTCTTCCTCAAAAAAAAGGCATTGAATGGCATAGTACATGGCATGATTGCTTTGATTCACGGGGTTAGGAGGCTCAGTTCTTCGACTCGATCTTCACGTATACAATTGGATCTTCGGCCATGGCCAGCTGTGGACCTGCCATCAGGGTGCCACTTCGGTCGGCACCATGTCATGGCATCTTTATTATGATTACCGAGGTGTTGAAAAGGATGAATAAGATAAAAATGGTTGTGTCGGATTCCCAGTGCATCGCAAATCCAATACAAGGTCACAAAGGGATGACGGAGACCAATTTGTATGTGGTGAAGATGGTGAGCCGGATGATCAGAATTTCACAGCAGTTTCGGCAAGCGGGGGCAGCAACAGAGAGGGATTCCGTTCTTGGTGGTGCCCTTGGGCAAAAGTCTTGACTTCCGTCGTGAAAGAGCTAGGTATAACCTTCACTGATTATACCTGGCAATGGTGGCCTTGTTGAAGGCATTGCCTAGAGTTCAGCCAGACTTTGTTTGTGATGAAAACTATGATCTATGATCAGACAATGATGGTGTTTGTGTACTGTTTGCTTGTTGGAGACGTTGTTCTTGGAGAACTTTTTTTTGGAGTCCGGGTGTGGTATTTGATGGTGGTAGTTCCAGCTGCTTCACTGATATTTTCGGCACTTTTTCTTTTTTCTTTATTTTTCTTTTGCCGGTGTGCATCCTTGATTTCTTGATTGACTCTTGACATTATTTTGTTGCATAGGCTAGATGTAACTGATATCTGATAACTGATGTAGCAGAAGGGCGAAAACACCCTTCATCAGGTTTTAACAGCTTCCGACGGCCAAAACCGGAACCCTCACGTGAACGACCGCTACGTCGAGCGTCCAGTCGGTCGTCTCTCCTCACGTGGAGTGACTACCCGTGATGTGCCATCATCTGAAGAAATCTGGAGGAAAACCCACGGCCACGAGAAAATCCACGGCGATACTCAACCCTAGCCACAACTATCTCCTCATGTTTGAGGCCATCACCGCGCCAACTATCCCGAAATTCGCTCCACCAATGACGTCCAAGCTTCAGATTTTTTTTCTTCCTCTCGTATCTTCCCTCGGTAGTTTTAAATATCATAGTTCTCTCTGGTGCTCTCACACGCACGCACAGAGCTTGGAGTAACACACCAGTCTCATAGGAGCAATGGCAACCACCACAATGGGACTCTCATCTCCTGCCTTCGCCGGCAAGGCGGTTAAGAACATGCCATCGTGGGCCCTCTTTGGCGAGGCCCGGGTCACAATGCGCAAGACAGCTGCCAAGGCCAAGCCTGTTTCCTCGGGCAGCCCGTGGTACGGCTCTGACCGTGTGCTCTACCTCGGCCTGCTCTCCGGCGAGCCCCCAAGCTACCTCACCGGTGAGTTCCCCGGCGACTAAGGGTGGGACACCGCAGGGCTCTCGGCTGACCCCGAGACATTTGCCAAGAACCGGGAGCTCGAGGTGATCCACTCCAGGTGGGCTATGCTCGGCGCCCTCGGGTGCGTCTTCCCTGAGCTCCTCGCCCGCAACGGCGTCAAGTTCGGCGAGGCTGGTTCAAGGACGGCTCATAGATTTCAGCGAGGGAGGCCTCGACTACCTCGGCAACCCGAGCCTGGTGCACGCGCAGAGCATTCTCGCCATTTGGGCCTGCCAGGTCGTGCTCATGGGCGCCGTGGTGGGGTACCGGGTTGCCGGAGGCCCGCTCGGTGAGATCGTTGACCCTCTGTACCTTGGTGGCAGCTTTGGCCCCCTTGGCTTGGCTGACGACCCAGAGGCCTTCGTTGAACTTAAGGTTATGGAGCTCAAGAACGGCCGTCTCGCCATGTTCTCCATGTTTGGCTTCTTCGTTCAGGCCATTGTCACCGGCAAGGGGCCCCTCGAGAACCTGGCCGACCACTTGACAGACCCCCGTCAACAACAATGCCTGGGCGTTCGCTACCAACTTTGTTCCCGGCAAATAAGCCATCACTCACTGGTGGAAAAATGCCCTCTAGTCCCGGTTCATAAGGGCCATTGGTCCCGGTTCCAGAACCGGGACCAATCACTCGGGACTAATGCTAGTCCCGGTTCACGCACGAACCGGGACCAATGGGTCTCCACGTGGGCGGGCGAGCTACGAGGGGGGGGGGGGGGGTGGATCATTGGTTTCGGTTCGTGGGAAAAACCGGGACCAATGGGTCCTCACGTGGCAGCGCCAGAGACGGGCGGGGGTGGATCATTGGTCCCGGTTCTTGGCACGAACCGGGATCGTTGGTCTCTGTGCCGCGGCAAGATTTTCGGGCTATTTTTCTGCCGCGGCAGGGTTTTGTGCTGCGGCAGGATTTCAGGCTATTTTTCTGCCATGGCAGGATTTTTTTATAAATTTAATGGTTCTACATATATACAGCAATAATGAAACCACGATATATATATTACACATCATGCATGATCACAAATATATACACCGTCTCATTCGTCTTCTTGGTCGAAACATATTATAATTACAAACGATACTCTCACACGATTTTGATCTAATTTACACTTCTTTTATACACTTCACCCTTCCAAATGAAGTGGGTAATAGTATTCTCCTTTCGGATCTATGACTTGTTCTAACAAGAATCCGACAATTTCCTCTTGAATTGCTTGCACGCGTTCTTGTGATAGAAGACCGTCCCGCATCCGTTCGATCTAATATAAAGAACGGGATCAATATATATGAATGAAACTAAACACAATTGGTGGTAATAAAATAAAGTTGTGATTATTGTTTATCGTACTTCATTTTTTTGATGTTCCAGTTTGCCCCCTTCTCTTTGGTCGTCTGGCGAATGAACTCGCAGACATAGTATGCACATAAGTTATTCCCGGCTTCCTGCCTCAAGCACTTTACGAGAACGGAGTTCAATCAAAATAATAATCAAGCATGATAATGGTGGTATTGAAACTAGAATCAAAAAGATGCGTGGATCTAGCAAGTAGTACTTACGGTCAATGGTTGAAATGTAAGCTCTGGCTTCCAAACACCCCTAGTTTTGGCGGTGAACCGTTTCCAAGCCCTCTGGAGGCATTCCTGCATATCCGCCCACTTTTCTAATGGTGTGCGTTTCGAGTCCAGGACTTTTACTACTCCGGTGTCAACAGAAATGATTAAGAGAATATTGTGGAAGCTTGACACACTAACAAAATATAACACAAGTCAATTATACGCTTAACATCGAGTAGTCGAAAATAGAATGTGTACAAGACAGTAACACTCACGCAACGTTGTAAGGAAATAGTATTTCCCTTCTGTTGCTGAAATACTTCAACGCTTGGAACAAGTTATCCTCTGTCTCTTTGGGATTTTTTTAGAGTAACTTAATGAACGAAATTACAGTCAACAAACCCAAGGTCATAGATTTGTCCTTTGTTGCATTCTTGAATCTTCATTCTGCATATATAATTAGTATAGTGATTAATAAGATTATACAAGCAACGAATGAGATGAGCTAGAAAGACTTAATTACAGAAATTAATAATACTTACAAACAATAGGCACTGACGATAGCTTTGTCGAGGGCGTCTTGTTGGTAAAACTGAAATAATTCTGGAAATTCAATCAGTATGAAGCCATCTCCATGACCGTAATGGTGGTGTTTATATGCAGCATAGATCCAGTTTTTGGAATCAGCACAGGCTTGGATGTACCATTTATGCAATCTTCGCATTTTTGTTGGTAGACCTTTGACTAACTCGGGTTTGACGAGAGGAGCCCCGTACTGGTACACGTATGCTGTTTCTTGGTACCCCTCGAACTCATGCATACGGCTCATGTACTCAGTAATAGACAGTCCATATAATTGGGTTTTTTCTCCGTACAGTCGAACAACCTCCGGATCGCTGTTCGGATCATGCCGCTCCTGGATCATCCACTCATTGGTATCGTACACTTTGAGCGGTTCGATCGATTGATTTTTCTGTTGTCCGAGCTGGGCAACTTCTTTCCCAACTCTCCGCTCTTTTGCCTCAACCGACTTGGTAATAGAGCGACTATAGTCTGATGTGAGCGCTATGGGTTGGTGAAGCTGAATCTTAAGCATGGCTGCTTTGGCTTTATCTTCTGCGGTGATCGGGAAAAATGCCTCCATCGGCTTTTTCTTGTTAGCCATGTCAATCTTCCACTTTTCATAATGGGCAGCTACAGCTGCATCAGTTTCCTCATCTGTCTTCTCGCAAGGTAGCTTCTTCATATTCTGATGAGGTACTCTTGGGAGGGGCGATTGCTTATGTTTCGGTGATCGGAACGTGCTATTGCTGCTGTTGGTGGTGCTGCCCCCTTAGTATACTTCCGCTTTTGTCTCTGAGGCTCAGGGGACGGAGACGGCTGACGCGGCGGTGGAGACGGCTGAGGCGGCGATGGAGACGGTTGCGCTGAGGTGGTAATGCGGTGAAGGCGACGGTTGTGCTGGAGAATGGTGAGGTGGCGGCGAAGGTGGATTGCTGCTCTGAGGCGTGGGTGGCCTTGGCGGCACATAATTTGGAAGCATGATGCGCTCCTTTAGCCATAGAATAGTCCCCCCCTTTGGCTTCTCCTAGTGGAGTCAGCTCCATATCTTCCCCTGCAGGGTGGTCTAGCTTCAGCTCCTCAAAATCTTCCTTCACCTCATCCACCATGACGACATCGTACCCTTTTGAAACCGGTCTGCAATGCCAAGTTGGGTTAGGCCCAATTGGTACCGCCATGCCGACCGCCGCCGTCACCCTTAAGTTCATAACCTGCACCTTTAGCTCACAAGCTGTTGTCTCCGTGATATCATCCACTGGGTAGCGTTTAGGAGGAGATGTCGTCGGTGCATCATCATCAACATCATGGAGCTACGTGGAAGCGATGCTGCTTTTCTTATTCGATGGGGCGCCGGTACCCTCGAATGCATCTTCTACCACGTGTCGCTGAGATTGGCCGCTAGTACCTTACTGGGTAAGTATGTCGAGTTGATCCTGGTGCCGCTTTAATGCTTCTTCTACATTACGCAGCCGGTCTGCAGCGGCCGCTTTCTCAACTGCCTCCCTTTCCTTTCTCCTCTGATGGCTTTTATCGGGATATCTCTTCATTTCTGGGGGGAAGGCAACCTTCCACGGCTTGGAGCCTAGTGTGCCTCGTGCTCGTCCGTCGTGTTCAGGATTTTTAAGGGCCCGTGTGAGCTCGTCGTTCTCTCTATCGGGAACGAACCGTCCCGCTGCAACATGATCTACTGCATTTCTAATATCGTTGATGGGCAGTAGGGGATCATCTTTGTGTTTCTGATTATATATTTCCCTCCCTTCTTTGTCCAACGTGTCCCCATGGCCGTAAAACCAGTTTCTCGCCCGTGGTGTCCATGTTGCGGGCTCTGGTCTGATCCCGGCAGTTATGTAATTGACCTCAAGTGCATCCCACTTAGGCATGCAACCGGCGTAGCCAGCAGGCCCCATGTTATGATGGTACAGTTTCTTAGCAGCATTCTCCGTATTTAGCCTAGACCTTTCCTTAGCTTTCTCCGATGCCTTGTACTACACAAAATCCTCCCACTGGTGTCTTAACTTAGCACAGCCGGCTTCATCGAAATTCAGAGTCTTCTCTACCTTGACAAAGTTATGGTATAGTTTCTTCTTCCAGTTCTTGAATGCATTGGCCATCTTGCTGAGAGCAAACTTCTTGACTCTTTGCACAAGCTCCCTTCTTGCTCTCTCCTCCTCATCTGGAGTCACACCTGGTTCCGGCAGGAGGAAATTAGTCATGAGCTTGTCAAAAAGCTTATCTTTGGCGTTGTCACCGACATACGGGACTCCACTGCCGATTGGACGATTCCATTCTTGAACGGTGATCGGGATGTAGTCCCTCACAAGAACTCCACATTGCTTGACAAATTTTCTTGCGACATCGACGGGAGCTTGCGGTTCTCCATCTACACCGAGCACGTCGATCCTATACCTCACAGTGTCATCCAACTTTTTTGTTGGGCCTCGTTTCGTTCTTACGGAAGAAGTTCTCGATCCGGAGGGCTAAAAGAAGAAAGAGCGTTAATATATGCATGTATATATAGACAACAACATTTTAATTACAAAAATACATATATACACCTCGCCGGTGTTTGCGAGATTTAAGGTTCCACCAGAGCCGTCGCCTTCTTCCTTATCGGCTTCTCCCCTGTCCTAGGCTTCGGCTTCTACCTCACCGGAGCCATCTCCTCGGTTTACAGACTCATCTCCCTGACCGGAATCGTTCAGAAACTCACTCGTGACATCGATATCGATATCTTCATTTTCGCAGATCATCCCTTGGAGGATGTTTTCCTGATGTGTTGGATCCATAGTATCTGCAAGTTAAACAATCAACACATGGCATCAATAATGATATGACAATTTAAACATAGTTGAAATTTAACCCTAAAGCATGCTTGGCAATTTAAGTGAGATCCGAAGGGTCCAAACCCTAGTACAGGAGAGACCCCGAAATCACCTACGAGGGGTTGATTTCATTCTCTTATTAAACTTGTAATTAAAGTTGTTGAACAATGCATGATTATGAGTCTATTGTGTAGATCTCATTTTTCTGAACATTTTGATATATTATACATATTTTTCTAACTTAGAAATAATTAGTTATTGAATTTATAAGATTAAACTATTTTCTGAATTATTTAAACATTTATTAAACTTTTATTGCATCAGCATAGGTAAAGGCTGACGTCACCTAAGGACGGGAACCTTTTCTCACAGATGCATTGCCTACCCACAGTGACTGACTAGTGGGGCTAGGGCCACGTCGGGCTGCCACGCTGGCAGAGCTTACTCGACGCCCACATCAGGGCGCCACATGAGCGCCACCTTGGTGCCACATGGGCTCGCCGGAGGGCACGTCGGTCGGCGGTGGTTAGCGGCACTAGAGTGCTTGCTGGAACGCACAGAAGGTCGGGTTCGAACGAGCGTGTCGCGAGGAAGCTAACGGTGGTCGCGGCGCCCCTTATTGGTCATCGGAGCGTCGTCTGTGACGGCGGCTGACGACGGAGGACAGTGGCGCTCGGCGACAGAAGGAAATGGAGCGAGAGAGAGAGAGAAAGGAGAGGTCCTGGAGGACCAGCGGCTCACCACGAAGACGATGGACGGGTCGACGAGGCCGGAGGAGCTCGGAAGCAGCGGCAACCGCGACGGCCGGAGTCGGAGCAGACGGTGACCGTGGCATCGATTTCCAGCGTGCGCGGTCGATTCCTCAAACGGTGGTGGCGCGATGGCGGCGAGCGTCAACGGCGTGAAGCGGCCGCTCTCGATTTGGGCAGCCTGTCGGCGTGATTTTGCTCCGCCGCAAATTTTCCTTAGCCGCGCGTCGATGTGCTTTGTGAATTGGAGGAGTTGGGGAGGAGGAAGGCCGGGGCTATTAACTGTACAGACCATTGGTCCCGGGTCATCCCAATAACCGGGACCAAAGGACCAACGCTCCCGGTTCGTGGCACCAACCGGGACCAAAGGTCTGGGGCACGAGCGTTGCTGTGCTGCCATGTGCACGGCCGCTGGTCCCGGTTAGTCCGACCACCCGGGACCAAAGGATCAACGGTCCCGATTCGTGCCAACAACCGGGACCAAAGGCGTGTTAATGGCAGCGCGCGCATCCAGGATTAACGGTCCCGGTTCGTGGGACGAACCGGGATCGTTGATCCGTTTTTTCAGATTTTGGCAAACCTTTTGGTCTTCCCGCCATTTTTAAATATGTTTCTTTTTTAATTAATAAGATGTTTCAATTTAAGATGATTATTTATTTGGAATTTTAAAAATCTTTTAACAAGAAAACTGCTTCAATTTAAATAACTAATCAAAAACCATTTTCTGTTTTCAAATATTTTTATTTGAACTATACAATTGTACTATTTACAATTAAAATTGCATTAACAAAATATTTATTGCATAATTTGGAATTTTAAAAAACTTTTAACAGGAAAAGTGCTTCAATTTAAATAACTAATCAAAAACCATTTTCTGTTTTCAAATATTTTTATTTGAACTATACAATTGTACTATTTACAAATAAAATTGCATTAACAAAATATTTATTGCATAATTTGGAATTTTAATTTTTTTTTCAAGATTTGAACTACAAGTACATGATATAATGCTTGTGAATTTAAAAAAAATCATTTATAGGTTCACAACATGCTATTTCATCAGTTTGTGATAATATGACCATATTGTGCACACATGTGCATCGGGGTGTTCTGTGAAGCAACCACCAAATTAAAGTTTGGTATTGGTACCAAACCATTTTTCAAAAATACTATACCACCTTATATGGCCAATTTCCGAACCGGTGTATCTGAACCTTTCTGTCCATCCCTCATGAAAAAGACAAATTCCTGCCGAATCGGCAGGAGGTTGCCAAGATTTGAACTACAAGTACATGATATAATGCTTGTGAATTTTAAAAAAAATCATTTATAGGTTCACAACATGCTATTTCATCAGGGATCCACTTCAAGTTTATCGAGGCTCAGCTCCGGGCTAAGAAGCTTCATGCCCGCCGTTTTGAATATAGTTTGAAACAGGCATAAGAAATTCAAAAATGATCCAAACAATGTGAAACCTTCGCGTGGTGTCATATTATGTGTCACATTTGCAAGGAAAAATATGAACTTGAAAAATTGCAAACATCATAAAAAATCCTTCACAAAATGACCTACCATGTTCGAGATTTCATGGCATTTAGGTCAAACCACCAATGTTATGGCTAGAATCAGGGCATAGTTTGTGATAATGTGCCCATATTGTGCACACATATGCATCTTGGGATGGCTTACGATGTTGCAGGAGGAACTTTTCCCTTTCGACACACGAAAAAGCCAATTTCCATTTTTGAGGTGCCGAAATCGGGGTGTTCTGTGAAGCAACCACCAAATTAAAGTTTAGCATTGGTACCAAACCATTTTTCAAAAATACTATACCATCTTATATGGACAATTTTCCAACCGGTGTATCTGGAACCTTTCTGCCCATCCCTCATGAAAAAGACAAATTCTTGCCGAATCGGTAGGAGGTTGCCAAGATTTGAACTACAAGTACATGATATAATGCTTGTGAATTTTAAAAAAAAATCATTTATAGGTTCAGAACATGCTATTTCATCAGGGACCCACTTCAAGTTCAGCGAGGCTCAGCCCCGGGCTAAGAAGCTTCATGCCCGCCGTTTTGAATATAGTTTGAAACACGCATAAGAAATTCAAAAATGATCCAAACAATGTGAAACCTTCGCGTGGTGTCATATTATGTGTCACATTTGCAAGGAAAAATATGAACTTGAAAAATTGCAAACATCATAAAAAATCCTTCACAAAATGACCTATCATGTTCGAGGTTTCATGGCATTTAGGTCAAACCACCAATGTTATGGCTAGAATCAGGGCATAGTTTGTGATAATGTGCCCATATTGTGCACACATGTGCATCTTGGGATGGCTTACGATGTTGCAGGAGGAACTTTTCCCTTTCGACACACGAAAGACCAATTTCCATTTTTGAGGTGCCGAAATCGGTGTGTTCTGTGAAGCAACCAACAAAATTAAAGTTTGGCATTGGTACCAAACCATTTTGAAAAAATACTATACCACCTTATATGGACAATTTCCCAACTGGTGTATCTGGAACCTTTCTGCCCATCCCTCATGAAAAAGACAAATTCCTGCCGAATCGGTAGGAGGTTGCCAAGATTTGAACTACAAGTACATGATATAATGCTTGTGAATTTTTAAAAAATCATTTATAGGTTCACAACATGCTATTTCATCAGAGATCCACTTCAAGTTCAGCGAGGCTCAGCCCTGGGCTAAGAAGCTTCATGTCCGCCGTTTTGAATATAGTTTGAAACGGGCATAAGAAATTCAAAAATGATCCAAACAATGTGAAACCTTCGCGTGGTGTCATATTATGTGTCACATTTGCAAGGAAATATATGAACTTGAAAAATTGCAAACATCATAAAAAATCCTTCACAAAATGACCTATCATGTTCGAGGTTTCATGGCATTTAGGTCAAACCACCAATGTTATGGCTAGAATCAGGGAATAGTTTGTGATAATGTGCCCATATTGTGCACACATGTAAATCTTGGGATGGCTTACGATGTTGCAGAAGTAAGTTTTCCCTTTTGACACACGAAAAAGCCAATTTCAATTTGTGAGGTGCCAAAATCGTGGTGTTCTGTGCAGCAACCACCAAATTAAAGTTTGGCATTGGTACCAAACCATTTTTCAAAAATACTATACCACCTTATATGGACAATTTACCAACCGGTGTATCTAGAACCTTTCTGTCCATCCCTCATGAAAAAGACAAATTCCTGCCGAATCGGTAGGAGGTTGCCAAGATTTGAACTACAAGTACATGATATAATGCTTGTGAATTTTAAAAAAAAATCATTTATAGGTTCACAACATGCTATTTCATCAGAGATCCACTTCAAGTTCAGCGAGGCTCAGCCCCGGGCTAAGAAGCTTTATACCCGCCGTTTTGAATATAGTTTGAAACGGGCATAAGAAATTCAAAAATGATCCAAACAATGTGAAACCTTCGCGTGGTGTCATATTATGTGTCACATTTGCAAGGAAAAATATTGAACTTGAAAAATTGCAAACATCATAAAAAATCCTTCACAAAATGACCCATCATGTTCGAGGTTTCATGGCATTTATGTCAAACCACCAATGTTATGGCTAGAATCAGGGAATAGTTTGTGATAATGTGCCCATATTGTGCACACATGTAAATCTTGGGATGGCTTACGATGTTGCGGAAGTAAGTTTTCCCTTTCGACACACGAAAAAAGCCAATTTCCATTTTTGAGGTGCCAAAATCGTGGTGTTGTGTGAAGCAACCACCAAATTAAAGTTTGGCATTGGTACCAAACCATTTTTCAAAAATACTATACCACCTTATATGGACAATTTCCCAACCGGTGTATCTGGAACCTTTCTGCCCATCCCTCATGAAAAAGACAAATTCTTGCCGAATCGGTAGGAGGTTGCCAAGATTTGAACTACAAGTACATGATATAATGCTTGTGAATTTTTAAAAAAATCATTTATAGGTTCAGAACATGCTATTTCATCAGGGATCCACTTCAAGTTCAGCGAGGCTCAGCCCCGGGCTAAGAAGCTTCATGCCCGCCGTTTGAATATAGTTTGAAACAGGCATAAGAAATTCAAAAATGATCCAAACAATGTGAAACCTTCGCGTGGTGTCATATTATGTGTCACATTTGCAAGAAAAATATGAACTTGAAACATTGCAAACATCATAAAAAATCCTTCACAAAATGACCTATCATGTTCGAGGTTTCATGGCATTTAGGTCAAACCACCAATGTTATGGCTAGAATCAGTGCATAGTTTGTGATAATGTGCCCATATTGTGCACACATGTGCATCTTGGGATGGCTTACGATGTTGCAAGCAGGAACTTTTCCCTTTCGACACACGAAAGACCAATTTCCATTTTTGAGGTGCCGAAATCGGTGTGTTCTGTGAAGCAACCACCAAATTAAAGTTTGGCATTGGTACCAAACCATTTTGAAAAAATACTATACCACCTTATATGGACAATTTCCCAACTGGTGTATCTGGAACCTTTCTGCCCATCCCTCATGAAAAAGACAAATTCCTGCCGAATCGGTAGGAGGTTGCCAAGATTTGAACTACAAGTACATGATATAATGCTTGTGAATTTTTAAAAAAATCATTTATAGGTTCACAACATGCTATTTCATCAGAGATCCACTTCAAGTTCAGCGAGGCTCAGCCCTGGGCTAAGAAGCTTCATGTCCGCCGTTTTGAATATAGTTTGAAACGGGCATAAGAAATTCAAAAAATGATCCAAACAATGTGAAACCTTCGCGTGGTGTCATATTATGTGTCACATTTGCAAGGAAATATATGAACTTGAAAAATTGCAAACATCATAAAAAATCCTTCACAAAATGACCTATCATGTTCGAGGTTTCATGGCATTTAGGTCAAACCACCAATGTTATGGCTAGAATCAGGGCATAGTTTGTGATAATGTGCCCATATTGTGCACACATGTGCATCTTGGGAATGGCTTACGATGTTGACAAAGGAGGAGTTTTCCCTTTCGACACAACGAAAAAGCCAATTTCCATTTTTGAGGTGCCGAAATCGGGGTGTTCTATGAGCAACCACCAAATTAAAAGTTTGGCATTGGTACCAACCATTTTGCAAAAATTAACTATACCACCTTATATGCAACATTTCCCAACTGGTGTATCTGGAACCTTTCTGTTCCATCCCTCATGAAAAAGACAAATTCCTGCCGAATCGCAGGAGGTTGCCAAGATTTGAACTACAAGTACATGATATAATGCTTGTGAATTTTAAAAAAAATCTTATAGTTCACAACATGCTATTTCATTAGAGATCCACTTCAAGTTCAGCGAGGCTCAGCCCGGGCTAAGAAGCTTCATGCCCACCGTTTTGAATATAGTTTGAAACGGCATAAGAAATTCAAAATGATCCA